>SSNR01000052.1:2105983-2291093 GCA_006937965.1 Callopanchax toddi | reverse complement strand
GGGGGAAGAGGAGGTTTACCTTGAGGTCCAGTAGGAGGAGGCTCAGCGTGAGGTACCGTAGGGCAGTCTGGTTCTGCGGGGGGCAGAACGAGTTCAGCTCGGGGCACCTGAGGACTGAGTGGGATTTCCTCTGGTTCTACTGTTAGAGTAGAGTAGACCTGTTCTACCTGAGGAGGAGGAGGCTCACCTTGAGGACCAGCAGGGGAGACCAGTTCTGCGGGGAGCAGAAGGGGTTCCTGCGGGCCGAGTGGGAGCTCCTCGGGTTCTGCTGTTAAGAGAGGGGATTCAGTCTGGGGCGCCTGAGGGCTGACCGGTTCCGCGGGGAGCGGGACGGGCTCTGTGCCGGACGCCGGAGAACTGCCCGACTCTGAGAGAGGCAGAGAGATGTTGGACTCAGGAGCGTCAGCGTTGACCTTTGGAGGGTCTGTGCTTGACACTGGAAGGTCAGATGTTGTTAGAGGAGGATCAGGATGTGTTGTGACCCCCCTTTTCTCAGTGATGGAAACTGAGGTTGGTGGATCAGATGCAGTAGATGGACTGGCATCTGTAGGATCAGGTAGTGGATAATGATCTAAGATGGCTTGACGTAGTAGGTCCCAGCGCAATGTCACGTCTACTGGCAGACGCTTTATGAATTTCTCCCAAGAACCATTTGCAACGCGTCGAACAAGATCGCATCTATACCAGCCTCTAAACCCTTGGGCATCGATCAGAGTGAGAAAACTACGAATACCTCGAGGATCATTAGGGTCTGGCAAGTCTTTTTTGAATCGCTCTGCCATCCTCTGCATTGGAGAAATTGCAGGTGAAACAGTGGTTGGACCATCAGACACAGTAACTCTATATGCTGGGGGCTCCAGCACCAACCGTGGAGGTGGGCAGACGGGAGTCACCTTGGGGTTGACTGTCTTTTCTGCACTCGCTGCGGCAGGAGTGTGAGGGAGAGACTGCTCGGGCCTCACAGCCGGGAGGCCTGCAGCTTCCTCATCAAGGTAGAAATATTTGGCGATAGCTCTACGTAGCCTGTCAAAGTCACTCTTCGTGTGTGGTGACTGACGGTCAATAAACATACCCACCATCATGTCTGAGGTCATTTCAAGAAGAAAGATCTTGTCCTCTAAACATGTGTCAGGGTAGTCTTCCATGAGCCTGTCAAATTTCCTGAAATAAGCAGATAGCTTTTTTGGGTACCTTGGTTCAGGTACAAACTTCTCCATTTTTACTATAAAGTCAGCAATTTCACCTGTGGTGAGGCGTCTACCCTCTTTTATCTGTTTTTGTTCAGACATGTTTATTCTGATGAAGATAATTCACTGAAGGAGAAAGAAAGAGTTAAGCTCAACCAATGTAATGAAGTGATGTGTCTCTGAGACAAAGAGTTAAACGAGGCGATGGAAGACGAATAACAGCGGCGTTGTTTAGTGGAATCAGCGGATATTTACCTATTTAGTGGTTAGCTCGGGGGACGTACTCAGCCGATGCTACCTAAACTCGTCGTGAAAACGCACGAGATTTTTGACGAAGGACAACCGGTCTCTACCTGGTTTGTCTCTGGATGTCGGATTTAGGCCACGTGTTCTTGGACGTCGTGTTAACCGTCTGATAAACAGCTTAGAACTTAGCCGGAACCTTATTGTCTCCACGTCGGAAAACTCCTGTCACCAAGCATACACAAGTTACACAACAGACATTTAACTGTGAAAACAGACAAGAAGTGAAACAGCTTAACAAGTATCAGACTTGGCTTCAGTGATGAGGTGGCAACGCTTATCTTATCAGCAAGGACTGTGTGTGCTTCTTGGCAGGGAAAATGGAGTTCAGTCATTAAACAGCTTATACTGTAGTTATTAATATTTTTAGGTATTAATTTTGTACTTAAAAACTGGCTGGCAATGCCATTACAGTTTAAAACATGGCTGGCTCCGCCATATGTAGCGTTTTGAAATAACTATTTAGTTATTTTAACTACACCCTCTGTAAATTCACTAATAAGTTTTGGAAGTTTTATATGGAGAAAATATCTCCAATACTATCACTTATATTTAGTGTTTACAGGAATTATCTAGGTTCTTTGAAAGAGTACAGTGAATTGAAATACCTTATTAATAACGTGAACTGAGACCAGATAANGATTGAACAACCATTTAATTTGAAAAACCTAAGAACACAGACAGATAAGACAGTTTGAAAGTTTGATGTAAACACAATTAATATTCTTAAACATGTTGAGGATGTTAAAGATAGTTTAATTGTGAGTTTTAACGGACCGTAGCATATGTTTTAATGACTAGGGAAGTTAGTTAAATTAGTTAACCTAGTTAGGACTTTAAGAGTCAATTTAGGCTAATTTGAGTTTGGAAGAATTAAGCTTTATCAAAGCAAACCTCTCGATCAGAAAGTGGTGTTCGCTCACTGAAAGGTGGACGCTCCTGGATCTGGCAGGCGTTGGTTTCTCCACGAGCTGAGGCTGGAGTCCCCAGACTCGGAGTGGTGGTCCTGGAAGGCGTGGCCGCCGAGGACCTCGCCGGACAGTCCGTGGATACGTCCCGGTCAGCGAGGGAGACATTTCAGCAGGCATGCTGAATTCATTTCTGATCTTCCCGTGGTGAGGGAGAGACTGAGAGGCCTTGTTCAAAGCTGATAAGGGTTCAGCTAAGATAGCAGCATAGCAGCTCCAACTGCTTCAGGCTGTAGCTCAGACCAAGACTGAGACTGTATGAGGACTCGACAAGACCAGACCAGACTGACTCGTACCGGAACTGAGTATTAGTTTTGAGACGAGTTATCTTAAATTTAACCAATCAGAAGATGTTAAGTGTACTAATCAGGATTGATTTAGTGGAGTTGTGAATGGTTCTGATTGGACAAGGGAACTGTGGGAGTTTACCAAGTTCATATGACTTCCGCCCGTTAAGACTCACATTATAATGGTAGAAATGCATGAAATAGCAGAAAAGCATTATAACACTTTGAGTGTGAGTGTGTGGGTGACCCTGAGCAGAAACACTACAAGAGAATGTTCTGTAAACAAGAGATTACAGCTGGAACACCAGTCTGTGGTGTTACAGAAAAAGACTTCTTTACAGAGAGTGTTTTATTAGACCAGTTAGTGTCCAGTTAAGGTCATCTGGGAGATGGACACTTGAAAGTGGACAGTAGGACACCTGTAGGGATCTTGATTCAGGTTAAAACATAATCCAAGAGTGATTGTATTCCAAGTTATTGGGAAAAAGATGGATTATTGTTGTGATGGTCAACAGAGGTCAAAGGTCAGAGGATGTAGCCTATTTGGGGAGGCTACACTAGTGAAGAACTGACAATAAACTATCTCTTATCTCATATCTCTTCAAGCTGTCAACAGTCCTTTAAGTTTTGCATGCTCAAACAGAGCGCAACACAAGTACTCTAAATAAAGAGGTTTCTATCAATTTCTGTCAGTTTAAAATGTTGCAACGTTCCTCCACAGGAGGAAAAGAACAGGCCACAACCTAAAGTTTGAAGCAGGAACTTTCTTGCTGTGAGGTAATTTTGCTCATCACTGCAGCAGATGGGATAAATCCTCTTTAACCAACAGCTTTGGAAATTCCCTGTCTCTTCATGCCTCCAAACTCCTACAGCCATGTTGGAGAAGTGTCTTTGGAGCTCCACTCTGCTGAGTTTGTTTCCTGCAGGTTTATCAAGCTTTTTTTTAAATTTATCAATGGATATTTGAGACTATAACAGGAAACATGAATGTTTTCTACCATTAACAAACCCCCTTATGGACATTCTAATGACTCCTTTAGAATAAAATGTAAAAATGTATTCAATCATTTCATTTTAAGCCTCTTTTGATGTCAGGAATGAAAAACGTCTTCTTTCTAGCTTTGTGAGAACAGCACTGTCCTGTTTATTCAGTAAAAAGCTGAATAAGAGCCAAAAATAGCCCATTCTTGGACTGTCACAGGGGTTACACTTCACCATCACCTGTTATTGTGGGATTGTGTGCAGCTGAAAGCCCGTAAGTGGTCCCAAGCTCCTTCTGAGTCATATTCCCATGGCCTGTTTTTGAAAAATGGCACCTCGCTGGAGAACAAGACTATTCAAGGTAAAAGTTAGATGTTACTTGCCACTTCACCTTTTTTTCCCTTTACATTCTTGCTGAGTAACACTAATGGAGACGAGAGTAAAAAAAAAAGTACCTGTGACATTCCTTAAAGCTGCAAACATCCACGATTGTCTTCAGGTATTTAAAAATATATTTTGATCCTTTCTAGCAGCGTTTTTCTATTTTACCCTCTCCTTTCATCATCACTCTGAGAAAAAATAAACTAAATTTTAGGGTGTTTGCTGAATATATGCCTAGTCTAAGCTTTATAAAAAGCATTAATGTTGTGTTTCTGTGTCTGTGTCAACAAAATCTCTGTAAATCTTTTCACTGCGTGACTGATACTTTTACTCACGACGCACAACAGAAGGGAGAAGAAGAATGGAGGGAAGAATAAGACCTTGAGTCAGAGAGGGAATAAGAAGAATAAAAAGATGATTTTGCAGGTGGATTTGATTCCCTCAGACAACTCCAAGGAGACTGACACAGGTGGAATATTAATGAGAAAAGTCTCTGTGTAAAGATGTGTGTGTGTGTGTGTGAGCGGTGATGGAGCGAGGAGCAAGGAGAGTGAAAGAGAAATGGAGAAATGTCAATGAGTAGAACAGGGACACGGTGGAGGAGAAAAAAAGATGAAGGAGAGCCGAAGAGCCTGAAAGAAAAACAGATGGAAGGCGGGAGAGACTGGTGAGCTAATGGCAGAAGACAATAAGAAAGAGACAAAAGGAAATGATAGATAAGAGGCGAAGAAATGGTGCCGACATTAAAGAGGAAGGAGAGCGAGGGAGAGAATAACAAGCTGAGAGACAAAAATGTTGGGAAGGTCGTGGAAGAAAAGTCAGACACAATAACACAGGTACAAATGAGAAGGACACTTTAACAACTTTTAGAACAAAACTAAATAAAATACATTAAAAAGGTCTTTAGATGTAATTCAAACTTTATCTTTAAAGACATTTATTTAGTTCTGAATCAAAGTGTTTGTAAGATAAAACATTGATCATTTTTTCCTCAAAAAGAAATTCTGTATATTACTGCCTTCATGTATCAGACGGTTTCACAGGTCCATGAAGACTACAAAATAAAAGCTGCATTCCTCATTTCAAAGCAAACTAAAGAATAAATTAAAACGTTTAAAAATAACACATTCAATGCATTTTTGCACAAACTGAAAAATAAATGCTCAAAAGTGTGTTGCCATCTCATTCAAAAAGAATAAACGAGATATAAATTAACATTATCTAATGCAAAATAAGACTACCTTTTAAAATAAAACAAAGTCCATGAAAGGTTTTGTGTTTTTTAGGCCCCATCAACACTACAGTAGTCTGGATATTTATAAAAACTTTTGGTCTTCACAAACTGATGTTTGAGGAGAAAACTAAGTTTTTTGAAAGCTTTTGCTGTCTGTGTGGACTGAAAACATGGAGATTTTCAGTAACAATAACTTGTTACTAGTCTGTTTCACCCATAGCAACTTTGTCCTTTAAAGACAAAAACAAAAGTGTTGTTTAACTTTTGTCTTACTCTACCCTGATCCTTTGCCAATAAATATAGATTATCTGCTGAAATGACAACAGAGAGGAGATTGCAAACTGTATCAAAAACAATCTCTGGGAATCTCTATATTTTGATATGTTGTTATTGTGGAAACTTACACCACTGTTGTGGGGGAGCTATTTCAACATTTTTCTTATTTTTAGAGAAGAAAATAGTAGTGGTTCAGATGGGGGCTTAAAGGCACACTATGCAGTTTTGACTTGTTTTTAGCACCCCCTAGTGTCTATTTTAAGTCACTGCCATAAAAACATTAGCATTGTCTTTGCTCAGAAACACCTAAATCTAACTGTTGAAATGTCTCCTCAGCCTTCATTGTTACTACTGGAGCAGTTCATCACTCATTCAAAGAAATCAGCTGTGTTCAAGCAGGAAGAGATTAAAAAATCAGGAATCATGAGCTAAAAACACTCCGGCGCTAGCATAACAGCTAGCCACATTGGGTTAGCCTAACCCTCACAAGATCCGTGACTTTGTGAGACTTCAGGGCACCGGACCAGAGACTCAGATGTTGCAAACGCGGTATTCTGGACACAAGCAGCAGACGGGGCTGAGTGACTTTTCATTAACCCTGTAAAGGGTCATACTGGCTCAAGAAAAAGATTTTAAAATATGAAAAAGTTACAGTGTGCCTTTGAAGCTTTTAAAGACATCACTGGTTTGAACAAGAAGAAGGAAACGGGGAACGTTTTTAATCGTGTCCTTGACTACAATGGATTTGGAACATTTTAAATTGATTTTCCTCCAGATAAGAAAGAGAAAAGTTACACACCAGTGTGATAAAGAAAATAAAACATGAACACAGTAGAAGAAGAAAACGAGACACAGCAAAGAAAACCAGACAAAACGTAAACCCTATTAGAATTAAAGCGTAACTGAGTTGATGAAGCACATTGTAAAGCAGATTAAAAAAGCCATAAATAGAGTGAAAGGATACGAGGAAATGGAATGATAAATTGGTCAGATTAAAAAGATTCAATATTGACCAGAATCAGGAACAAAAGATAAACAGATAGAAGAAACATTGGGAAATGGAAACAGGAACCATGAGGAGTGAGGTGAGACTGACTCATCGACAGGAGGGAGGAGGGAAGAAGTTGATCTAGGTATCAAACCGGTCTCAGAGAACCTTTTGACAGAAGATGAAACAAGAAGGTGATGAGCAGCGAAACTGTGCAGATGATCAGTCAGGAGAGATGAATGCAGATGAGAAGTGGAGGTGAAGAGATAAAAAGAAGACAGGGGAAGAAAAGGAAACAGCCGTGGAAGACTTAAATACCTGTGGTGTCACCTTTGTTGGCGCATGACGCCATCGCTCTGCAATAATATGAACACAGGCAGCGCAGGCTGCTTCTAATCGCATATTTTTACACACACTATAAATATCTAGATGTGCTTTTGATTTTCATGCTGCTTCAGCTTCGTCGAAGGGTAAATTTTACGGTGGAGATGAGTGAGACAGAAGCAGGGTGGGGAGGAGAGGAAACACAGCTCAGAATCCATGTTACAAATCAGTTTGATTTTATGCCCCAAAAACGAGTAAAAAAAAAAACACAACAACAAAAAAGTGAAGTGACAAAACTTTGATTTAAAGTTTCAGTCTTTGCAGCAAGTCAGCACGCTCCATTTCCTCATCAATACCACATTATCATATTCATTCTGGGGCATTACAATAATTACCAGATGAGATCCAATGACAGCAGCATCATTTACAATTATAAGCTTGCAAGGGTCTCGCCTTTGCTTTATGAATTCTGTGATGAAGAAATGGATTTGAACGAAGATGGGATTGTTCTATAGAGCGGAGGATAATGAGGACTCAAACAGTCACAGCTTTTAATTTCCTGCTCTAAATGATGGTGGAAGTTTCCTCATGAATCTTAGAAAAATCACAAATTGTGCACAAAATGGTGCACAGATGGTGACATTTGGATGACTATAAGGATCAACAACATGGAGAAGGCTGTCTAAGAAGAATATATTTAGCATTTATAGTAGAGAGAGGTGAAGTTTAGTGTGGTTGCAAAACAAACAAGCAGCTACGTTGGTTTAACCCCTTATGGACTAGTGATAATTAGCATCACTTCTGCTTTTACAGCAACCAGATGGAGTATTAGTACTTTCATCCATCAAAAACCTGCCAAATCCAGTCCATGTCTACTGTCCTCTGGTGGAGGATCTACAGGTCAGTAAAGCCAGTTTTATTCTTTTATTACTTTTTTATTGATATATAATTACAAAATTTTGGAAAAACTGGTCATTACGGGGCTGCATGGTGGCGCAGTTGTTAGCACTGTTGCCTCACAGAAGGAGGTCGTGGGTTCGTGTCCCGGTCTCTCTACGTGGAGTTTGCATGTTCTCCCTGGTCACTCCGGTTTCGTCCCACAGGTCAAAGACATGCAGGTTAGGTCGATGGACTCTAAATTGTCTCTAGGTGTGAATGGTTGTTTGTTTGTCCTGCTGGAGTTAGGCACCAGCTCCCCATGACCCTCAGGGGAGGATGAAAATGAAGGTCATTATATTATTGTTGATTAATATCTAAATAATAGTTTAATTTTAGTAGTAGATATTTAAATGATTATTGTTTCATATTTCAGTCTCTAAAGGGTTAAAAACTCTGGGATACACACTTTGTAGAATGTTTGTACACTTTATGCTTTTATACTATTTATTCTTGTGACTTTCCTCAGAGTCAGTCATCTGAAACTTTTTGTTAAAAAAAGTTTTTTATTTATGCTTTTCCCTCTCTACGCAATTTGAAAGAAGATAAAGAACCAGAAACATCTACTGAGCAACAAGGAAATTATATGCTTCCCTTTATTGAATGCAGCAACATGACTGTCTAATTAGACAATACATACATTAAAATCAATGGAAAATGTCTAATCTTACATCTTGCATATATGTGGGTAATATCTTATTCACTGAGTATTTAATAGTTAATAATTAAAAGATGTGATATTTTTCAAATCATAAGCTGATGCTTCTTGATTAGTTCTCATGCCCTTAGCTGTGTTCAATGTGTCTTGACGTGGCAAAGGTGCAAGAAGAAGAGCCAAGAGAAACAAAAAAAAACCCACAAATCTAAGTAGACACATGAGATGTGACAAAGTAAATGGAGTGGAATCCGACTTGTGCTGTTGTCATGACATGGCACTGGCCTTGAACTGCTGACTCACCCGAACATATACAAGGCTAGTCCATTTTTGACACTTTCAGCGTCATTCCTTCATCACACCATCATAAAGGTGTGAAGGATGCGTCGGCGTCAGCAGATGAACACACTTAGACTACAATTTCAATTCAGGCCTAATTACAGCAGAGTTTTATGATCACCAGAAATCTGGACATAACATTTTACAAAGAGCTCTTTATTATTATTATTATTATTATTATTATTATTATTGTTATTATTATTGCATGATAAACCTCCTTGGTGAGTGAAAGAAATGTGAAAAAGCTTCTGATTTTCAGGTTTTTCTAAAGGTGATGTTTCTCTTTTGCTCTTTTCTTTTTTCTTTCTTCTTCATGCGGGCTGGTTTATAAGTGGTGAGTTTTGTGACCCAAAGGTCCGTGAAATCCATTCAGCAGCCTTAATAAGATTCCAAAGATCCATGGTCATCAGTCTTAAGATGAGCCTGCCGTTCTTAATTTCAGAAAAATTGACTTTTTGAAAGTGCAGCGAACAGCAGGTGGAGAGAGGTGGTGCTCACCTCTGCAGACACACAAAGAAGCAGTTCATCACTCTTCTTACCAATTCAATTTAGGAGACAGCTGAGGAAAGACTTCTCTTACCTCCCATTTATTTAACATTTGCTGAGGATAACTGTACGAGTATGAGCTCCCTCTTTTCTCTGCAGTTTGGCCTGTCTGCGCTGTAACAGACCTCCAGGACATCCTGTCTTAAGCTGCTGAGTGAAGGTCAGACATTACCTCCCACAAAACTCGGATCAGTCACATTAATGTGTAGAAGGCAGGAAGTAGTGATTCAAGAGGTAGTGACAGCTGTGTGGGTGGACTGGCTGTGCACGAGCAAAATAGTAACATAAGAAATCCTCGGCGTGGCCTTTAGCAACGTGCCTGATGTTTGCCACCATAATGGAGGTGATTTTTCCAGTGCTGTCTGTCTCATCTTAGGACACAACAAACACATGTTTATTGATTCTTGTTTTAGACAGTTAGATGCCACAGAACACGGATCAAATCCATGCATTCACTTCAAGATGTGATGCCTTTTGATTTTAGGATCTTCCAAAACACAGAAATTATGAGATCAAATGATCACAAGGGTGTGTGCTACGTTTTGTGGATAAAACAAAAACTTTTTGTCATCTAGAAGGTTTTTATCTATAGTGCAGCATCATTAAAAATGAGAATTTCACCTAATTTATTTAGGAAACATAAATATGTTTGAAAATACTGAATCTCCGTTCTTAGATTTTTATTCTACTCTAAAAATGCTTAAACATAAATCCAAATATTAAAGTTTCAAATAATTAGTTTCAATTAACTAAGTTAAATCTTCATGCTGTGTCAGATAGGCAGGAAGCCGAGGAGCTGTGCAGAGGAGGGTGGAAGCAGGAGCAGGACACGAAAGGTAAATTCCAAAAAATCGAAGTATTTATTGTAAAAACAGAGCTAAAGAACATAAACTGGACTATGGCTTAACTAAACGTAGAACAGGACCTAAACAATACTATAACAAAACAGATGAACTGACAGGGAGACACGGCACAGAAGGGCTTAAATACATGAGGAGGTAATCAGGATAACGAGGAGCAGGTGAGAACAATAACTAATTAGTGGGAGGGGTAACAAGACATGAGCATGGAATACAGGGGAAACTAAACTGACATAAACTAAAACCTGAACCATAACATGAATAAAAATAAACCAAAAAACCAGAACTAACTAGACACAGAAAACAGACTCAATTGTAAACTGTAATTATAACAAAGTGAAAACAGGGGGACTAAGCTAAAACACAGAACACTGACTAGGACATATAAGTAACCAAATAGGGAAAAGACTAACTACTGAACTAAGGACACAGAAACCTGATAGACTAAACAGAATAACAAAACAATGAGCAATAAAAGGAACTAAACTATAACCAAACAGACGGGAAACCATGCTGAAATTTAAATATAAATCTCTGAATCTAAATATTCAGCATATCATGCATACATACATTTGAAAGTGACCTAACAAAATAAAAGCTGATGAGATCCCCTGTATGTCTGACGGTGAAATTACCTGTGTCCATTGATTATTTATTGATGAGTCTGGGTTCTCCCTGCACACTGACAGAAAATCCACAGACTCACACAGCCTTACTGTCTAAGGCACTGATTGCATTAGATAGGGGATTTCTTCACCCTGCTTTTATTTTGGTAGGATATTTTGAATTCAGAGCAAACTAAATTTTTAGTCACACACATACATTTATATCAAGACTTCAAAATGTAGATGTAAATTTACAATTTTTATTTTGAATCCAGTTATTTAACACTATCATTTAAAGCTGTTATTGTTCCATGTATTACTTTATGTCTAGCTTTAATAATAGCATCATCAGCTCATGGAGGATACCATAACATCAAAGTTTACTGGTTATTCTGACTGAATGAAGGACAAATACGTTTTTCTCTTGAAATAAAACGCCAGGATTGTTTCCACAGAGTGATTCCAGTTCTTTCTCAGCACCTGTTCTTTCTGTTTTGATCGCTGAAGCATCGGCTGTTGCGTCAAAAAATCGATCCACGCATGATCTGTCCTCGTCTAGCTTCGACTTTTAGCCTTTTCAGGATAATCCCGTTGAACACCTTTGCTGGTTCTGACAGCTGCTTGTCTCAGAATGCCTAACACAGTTTAACAGCTGGAATTTCCATTTGGGTTTTTGCAAATAACCTTCACTAACATTGTCTGCTGATTAATACTAAGATGTGTGCAGGGATGACAAGACAACCGCTGTGATCTGCCTGCGCTGAGATCTTCTACAGATGGTGCTTAACAGGCCAATACTTACAAGGTTAAGTATGAGTAAGTACAGGATACATTCGGGTTAGATATAACCAAAAATATTCCAAATGTCCTCCAACGTTTTGAAAACTGTGTGTGTATTCCAGTAAGTACAGAACGGATCTTGTATCATCTTACCTGTGATGTGCTGAAGTGTGTGTGTGTTTAGGGTTCATCTGCAGATAAACACTGACTGTTACTTTGGACATTCCTGTGAACATGGCTCTTGACTGTGTCTTGTTGTGTGAAAACCACACTTCTCATGTTTTCTGAGATCACAGTTGTCCTGCTGATTAAGAACACATCTGATGTGACTGGTAAAGTCTGCTAGTTTTACTCTACAAACTAATATTATAACAATCAAAAAAAGGTGTTACTGAGATTTATGTGACAAAAACAATAACTTAATTCAGAAAAAAAAGGAGTAAGACAAGTACAAAGGAATGGGCGGGGCAAAGAGAGGAAGACTCTTCAGAAAGACGAAGAGCCCACCTGGCTCTGGTTTTGGCAGCCGACTGGTTCTGTTGGTGCGCCGAGAAAACACTGAAGAAGAAGAGCAGGGTGGGGTCGGCGAGTAGGGAGCGCAGGAGGAGGAGGAGGAGGAGGGCGAGTAAATGAGGGAGTAACGGTCGTCTCCATGGTGAAGCAGTGGTCGCCATGGTTACCCACAGAGCCCGGGTCAGCGGCTTCAGGAATGTGCCTGCTGTTTGCACACACACACACACACACACACACACACACACACACACACCGGTCATTATTTGTGTTTGTATGTGTGTGAGTGTGTCGTGCGTGTTTGTGTGATGAAAGCTGTGTCGTGCTGTCACCGAGGGGTGTGAATGTCTACACTTCAGCAGGGAAGAAAAGAGGTGTGTGTTTTTAGTGTGAGTCACAACCAGACAGTGTATTGTTTCATCCTTCTGCCTCCTGTTGGGGATACGTGTGTGCATCTGGTGTGTGTTGCTGTTTGTGTGTTTATTTTTGTAAAGGCATGTGCGTAGTGTGTGTGCAGCCGGGTCAAACAGGTTCACAGCAAAGACAGGGCGAGGAGCTCACTGGGAGTCGAGCGATGCTGCAGACGCCTGAATGTTTTTGGGGTTTTTTTGGCCTTTTTTTTGGTTGTCTTTTTAAGAGCACAAAAATGAAGTAAAGTTAACTAAAGATGTGTTGCTCGGCTGCCATTTCTGTATCTGAAAACATTCTAATCTTTTTGCATTTGGTGGTTGAGCACACACACACTCACGGCTGCTTCCACCTCCAACCACGCTCACCCAAGCACATAATCAGAAGTTCATGCAAGACGCTCACTCACAATATTCCCAGCGCCTTTCCACTACATTTAGACATTTCACATGGTTACCACGAAATGCAGGCACGCCTGAAACACACCACACAACACCGCTCTAACACACTCTAATGCGGTTGGGTTCGTCTGACTGTGTCTTATTGATGCCCCTGCAGGTGAAACCTCTGTTGATCTGAACACCCAGCTGAAACAAGAGCTCTCTAGAAATAAAAACTGTAAAATGGACCAATTTCTCTTTAAGGAAACAGTGAGATGGATGTGTAAAAGATCTGTTTGAGACTACAGCATCACTTGAACAATACTAAAATAACCAAGTTTTTATAAATGGTTAAAGTTTTACCCAAGAAAGAATCCCATAACAACATTTTTTCTTCAACTAGACCAATCAACACAAATTAAAACATGACTTTAAGACATAATTCTAATAGGACACAGATCCCTTTACCACTTCATACCTCAGTTTCCCATTTAAGTCCATTTATAGGCACACTATAACTTTTTCATATTTTTAAATCTTTTTCTTGAGCCAGTATGTACTAATATGACCCTACAGGGTTAATGAAAAGTCACTCAGCCCCATCTGCGGCTTGTGTCCAGAATACCACGTTTGCAACTTCTGAGTCTCTGGTCCGGTACCCTGAAGTCTCACAAAGTCATGTTTCTCACGAAGGTTAGGCTAACCCAAAGTGGCTAGCTGTTATGCTAGTGTGTTTTTAGCTCATGATTCCTGATTTTTTGATCTCTCCCTGCTTGAACACAGCTGATTTCTTTGAATGAGTGATGAACCGCTCCAGTAGAAAGCAATGAAGGCTGATGAGACATTTCAACAGTTAGATTTAGGTGTTTCTGAGCACATGCTAATGTTTTTACGACAGTGATTTAAAACAGACACTAGGGGGTGCTAACAACAAGCCCAAACTTCATAGTGTGCCTTTAAAGCAGCTGACTTGCAGTGGAGCTCCTAAATGGGGCCATGGGTTCAACATGCAGTACTCGTGACATATTCCATTTTTAAAACTCACTCTCCAACACATTTCTGTTTAGTTTGAGCCTGGGTGAGTTAAGACAGCAGGTAGAAACAGATTTGTTTTTTAAAATCTCCTCTTTTGAACAGATTGTCGGCTGTGCTGTTGGCAAATAATCAGATCAGATTTGAGTGTTAAAGATTTCACCAGCATGTCTGGACGGTTGCTGTGGTAATAATTTAGCTGTCAGTAACAACTTAGATATGTCGGTAGAGAAAATTGCTCTTTCCTCTCCTCACAAAGCCCCAGCAGACAGTTTATTTAAGGTCCTGTCCAACAGATTGCTGTTCTCTACATCGTCTGCTGTGTTGCAATGTGACCCAAAAGACTGAAATTTGTCTAAAGTGGCCATGTGCTGACATTTTATTTCTGGACTAAATCTGCAAAGTGGTAAAAAGAACATGTCCTTGAAGCCTGAATAGAGTTCTCAGTGAATATTCCAGCAGTTCCCTCCAGTCCACCTGGACGTTTAACCTCTCTTTCCACTAATGAGCTGGGTCTTAACAAAAGGGCCAGCATTTGTTACAGACTGTGTGCCTTTTAGATGTTAAGAGACCAGATAACTATAGCAAAGTGTGTATAAAAAATCAGAGCTCTGCTGTTAAAAAGCTTCATATCAGATAAATAGAATCAGGGCATCTTGACAGTGAGAGGAGTTGTGATAGGTTCTGCTACACAGCTTGATGAAGACCTTCACGTCTGACCTCTCCCTGGACGTAGAGCTGAAACAGAAGGAAAACGTCCCCCTAATAAATGATCTGGCTATGTTCTGTCTGTACACCGAAAACTAAAAGGTTTCATGACCCGGGGGCAAAACAGACCTATTGAAAAGGCTCAGAGAAAGGTCATAAATTCACAGATATCAGCTTCTGCAGTTCCTGGGTAGTCTTATGTAGGTCTGAGGTGTTTTGAAGGTCACAGCAAAACGCTCGGAACGGCTGGCTGAGACAGCTGGAGTCCCACCGGTTCTCAAACCGCTGCCCTTTACCGCTCCGACAGATGATCCAGGTAGGTTTTCCACCTCAGTAACCGGCACTGTTTGCTCATTTTCAGCTGGTTTTTACACATCAAACCCTTTACACGCTCTTAAATAACTTCCTGGCAGCACATCTAGATAAATTAAACATTTTTTTTTGTTGTAAATATTTAAAATCTCGTTCCACATTTTAAAAAGAGATGCATTGCATCAGATTTCTCTGTGAGGTTGCTGTGATGTAAACTCTGTCATGAACACCAACTGGCGAGGAGGGGCCCAGTGATGCTTCTGCAGCCCATCGAAATCAGACTGGATGTTTGTGAACTGAGCACTCCAATTACACACACACACACACACACACACACACACACACACACACACACACACACACACACACACACACACACACACACACACACACACCTTTTAACACACTAAACAAAGGGGACAACAAGCAGAGAGACAGAATGGACACTCACCAGCATCCACATTCTGACTGTTTAACTGAAAGAGGTGAAGGACAGTAGAGTTATTATGTCCATGCATGAAAAGCAACCTTCAACACATGACTCAAAATGTAATAATGGATAAAGCGTTTTGCTGGTGGATTTTTGCTTTTTGACTCCCACAAAACGTACCAGTTCCCTGTAGGAGACTGCTGTTTAAATGGATTAAAGTCAACATTATGAGGAAGTGCTTTAATTTCTTTAGTTGAATATTATAATTTGTTCCAAACTTTAGATTTATTCAATCTCCGCTGCTACAGCTGACTTGCTGCCCCTGTCTCCTCCCCCTGGAGGTCATGTCCCACCAGAAGGAGACTCAGAGACACACCAGGAACATGAGGGATCATATGTCCTCTCTGCTTTGGAAACCACTTGGATCATTAAGCAGAGAGGAGTGATGAGAATTAATTTCAATTTCTGACATATAAATAAATGTTAAACTGATTTCCCAATAAACACTGAATAAAACTCTTTTCATAGGTTAAACATAAAAATGTGAACGTTTTTCTAAATTTCTAACTTTAATTTATTCTTAAACAAATTAAGGTTTATATTAAACAAGACAAAAAAATAATTTACTTTATGAGGCTATTAGAGCTTCACCTTTTAAATCAGACTCTCGTGTGCATCCATTAGACATTTTGTAATTTCAGCACAATTAAATATCTCTTTGTTGGAAATGCATAAAAAAAACCCTTTGACAAGTCTTTCTTGAACTTGAACTCTTGTGATCTTGATTGTGACCCAGCTTTGACATGTGAGCCCCTGTGGCTCTCAAAATGACCTTTGCCATCTTTGACACGATTCATCATCAAACTAAAACCCTCGTGCACGTTGTGAAAGGCCTTTGAAAGGACGTGAATGGACCTCCCGCTTCATCTCTATTGTCGCTCTGTTCAGGCTTGATCTGGGCTCTCGGTGGTGCGTCGGGCCCCATCTGTGAATACAGTAGTTCACTCTACATGACAGACACTCAAAGGCACGAAATGCATCAACAGAGACATCAACAGTTTTCCTGAAAGTGCCTCAGTTGGTGTGTAACGCCACTCGAGGGCTCCTGCACTTCTTAAAAAACCTCCAATCACATCTCCTGGAGCTGAAACAACCCCTCTGTCTGATTTGGGGTCACATATCTGGCTTCAGTGACAGAAGCCACTTCTAGACCTATAAGTCCTCAGATTTACTAAAAGTTAATGCTGCAAATTATAACAATTCTTGTCAATCAAACGTTCAACCTTTATGCACTTAAGGTGCCGACCACACGCTGGTTTACTGTTTAAATGAGAGCACAGCGACACAAAAGAATAAACAAAGTGTCTACATTTGATATTATTTCCTCATGTTTTGGACTTTTAAATTTTGTTCTACCTGTAACAATGCAGAGCCCAGAGATGAATGTTTTCCTTTTGTTTTTGTCTGAAAAATTCCCATTATATTATCAAACAAATGCTTATATTTTAAATGTATTATTGACACATACTTAGTTAAATGTAGGAATCTCATCTGAGCAGACCTGACATAGCTCAGATTCTGTGTCTTGATCATTTTTAACTCCGGTGACCTGCTGTGTTTGGGGTAAACAACATTCCTTTCCATTTTCATCCCAAGGAGGAGGGCAGGAACTGTTCCCCACTGTCTCTCTGAGAGCAGAGCGCTGGCAGGCGGGCGAGCAGGATAACTGGCTTCCATGTTTATTGGCTGGATGGCTGCAGCTGGATGTTACACTCTGATAGGTGAGGATGCCAAAAAAGTCGTCGTGGAAAAGTGTCCGGGAGGGCCGGATAATCACAGATGATGCAAAAAAACAACCCTTTTTATAATAAATGTTATATTTGCTGCATGCACAAACAACTCAAATGCTGTCTTCAGCAGGTGATGACTTGTGTCGTGCATTTAAGCTCGTCAAATCACTCAGACATTCAAACATGGGTCGACAGCCTGGCTTTTAAACAGCATCATTTGTATCGACACCACAGCAAAAAGACAAGATTACATTATTCTACAAGGACGTTTTGTTTATTTCATTGTTGTCACACACTACTCGTCCTTGGCTGCATTAATATGGAGTCTCGCAAATGGCTCTTTTCAATCATTCAAGGGAGAACGTGTGAGATTTCAAGGTAAAATGTGGGAGAGAAGCAAAGATGAGCAGAATGTAGAAAAGACTTTTCTATTTTCAGCTCTGTGCATTAAAGAGGTGGTATATATATATATATATATATATATATATATATATATATATATATATATATATATATATATATATGTGTGTTTACTTATTGGTGAAATACTTTCAAAATGTTTTATTCTGTGACAGGAGCTGCAGCTATCAATGATTTTTGAAGAAATGAAGTATTGTGAAAAAAGTATTTGCGCCTCTACAGATTTATTCTGTTTTTGCTTTTTGTCACATTTTGTCTAATATTTTAATTTGATTGATGATCTGAAGCATTTAGGTGTGACAAAAATACAGCAAAATAGGACATCAGGAAGGGGCAAACACATCTTCACACCACTGTAAAACATTTCAAAACCCACTCTCGGAAGAGACCCTTTTGGGTTTATCCAGGTCTGGAGCAGGTTTCTTATTGGACCCAACAAGTGCAGCGAGGACTTGGCTGCAGAGACAGTATTTTCCTCCACAGCATCTCAGTGGTGGTGTTCCAGCCAGCGAGCCAGCTGGCGCTGAGACACTGGGCAGCACACAGAGCAGAACTTTAGAGCTAAATGACTGCAGAGTAACACTACAAAGGCCAAAGTGTGGACGAACGAGTGCCACTCTGCACACTGGCAATAAACAGGACTGTTTGGATATGTTCTGAGCAGCAAGGCATTAAGTCTTAAGTGGAATTTTAAAGCAATTTCTGCAAGAGATTTGTAGAAATAGAAACACTCATGACCATTCCCTAGAAGTCTTACTAAAGTTTATGCTCATCTTTGGATTTTAATGATTGTCATATTAAAGAACTCATTACACACTGGGCACAGTTTAATATTTCCCCTATACATCCCAGAATGTCAGGACTGAGTCGAGTCTTGACTGATGGAGGAAACATGGCCAACATCAGGCGAGGATGTTCTCTGTGAGGTTCTCTGGAGATAACCGTGTTTCTGCTGCAGATGGAAGAGCAACAGATGCAGGAATGACTTACAGAACCTCAAAAAAAGGTTCCCCCAGGTGACCTTTTGAGTGTTTCAAACCAAATAAAAGACCATCGTTTTGTTTGCTGATAAGTGCTTTTTATCTGAACAACAGAGAAGAGCAGCGTGGCCAAACAACAAGCAGCAGCAGGGGAAGGGAAATTGGCCAAACACACACTGTGGAGCAGAACGGTTTACAGACTTCATGCTACTTACTGGAAGAAGAGCTTAAGATTGTTTTTTTTTTGTTGTTGTTCCCCTGTAAAGGGAAACACTTCTGCTTAATATTAGCACTAGCAGACATAACAGATTCACTGGGGCTACCTTTAATGAAACGTCCCAAAACGTGTCTCTGTAACCTTTATTTTAAATAAGCTACAGATACACAGACAGTCTCTCGGCGCCCTTCTTAAAATTTTCCTGCAATCAGCGTACATAAACACAAGAGCACTTCAACAAATTACATCGACTGCTGCTAGCGAGCGGCATCTGTCAGAAAGTTTTTGCATGTGCGGTTTTGATGCGCCACTGCTGCTGAGCCACTTCATCAAACACACCGATGGGGGATCGCTCGCTTGCGTCTTCATACCATTGTCTTAAAATCTGCAAAACCTCTCGAAATTCGCTTTCTCTTATCTGAACCGCGGTTTCCCTCCACCTCATCTCAGCTTTTGTCTCCCTCGTGTTTGGTTGCGAATAAATTTGACTAAGCACGTCTCTCCTCACGCAAAAGCACGGCTCAGATCTCGACTCAACACAGCAAAGGCCGTGCAGCAGGAGGTAAACAATGGTTCAGAGCTGTTACAAATTATCCAGGTTGATTTGTCTTTTCAGACAAAATGCCACTGATTGCTTCTCAGCGCGCCATCACAAAATCTAGTTTGCCGAGCACAGCCTCGGTACATCAGATGACGCCTTGCCTGTTGTTGGTTTTATGCTCATTTGAACAGTAACAAGCCAGCGCGAGTGTATTCAATGAGAAAATATTGTTCCAGTGGAGTGGTTTCTCCCAGTGGCACGCGTCTTTTAGCAGCAGTGTGTTTGCTCCCTGTCAGCAGGAGAGGAAAACCAATAGATCCTCAGAGATGACCCAGTTGAGCGGTGAGTACAGAAACACTGCAGTGGTTTCCTTCAGCTGCAAAAAAAAAAAAAAAAAAAAAAAAACCACAACGACAAGGCAAATATAGATCATCATCACCATCAATGCTTTGCAGCAATTTTTGCCTCTTTTTATTAATTTTTTGTTCATTTTAACAAAAGTCACAAGAAAAATGAATAAATATTGTTCCATCTGACAAAACACGACGCATTTCAGCTGTGATTGTGTAAATCAGGCAGAGTGGTTTTAGTTTTAAGGCCCCTGAACTGATATTGGATTTCACTCATTCCTCTGCAAATCTTTTACAATAAATAAACTCTTTTTGACACTTTTCATGGCAAGGTCATTCATAAAACCACTGATGGATGTGAAGGATGACCAACAGAGCTGAGTGATGTAAAATCATGAAAATGGTGACAAATGGAGAGGTTGTAGCCTCAGTGACACATGTGGTAAAAATCAGTAAACAACCAGTCCCACAAGTCATTGCCTTACTTTTGAATGACTTTTTGCAATGGCTCATGGGAGTTGTAAAATGCTGCTTGCTTTGCTGCACCAACGTTAGCATCTTGTTGCTAAACAAAACAACATCTAGGGATCCAATTTCAGTTTTTTTATTTCTGTCCTACAGTGTAACGATGTTGTTGTTTATATTTCAATATGTTGTTCTTTACTGCCTTAAAGTAACCAAAACCATAAAGTAAATGAGCCACCATAAGGGGGTTGGGGTGAACACACATAATGTGGAAGTTAAAACCACAAGGGACTGAAGCGCCCCCTAGTGGCTGTCTGTAGAACACCCTATGTAGACAATTGAGATATTTCAGTTTATTTATACAGTACCATTAAAAAAACATTGTCTCAGAGCAAAAAGTCAAAATCTTATCAGGTTCAACTTAAGTCAGTGATCACAGTAAATCCATTTAAATTGTAGATTATAAAATGCCAGTTAGCCACATTGGCCCCATATGGACGAACTGGTAGATTGCATTGAACTTTGATGCAGTCTCTCATTCTGAGCAAGCATAGCATGAAGGGCGACAGTGGGAAGGAAAACAGGGAGAACCCTCCAGGAGAACCAGGCTCAGAATGGCTGTCCTCCTGCCTCAACCAACTGGGATTAAAAAAGCACTTTGAGTCTTTTTATGGTGCCTGTTTATTCATGTAGTTCTTACCTTGGCTATAGGTTGCAATATTTTTCTCTAAAATATATTTAGTTGTACATTCATTAAAATTAAACACAAGTTACTTTTTCTGTAACTTTGAACAACAGAAAGAGGCAGAAACAGCTGTTTTATCTTTATATTTTTCTGTGGTCAAAACACAAATTCATCAGCCTAAAAGGACTTCCTCGTTCTGCCAGAGAACATTTGACCCTTCAGACTATTTTTTGCAGCATCAAACACAGAGATGATGACATCAAAGATCTGTTGTTGATGTAAGATAAAACTCAATAAGTTCAACAAGAACATAGAAATCTAGGAAATTCTAAGGTCAAATAAACACACGAGGATCACAAACAAAAAGGATCGCAAAAAGTTCAAATTTAATTCCTTTTACAATAAATTAAATGATGAAGATTAAAAGTTGGATGACAAACCTATTAGAGTGTAAATGCGTTTTGTCCATCCAGTGTTAATCCTCTTTTCTCATTGTCTTTTTTTTTTTTTTTTTGTCAGTCTAATTTCTCAGCTTGTATTGATGCATCCACTCAGCTGGTAAAGTTCTACCAAAGCGGCGACTAAAATGTGTTTTTTATCTTCTTCTCTTGATGTTTCTGCCTCCAGTTTACTCTCTGCCACCCCACCTCCCATCTGACACCCCCTGTCGTTCCATCTTGAAGACGGCGTTGCGTTGCAGCTCTGTGCTCCTAAAGAGCTGAAACTGTCGGCTGGGGAAGCGGTGAAATGGAAAAATTTAATCGCATTAAAAGAAAAACCTTCTCTTTTCATTTGTAAATTCCTGGGACACACTTTTTTTCCCAGCCTCCTTTTCTTCCTCTCTTGCACTTACCTCTCCCTCTCTCTCTGTGTCCTTACCCCGACACGGCTGCTGAGCTCAGAAAACATCCGCCAAGACTTCAACACACACACATATACAGTAACACACACACACACACACACACACACACACACACACACACACACACACACACACAAAACCTCCAGTTTCCCTCTCTTTACTTCAGCCAAGGATTTGACATACCAGGATGGAGGCCTATTGGATCAGTGGGTGCACACACAAACACACACTTTGTAATTCCTTTCCATTTCCCCCTTAAATGAGTCAGAGATCAAAGACCGTTTCACTGACTCCTCCTCTACGCCCTCCCTCAATCTTCTTTTCCCCAAATCACACAAGTTTTCTTTCCTCTTCCTTCCCCCCATTCCCCCTAAAACTTCTCACACTTTTTTTTCCTTCCTCCCCACTCTCCCTCCTTTTTTTCTCAGTTCCTTTTCTCCATGTTCCGGTTGCATGTCCTGTTCACGTCCGCATTCGTTGCGATTCAGCTCCACAGCAACCCCTATCTCTGTGACAGAACACACACACACAAACAAAATCTTCATTCCAGCACCGTTCTCTTGGATTATTGACCTCTTTCCTCTAAACACACACTTGAAGCTCACACTCTGCTTCCATGGGGACCAGCCACCTGAGGAGCGCCGAGGATTAACAAACCAGTTCAAACACTGTTGAAAGCTTTTTTTCCCTCCAACTCCTTTAAAAAAAAAACCTCTATCACACACACACACACACACACACACACACACACACACACACACACACACACACACACACACACACACACACACACACACACACACACACTGTGAGTTAGTTCCTAAATGAGGCGTGACAAAAGTGAGATTTTCTGTTACAGAACGCTCTCCTTCAGAAATTCCTCAGGGATTTAAAGTATATTTGCTTTCCCTCTATCACCTGCAATCAGACGTGCTTTTTTTCATTCTTCTTACAATCCTGATTTAATGCAAGTTAAATTGAAAGGAAAGCTTTCTTTTCTCCCTCAAACAAACCTTGAATTAATGAAGTCTTTATTTGAAAGGAGGCACCTTAAAGCATAATAAATTCAGCACTCTGAAATAAAGATGCTGCTGTTTTAACCGCAGTCGGAGCAATTTTTTTTTTTTCCATTTTGATTCTCACAAGTTGGAGATAAAAATATAAAAACCTGAAGTGTCTCCCCTGCAGTTTCTTTTCTTCTTATGTTGTTTTTCATCAGCTGTAAATGTGATTGCTGGTGTCCCTGCTGAACTCGATGGTGTCTATTGTGTGCACAACAGAAAGAGACCAGTTAGCTTCACATTCCTGCTGGATACTGTCACTCTACGAAGTTCAATGGAGCTGCTTTTACACTGCAATTCTTTTAGTTCAGAACTGCGATGTCAGCCAAACTGTAATGCTGCACACTCTGCTGTGTGTGTGTGAGTGTGTGTGTGTTTACTCATTTGTTCTCTCTTATTCTGCCTCCAGCCATCAGAGGGAGCTCCTGTGCAAAAAGATCACTTCATTCACTCAATTTACTTTCACTCGTATCAGTGAACCTTATGGTGGTAAAATCAGGGTCAGGTGTTTTCTTAGATAATAATCAGGTGTGAGTGTGAGTCAGGTTTATCTAAAAGACATGGCATCTATCTGAGGTTCTGTTCAGACTGAGAATTACTAAGATGTCTGAGGTGATTCAGTCACAAGTAAACAGGATGCGAACGCACTCAGATAGCACTGAGGTTGGTCACAGAGTTCTGTATCCAAGCATACTCATAGAAAGTTGAGTGGAAGGAAAAGGTGCAGCAGCAACAGGGTGACAAGAGTGAGCGCAAAAGGTCTGTAGCGACTTCGATCCACTTGTAAAGTCACTGGCCGGCGGAGGTGATTTTAATCCAGTCTCCAATAATCCATACTGATTTTTAGACTTGTGTTGTTTATTTTAAAATAGTGATGGTCAATAGAAAAATTACAAAAACCACTTCATGCCGACGTTTGTTGAGCATGCAGGTTGCTAAATGTGTGCAACATGCACGCACTTAATGCAATCACTCTAGGTGAAAGCGCAAAACAAAAACACCTGTGCCACCATATCAAAGTATAAGTTTTGGCTCCTGCAAGGTCAGTGATGGTTTTGAGAATGTACAAAACGTTCATAGTGAGATTGTATTACTGTTGAAGCATCACATCAGGATCCTGGGTGGATCATGGTGATGTGGGGTCTGTGAACCCACCAGGCCACCAGCACTGGGCTCAGGATCAAAAATCCATGATGGGTAAGATAGTAGTTCTGTATAAATTTCCTTTAAGATTTGTTCAGCAAAACAAACCCTTAAGTTTTATTCTCATTCATTCAGGATACAAGTTAACGAGTGTGTTTGCCACTGAGATCAGTGGATTCTGTGATTAATTTAAAACAACCTTGTTGAATCTTTTATCTCGTCGATCCACATGTCTTGACAGACTTAGCTTTGCAGCGTGTCTGTGTTTTAAATCTAGACTCCTCATGACATCAATTCTTCATCGATACCATGCAGCGCGCTAAAAACGGAGGCCATAAATTGATGGAGAACGCCGCGAGGGTCTGGCTTCTGGGGGGTGTAAAAATGGAAACTGGTTCCCAGTTAAGGTTTTATTTCTGTGAATTAAGTGAATCAGAATAAAATCAATCATTCCTAAACGGTCGGCCATTTTCCTGTAAAATGTGAATAAATGTCCACTAGTTTCCTTGGATTCTCACCTCAGAGCAATTCAATTACTCTTTGTTTCCTCTTATCTGCTCCCAGTGAGGCCCAGTTCTGTCCAAACACAGCAGTTTTTGAAATCACCAACTTCATCTTGATCCCCTTGCCGATCTGTTGCCATAGAAACGTGGCGTCAGACCAGATGATCTGAGGGTATATAATCTGACAGAAGCGTTGTGTGTGTGTGTGTGTGCGTGCGTGTGTGTCCACGATGGTCGGTGACCTTTTTATAATAACTGCTCAACTCCTCTTTGAAGAACAGAAAAAAGGAAACACTTTAGGCCAGCATAGCTCAGTTTTTCAGAAGGAATAAAAAAATCTACAAGAAATAAAACCCGCAACAGCGTGGATAAATGTGTTGTGAAAAACTGAGCACACATAATAAAAAGATACATTTTTTTAGATATGTTTTAAAGGAACATACATGCTGTTGACCCAGCTCTTTACAATGTGGGTTTTGTGTTAAATGCCACAGGTTTAAGATCACTTCTTGAACTGTTTGATTGTGTTTGTTCAAAGTTGCTTTCACCCATTTTTCTTCCTCAAGTATCTGACAAGGCAGGAGCAACGAGGAGAGGAGCTAACAACAGCGCTGAAGAACAGACGGACTATATGTACTGGGAGGGGTAAACACAGTGAAACCAGGTGAGCAGAATACTGATGAGGCACAGGTGTGGGAGGAACTGTGGTTGAGATTCATTTTGAAATTAAGGCAGAAAAACATTTAAAAATACAGTAAGAAAAAACATTACACTTAGTGAAATAAAAACACAACAACAGGATATAAATATAAATAAATCAAACCTCAACAAATAAAGATCAGAAACAACCAACTCTAATGAGGACACAGTGGCTTGTTTGAAATGATCTATTTGCAAGTCAGATCCAGACCTTTTTTATTGTGTTTTTAGATTTATAAATTTCCTACAGCTCAATAAGACAAAGCTCTAACTACAGCACACTGCATGGAGTTCTAACATGTAAACTTGATGAGTTTGATCATGTATTCATCATTATTATGCTAAAGCAATGATAAGATTTACTGGTACTTAAAATATGATGTTCTTTTCTGATAAAACTGAACTTTTAGTACATTTAGATTGTTCATCAGACAAAACATCTGGATGCTTGTTTGATTATTTTCTAATAGAAAAAAAAACATAAAGAAAAAAAATCATATATATTAACAGTGGAGGTTCTAGACCAGGGCTATTCAATATGCGGCCCACAGGCCAGTTCCGGCCCTTGAGCTGCATATTTCTGGCCCTAAACAATAACGTCTAACCATCTAGAGAGAGATGCTGGTGCTGGGGTGTGTATTATTACAGCAAAATATTAACAGCAATTCAGTTAAAGTTGCCTTGAACACAACAACTTTAATAAGTTTCAAAATAAAAACATTTTTGCAAAAATACTTTGATCTCTTGGTTATCATTTCAGTGACAACATGAAACAGTATTTGTCTGTAATGACTCAGCACTTAGCAGGGGGGCCACAAGGGGGGCCAAGCTTGGTGTCAGGGGAGCACTGGCCCCCCTGCCCCTCATCCCCAGAACCACCCCTGTATATTAATAATATATATTATCTGATAACGGTTTCTTTAAAGTAGTTAGTTTCTTCCTGTTTTTAACCTAAATATTTATTTACAAATAAGGAAAGCTGAAAAGAGATTTAAACTAATGCAATCAGATAATTATTATTAACTTATGTTGCAGCATCAGGTCAAATTTAGAAAATCAGAAAGGCTTTAGAATCTACAAAACATAGTAAGATATATCAGCTCTTTCCTTGTTAAATGGAGTTTAAAAGCAACAAGCTACAACAAAAATGCACTTTCATGGACAGATCTGTGGAAGCAGTTGGAGGGAATCTTGTATAATACAAACACAGACATGCATTATGAACAAAAACAGAAGAAAGCTCATGATAGAGTGAAGACACTGACACAATGATTTGTGGGTATAGGTTTACAAACTAGGACCTGCTGTGTGAAAGAGATACCGGTTTTATTACTGATCGGAGGATTAAAGCAGTATATTTATTACCATGAGTAACATAACAGTGTACATTCATAGTTATAACACATTCAGGCTGCTCCTCCAAACAGAATCCGTCCTGTTGATCCTTGCAGGCTGATTTTAAACACCATGGACTGAACTGTCACTCAGATTTAAATCAAACACGGAGTTTCATTTTCATTTCCTTTGTAAAAATAAAGATTACCGAACATTAGGAGCAATCAAATCTGACATGAAGCCCAAACAAAGAGGGGGTGAAAACATAAATGCAGGAGGATGACATGAATCCGCCGACATCAGCGTTAAAGGATACAGCAGCTATTACGAGAATGACTGTCATTAATCCTAATAAACGTGTATCATCAAGAGAAGCTGAAATTTTGACAGCTTCACATTGAAAATCCAGAGAAAACACAAGCAGCAAGGACACAGAGAGGGTAAAAAAACAGGAATTTATAGAACAGCCACGAGAGCACAGGTGCTATTCTTTGACCAGGTTATTAGCTATTATGTGTCGGTGACAGCTCTAATGGAAGAAATGACAAGCAACTTAAAGGAGAGGAATAGAATGGACCTAAATAAAGAGCCAGGGCGGAAATATAAAAAACACAATGGAAAACAACAACAGCAAAAACAACCGCATGGTAAAGAACAGGCAGGAAAACAGGAAGGAAATGAGAGAATATCAGGATATGGTCTTTAAATAAAACCATGACTCCAGGGTAGAAATTCTCCAGGTTTTGCCTCCAACACAAATCAAACCAAACATCTTTTGTGATGTGAAACCAGTCTTGAGTCATTTAAAGTGTTTTATGCATTAAAGTTTAAATCATTATGACCATGTCCAGATATGAAAAGCGCCTGTTCAGAGCCATCGGATGGGATTGGTGGGCTATTTAACCTTAATAGTGTTTTGCTGGCATCTTCAAACAGTTCCAAATTCTCAAGTTTCACAGAAATCACTGCAGTTACACAGCCATCATTCTCAAACTACATGGTTATTACAAGTTTTACAATTTGCTGCCGGTGGTGATTTTTATGCTTGTTAATAACCTATAATTTCCATCTAAATCAATAAAAAACGTTTAAAACAGCTGAAATCTTTTGTTGATGACAAAAAACATAAAAACATTTTTGCCCAAGCATGAAGCATGAAGGGCAACAGTTAAATTAGAGAGTTTTAAATAGACTGTCTTCACATAAGTCAGATTTTTATTTACTAGAAAAAAATACATGTGAAGAAGACAAAAATAACTATTGTCGTCAGAAATTTCTTAGAAATATTTACCTAATTGACATCAATTAAAGGATTAGGATTGTCATGTAAAACCAGACATAGATAAACCAGATCCTCAGCAGGACTTTGGACTCACCAATCATCACATTTTGAAGGATTTAAATGAGAGCTTCAAAGCAGATTGTAATCAGTTTGAACTGCTCTAATGAGGAACATGAATGTATGTCTAATGTTACTTAATGAAGCCCAGAGGGATTCAGCTCAGAAAAGACCAAGGTCTGTCCAGTCATGTTTATTCATAGCAGTTCAAGAGAAATTACTGAAATATTTCTATTTAAAAATTGTGTATACCTAAATACAAGAGCATTTTTTAAATTAGACTCATGAATCAGAATTTTATTGTATTTTTTTTAATTTGTGGTTTGTTTTCAGAAAGTCTATTTATCCATTCTGCTTGTTTTTAATACAAATTAATGACCAGTGAACTATAAACTGAAAAGAGATTTTTTTTTTTTGTCACACAATTGTTAATAAAATTATTTGATAGATTATTATTTTGAAAGGCTTGGAGCGTTTTAAAAAGTGGAAAAAGGCTTCATGTTTTTTCAGAATTAATGAGGTCTTTTATGTTCACATGCTGTGGTGTAGTGCAGCAGTTTTTAGTTAATATTAGGCATCGTCTCAATTTAATTTGCTCTGATTTGAATCATATTCATTAGTCAAGTCAATTTTTTGATTTATGGTGAAACAACCCAGATTCCTTTACTACAGTCCAGGGTTTGCAGGGATTCAGCTCGAACATTTAAATTTCCACAGAATGGATGATTTACATGAATGTCAGAGAACATTTCCCTTGAAGCATCAGAACAAAAGGAGATGATCAACAGGGTTACTTGTTCTGTTTTAACTTTGCAAAAGCACGGCAGCACTAGAGTGATTCAGTGGAATAGATTAAGAGCTGTAGAGCGATTACATGTTCATACACCCAAAGGTCTTCAGCAGAAGATATATGTGCGCTCTCAGTTTTGCACTTGGCTTTTTTCTGACATCATTGGCAGCTAAACTGATTTCTTTGATCTGTTTTCAGCAAAGTCGAAAATAAGCAACAATCATGCATATGGATTAAAAATCAAACAATAAACTCATCACTTTTTACACTTTGTTAAGTTTGCTTTAAAATATCATGAATTAATAAGTCTGTCTAGAATTTTGAAACTTTATAAGTAAATATTCACATGGGTTCTTTATGGTCTTATGGCACACTATACAGTTTGGGCTTGTTTTTTTAGCACCCCCTAGTGTCTGTTTTAGGTCACCGTCATAAAAATGTTAGCATTGTCTTTGATCAGAAACACCTAAATCTAACTGTTGAAGTGTCTCCTCAGCCTTCATTGCTTTCTGCTGGAGCGGTTCATCACTCATTCAAAGAAATCAGCTGTGTTCAAGCAGGGAGAGAGATCGAAAAAAAAGCAAAAAGATTAAAAACACTCCGGCGCTAGCGTGACAGCTATGCACATTGGGTTAGCCTAACCCTCGCGAGATACGTGACTTTGTGAGACTTCAGGGCACCAGACCAGAGACTCAGAAGTTGCAAATGCGGTATTCTGGACACAAGCAGCAGATGGGACTGAGTGACTTTTCATTAACCCTGTAAAGAGTCATATTAGCACATAGTGGCTCAAGGAAAAGATTTTAAAACCTGAAAAAGTTACATAGTGTGCCTTTAAGTGTATCTTTATAGTTCTTCCTTCAGATGGAATGTTACCAAATGGTCAGCGCAGAACAACAAAGCAAAGCATGAAGTAAACTAGATTAGGGTGATTGGGATTTGTGAAAAAGGGACAGAAACGAAGGGGGGAGGGGGGTGTAAGAAACTTAAAAATGACGGTCTCTGTTTAGCCAGGAGCATGAGTGGGAGAGCTGTGGATTAGTGGATTACCGGGAGCGTCCCTGGTCATGTGAGCCAGCATGGTCCACTCTGACCCTGCTTACCATCTCTCAGAAAGGAAGCTTATCCTGGCTGTGAACGTGAAGTCTCAAACACACACACACACACGCACGCACACACACACACTCCCGCATCAGCATCCTCCAATCTCCAGGATGAACCTTAAATGACTTCTCTATCTCTCTTTGGCTTCCTTTCATACCTCCTTTATATCATTCCATCTTAGTTTTTCACCTTCTCTTCCTCTCCTAACACCTTTTAATTATCTCGTCTATTTCTGGTTCTTTATCTCCTTCTCTTCATCCCTCTCTTTTTTTCTAGCTGCCTCCTCCGGATGTCAGAAGCCTTTTTGTTACACGCTATGAACCGCTCATCCATGCTCTCTTGAATCCTGCTGGTTTTCCTATCTGGGACAGTAAAGAAAAAAGTGGAGACAGAAGAATCAAAGCTTTCACTGATGTTGTCCTGATGAAAAAGACTAAATACAGGAACTCTGAGTGGGGTAAGTTTAAATTGTCTTCACTTTGCAAACGTAAATATGACAGATTTGATAGATTGTGATATTTAATTAAAAATTCACTATAAATGATCAACTCTAATACATGAGATGTGGAAACTTCAAGCCGTCAGTGGTGAATAAAAACTATAAAACTAAATCTGTCCATTCATCTGTGTGAAGCAGTAGCTTATAGTCTGGTTTGATCCCAGCTCCTGGGTAAAGACACTTCACCCACCTTGGTGGTCTGAGGGTCCGGTGGTACCTGGTGTATAGGAGCTCCGCATCTGCTAGTGGATGAATGACTGATTGTAGTGAAAAGCACTTCAGAGTCCATGACTTGAAGAAGCGCTAAACCAGTGCAGGCCATCCATTTCCTGATAAAACAACCTGCTTTTATTTTGTTTCACTAAAGAGACGTGAATGATTGATTTCTGAACTTTTGTCAAATTGTATCCCAATTTTCATATCTCAAACTGTACTGAAATCCTTCATGTTCCTATAGAAACACCCTGTAAACAGTTTTTTTCTAACTCTATAAAACAATGTATTTAGCATCACTTCAGTGCTTTTCTAACAGCTTTTGGTGGATTCCAGTTTCCATTGGATCAAAGATCTTTTTATGTTTAAACAACACATGCACAGTCTTTGCATCCACTAGACCCAAACTTCTATAAACCCTATTTATTCTGCACAGTAGCTCAGGTCTTTTGACTTTACTCTGTCAAAGGCTTTATGTAGAAGCATCTGACAACAAATTGCTAGGACAGTTTTGTTTTTTGTTTTTAGTAAATCTCTGTCAGGGCATTTCTTTGCAAAGTGGGTTTGAACAAATAATAATACAGCTGCATGTGGCTTTTATGGATATTTTATGAACAGAATTAATATTAAATTTGAAGAGTACAAAGCAAAGACTTGAGTCGTGAGAAAAAAGCTTTTCATTTTATTTTAAATTTGGATGGATTAAAGACTAATTTGATTTTTTTTTTAAAGTCATTATTCTAGAATTTTCTTCACATACATAAAATCTTAAACATCACTTATGTAATAATGTTTTCAGAAGCAGAAGTCCACTAATTGTTTTTTAGTTCTCAAACCTGACAGTTTTTAATTATTATGTTATATAAACTAGTCCCAGCTGTGCCAACAGGAAGTGACATGATCAGTGTTAAAAAATATATTTACAACATTTCAGCATAAAATTAGATAATAGGAAAGTTAAAAAGGAATATCATAGATTATAAAAAAGATAAGATATAAAAAGAAAGAATATGTAAATCCATAAAAACATTACAAACAGCATGATATTTACAAAAAAGGAATCAAGTTCATTTCTCCAGGATAGCATGTAGCTTTTAGTGTGTAAATCCAGATTTTTTTCCTGCTATTATGTTATATATTCAAATTATATTTTTTAAAATGCTTAAAAAGCAGTAAAAGCTGAGTGTGCCTAAGCATCAAAAAACTCCTGTATCTATGAGAGGTGTGTGGTGGCACAGGTGGAAGCACTTTTGCCTCGTAGCACGAAAGCTTTAGGTTTAACTCACTGCAGATTGATAGTTCCAGGTACTCATGGATTCATAGGTTACCTGGAAACTTTAAATTGTGACTAGGTGTGAGTTTTGTCTCTACATGTTGGACTCACCTGGTGACTGCTGGAGAAAAATACAGCTCCCCACAATTCTTAATGGAAGAACCAGTCAAGGAAATTAATGAATATTTGTACTAAAATACCAGACATAAGCTTATTGGAGAAGGCATTCATTTTTTACCTGTCATTTTAAACAAAGTTATTTTTAGGAACCTCAGTGGTTGCTATCATTCATCCTGCTGCTCTCAAACGGAGTACAATCATACTGGTTTGGGTCAAGACATTTTTTTATGTGCTTCACAAAATGTTTCTACCAATAAAAGTCAGAATTGGTGAGAAAAAAAAATCAGACAAATCAAAACTGCTTTAATAATCCCAGAGGGAAATTACCATAGGTGCTTAAGTAACACGTGTAGTTTTTTCCTAAGAATTCTAGCAGGTTGTTCTCGCTGGGCAGGGTGGATTTTTCTAGCTGTTAGTTTTGCAGCAGATCTGAAGAAGTTTTTTACTGAAGACTCTCTGTTCATAGTAATTCAATATCTGTGATATTTCCTGGATGACACCATCTGTTGTTGACAAGCACTGTTAATCCACCTCTTTTGCTTTTTCTGCTCCACTTTAAATCTCTGTTTGCTCGTATCGTCTGAAAGCCGAGTAGAGAGACGCTGGTGTCGGAATATGACCCTGCAGCTATGTCTCAGTAAAACACATGATGCTGCATTTCAGATTTTCTGATTATGATCAGTGAAATGCAGTTTAAACTTCCTCTCTCTGTTTTGCTCCTGCTCTCCATCCATGTCTCTTCCTCTTGAACCCAGATGGGATTTTAGGTCACGGTTTGGGTATCATATGAGCCTTTGAGACATCATTCATTTGCTTCTTCTTGAAAACATATTGTTATGGTTATGCATCAAAATAGTACAAGTTGCAACAAAAATACTTCAAGCAGCACTGCATTTAAACCAGAACAACAAAAACACTAGATATAGCAATACATGCATAAAGCGTCCCATCAGTCTGAAGCCTGTCCTGCTGTTTTTAATGTCCATCATAATGTGAACAACAGAGCCTGCAGCAGGACGTTCTGAGGTGGTGGTGCTCATGCTTTATATAGTACTTTAATGTGAAGATTGTACTCTTTTCTCTGTGCACAAACATAAAAATGTATTTTTTGTGGCATCTGTATTCAATATTTCTGGCCTCACAGAAACATTGACTTCAGTTTATGTCAGCAGACCCGCAGGCTGTCTGATTTAGTGAAAATTGACCAATAATCAGTTGATTTTCCTTAATTTAAAATACAGAAATGGAGGTAAAATATGACATCCCAACAGTTGAGACTTAAAAACATTATTAGATTAATTGTAGTGTCCATGTTCAGCACAATGTGAAGAGAAAATAAGGAAAACAAGCCAGCAAATCATTAAAAACACACCAAAAAAGAGAGAGAAGACCTCAATGAGCCTAAAACAAGATGAGTCACTCTAATCCACCCAGACCTGTCCAATCCGATGTCCTTTTCAGCCAGCGTCATCTGAACCTATAAAATCAGTTAATTAATGCAAAAGATATAAAAACATATATCACAACCCAGACAGCTGCTTCTGTCATTAAAATCTAATGAGAAAACACTACTCACTGCTATGATCTGGATGAAGCTGAGTCTCCCTCCTCCTCCTCCCCCTCCTCCTCCTCTCCCTCAGTGGTTAACTCTAATCAGGCCTGACTGGGTTCAGCTGAGGAGAAACACCCAACAGACACCAGCTTAAAGGAGCAGGTAGCAGAGACACAGGGTCCTTTAGCTCCTCAGGTTTTTGTTGGTTTGAATGATCCCAGTCCAGGTGTAGACTGGAGGAAAAACAGATTTACTTCAGGTCAGTGTTGCATTTTATTGCATTAATATTTCAGTTAAATGAGGACCTCCAGTGGGTGTTTAAATACAGGGACATTTAGTTTTGTTGAACAGACCAGAAGCCACCCAGGAACCAATTCTATTATCAGCTGCTGCTGCGTAAATCTGTAGACTATAGTGAGTCAACTGGGATTTTTGGGAGGATTTTTAAACCAATCTACTGGACAGTTTGCTAGTAAGACAAACCTGATGGTCATTGTGTAAATTAATCTCCTACATATAGTTTCTTTGTTACATCAGTGAGGCAGCCCTGGATTGTATCTCCTGATCTTCAAAGGTGGTGCTAGATGAATTTTAGAAGATTCTAATCACTGAAACGTGTCTCCCTGTCCTCCTGTCCATGAGTGACTCAGACTGAGGGTTGCTCTTCTGTTATCAAACGTACTATCATTTCCTCCTAATCCATGTAACTCTGGTCACAACAGGGACTTACCTGGCTGAACTGGGGTTCTGCAGGATTCAGGTTGAAGTGACGCACTTCTCATCCTAATTTTAGCTGTTTCCACACCCTCACCGGCTCCTGCAGGGCGGCGTAGATGGTGTTGTGAAATAACAGGCATACCTCTACTTTTTAAACGGCTAATCTTAACAAAGAAACACAGAGAAATCTTTTTATTTCTCTTCTGAATATAATTTTTTGCTCAATATGAACTAGTAGAAAACCACTGTGTGAAATATTAGCTTTAAAGGTGTTTAGCAGCAGGCTACTGGGAGACTAAATGTATCATTACAAGCTGGATGTTTTGTTTTACACATGGAAGTCTTTTTTTCATAACAAACGCATCATATTCAATTCACAGCAGGTCAAAACGCTGTATTTCCTCATGTAATCGGCACAGAATAACAGCAATGAAACAACTTGATCTACATTGTTGTGAAATAAATTTATAGCTTTTAGAAAATACAATAAATGTTTTTAAAACTAAAAATGTTTGACATTTGAATGACTTATCAGAAACTCTATAAAATGTAAATGCCGTTTTTTTTCATTATTTCTTATTTGAGCAGAGAAGGCGGCTGGCACAAGATAAGAACCTGCGCAAACAGAAAAGTAAACACAGAGAAGAAGCTTATCCGGAACAGATTAGCCAGTTCTCACGTTTACCACTCGCAGAGAGGGATTACATACGGCATGACGGGATTACAGCTATTGAAATGAAAAAGGTAACACTTACAGGCTGGGTTAATGCCACTTTTAGAAAAAATAGATTTTGCTAATGATAAGAAAAAATTATAATTTGCAATATTTAGAATTTTTTTTTAGAATCTGATTTTTAAAGAACTGGAATGGCCAGTTTCTATATTTAATCCTCTATATGAAGGACTATTAAACCCAGCTACAGATGAATGTAAAGTAAATGTTGCACGATGGTGTTGGAGGAAAAAATTTTGTGTTTGATTAATTATGCAGAAATGTTGAGTAATTTATTGGGGTACTGGGTTTGTTAAACCACCATAAAAATTTTAATAACTTTCCATACCAAGAAAAAAAGAATAGAATAGAATAGGAAAGCCCTTTATTGTCCCTCAGTGGGGACATTCAGGTGCACCAGCAGCAAGTTACAGGCAAGTCGAGGAAAACCAATTCACAAAAGAACAAAAGTATGTGTAAAAAGGGAACAGAAAGCATAAAAAGTAATGGCACAAAATATTATAGTTATAGTACCAGCATGGGGACTAGTAAAATAATGTACAATCCTCAAAAAGTCATATTCAGATCAAGTCACAGGACTATCAACACACCTGAATTCCCTCATCAGTAAATTATTCAGCTCTGCAGAAGCTTGGTAACGAGCCTTTCATTTGATTCAGGTGTGTTGGAGAAGGGTTGCATCTAAAAGTTCCAGGAGAGTAGCTCTCGAGGACTTGGGCACCGCTGGATTAGATGAAAGGGCAGCTTCCCTGCACCTTTGGGTCGGGGAACGGGCCCTGACTGTTGTTTGTGCATATGCACTAAATAGCAGTTCAGAGTACTCACCCTTTTTGGAGTCCCTGGGACGAGTGCTGGATGGCACTCTGACTGGGGACTCCATAGTCCTACTGGGGGACTTCAATGCTCAGGTGGGCAATGACAGTGTGACCTGGAGGGGTATCACTGGGAGGAACGGCCGGCCCAATATGAACGAACTCAAGTGGTGTTCTGTTATTGGACTTCTGCGCAAGTCATAGTTTGGCCATAACCAACACCATGTTCAAACATAAGGATACCCATTGGTACACCTGGTACCAGGGCAGCCTAGGTTACAGGTCGATCATAGACTTTGTGGTCATATCATCTGACCTGAGACCGTATGTTTTGGACACTCGAGTGAAGAGAGAAGCGAAGCTGTCAACTGATCACCACCTGGTGGTGAGTTGGATCAGATGGCAGGGGAAGAGGCTGCACAGACCTGGTAGACCCAAACGCATAGTGAGGGTCTGCTGGGAACGCCTGGCAGAAGAACCTGTCATGATGGTCTTCAACTCCCACCTCCAGCAGAGCTTTGACTGCGGCCCGAGAGCAGTGGGGGACATTGAGTCCGAACCTGGGGATGCTGTCCATTCTCTGGGGCAGAAGTCGGTGAGGTAGTCAAACAACTATGCAGCGGCGGAGCCCCGGGGGTGGATGAGATTCAACTTGGGTATCTCAAGGCTATGGATGTTGTAGGACTGTCTTGGTTGACACGTCTCTGCAACATTGCATGGTCATCGAGGGCAATTCCTGTGGAGTGGCATACCGGGGTGGTGGTCCCCATTTTTAAGAAAGAGGACCAGAGGGTGTGTTCCAACTACAGGCAGTGCAGAATTATTAGGCAAATGAGTATTTTGACCACATCATCCTCTTTATGCATGTTGTCTTACTCCAAGCTGTATAGGCTCAAAGCCTACTACCAATTAAGCCTATCAGGTGATGTGCATCTCTGTAATGAGAAGGGGTGTGATCTAATGACATCAACACCCTATATCAGGTGTGCATAATTATTAGGCAACTTAACAAAAACAAATATATACCCATTTCAATGATTTATTTTTACCAGTGAAACCAATGTAACATCTCCACATTCAGAAATATACATTTCTGACATTCAAAAACAAAACAAAAACAAATCAGTGACCAATATAGCCACCTTTCTTTGCAAGGACACTCAAAAGCCTGTCATCCATGGATTCTGTCAGTGTTTTGATCTGTTCACCATCAACATTGCGTGCAGCAGCAACCAAAGCCTCCCAGACACTGTTCAGAGAGGTGTACTGGTTTCCCTCTTTGTAAATCTCACATTTGATGATGGACCACAGGTTCTCAATGGGGTTCAGATCAGGTGAACAAGGAGGCCATGTCATTAGTTTTCCTTCTTTTATACCCTTTCTCGCCAGCCACGCTGTGGAGTACTTGGACACGTGTGATGGAGCATTGTCCTGCATGAAAATCACGTTTTTCTTGAAGGATGCAGACTTCTTCCTGTACCACTGCTTGAAGAAGGTGTCTTCCAGAAACTGGCAGTAGGACTGGGAGTTGAGCTTGACTCCATCCTCAACCCGAAAAGGCCCCACAAGCTCATCTTTGATGATACCAGCCCAAACGAGTACTCCACCTCCACCTTGCTGGCGTCTGAGTCGGACTGGAGCTCTCTGCCCTTTACCAATCCAGCCACGGGCCCATCCATCTGGCCCATCAAGACTCACTCTCATTTCATCAGTCCATAAAACCTTAGAAAACTCAGTCTTGAGATATTTCCTGGCCCAGTCCTGACGTTTCAGCTTGTGTGTCTTGTTCAGTGGTGGTCGTCTTTCAGCCTTTCTTACCTTGGCCATGTCTCTGAGTATTGCACACCTTGTGCTTTTGGGCACTCCAGTGATGTTGCAGCTCTGAAATATGGCCAAACTGGTGGCAAGTGGCATCTTGGCAGCTGCACGCTGGACTCTTCTCAGTTCATGGGCAGTTATTTTGCGCCTTGGTTTTTCCACACGCTTCTTGCGACCCTGTTGACCATTCTGAATGAAACGCTTGATTGTTCGATGATCACGCTTCAGAAGCTTTGCAATTTTAAGTGTACTGCATCCCTCTGCAAGATATCTCATTATTTTTGACTTTCCTGAGCCTGTCAAGTCCTTCTTTTGACCCATTTTGCCAAAGGAAAGGAAGTTGCCTAATAATTATGCACACCTGATATAGGGTGTTGATGTCATTAGACCACACCCCTTCTCATTACAGAGACGCACATCACCTGATATGCTTCATTGGTAGTAGACTTTCGAGCCTATATACATGCAAAATAACATGGGTATTTTTAACGTTTCCAATATAAATATAAAAAGCATGAACATCACATGGGGAAAAATCCTGTATTAACATGTAATAACACATTACATTAACATGTAAAGCACATGCTAACTAAGTGATTTTGGAACATTTAAACATAAATGGTCATTTGATCCAGTGTGGTCACATGTTTGAGGCTCACATGTAAAACAACATGTTAAATTTATGGGATTTTCATATAAGGATAGTAAAGCTTCACCATAATAAATCAAATATAGAAACAAGTAAAGTAGTTTAATAACTTCTCATTTGAGAATATCTTTAACAAGTCTTTTCTTTAATTCTCTCTTTCATGCACGTTTTTCAGCAAAAACAATTCAAGAATAGATGTCTGCAGAGGGCTTTGCACTGCATGAACTTTGACCTTTGTGGATTTAGTGGCTTATAATGTTGCGTATCTGGAGGCCTATTTGACACCTGCCAACATTTGTTAAATTCTTATGATTTACTGAGATTTACTACAAATTTACACTTCCACAAAAACATGTTCTACACGTTTTCAGGCACAAATCAAAGGGAAAGAGCTAAATTACCTGATTTATTAAAGTTGTGTTTAAAGGGTTTTTTTTGGTACTTTTGTTGTTTTCTGTAATTCTGTAATGTAATGTTCCACAAAGTGAATAAAAATCCCACCTTTGTGGTGTTTAAGATGTGAATGTGTTCCTAACATTTGTCTGACAGCCACACCTCACACTCCTGTTATGGTTTGTTGTGTTTAAATGATGTATTTTCCTGTTGAATGATATTTTTCGGCACAATAATTAAACAAAACACACCTGCAGCAGAAGTGTACGAGAGGGAAAGGATGCCGATGTTCCCCCTCGTGTGTTTGTTAACCAGCCTCGTATTGTGCAGTGTGTTAGAATAACCCATGGCATTTAGAATTGTAGATCTGGTGTCTCCACCAGTCACTTCTCATATTCTGAGACATTTCCCTGTTTAATGGCTTGTTAGAGAGCAGGTTCCCGAGGAGAGCTGCTACTGCTAACAAGCAATTGTTAAACTCTGGTCAGAAAAAAGAAAATAAAACCTGACAATATCCTGGTGAAAGAAAATGAGCTGGAAAACAGAAAACTTTGACTTTTTTTGTCACCAATTTGCAAAACAGTAAACAAGTACATGAAAAACAGGTCTCTGGTTGTATCTGGCTGTGTGTCATTCACTGATGGCGCTGGTGTGTTAAGGTCCTCCAACATTTCAGATTTAGAGATGCAGTTTTTTTTTAACATAAGGCATGTTTACCCTCAAAACAGGATACTTTTATTTTCAGTAGAATTACAGGGCTGGAACAGAAACAGGGTTGGTTGTTTCGTATAGTCAAAGTTCTTTTTAATCATTTTTAGAGAATTTTTTTAACTTTCCAGCACTTAAGTTTGGCCTATAGAATAAGTGATTTATGGAAAAATAATGCCACATTATTTGAGTAACTTGGGAATTTACGTTACTAAATTCTATTCATACTGAAGAATGTTTATGCCGTTGTGTTTTTCAGCAACATGATTGGCTGAGCTGCTTCAATGGAGTGGACTGAACCGCCGTTCTGTCCAGATCCACAACCAGAACCCAAACAGACGCATGTGAGTCTCCTGTCCCGCTTGTTTCCATCATCAGTCGTCCTCCTGTTGGTTGGTGCCTTAGCTGGGCCTTGTGGTGCCGGTCCGTCCCAGCCTGCCCGTCCTCCTCTCCTGTCTGGACAGCCTTTTATCATCTTCTGGGGGATCCGGGACTCCTCCTGCACCAGCACTATAGAGTTGAGCTCCTTTGGTGTGGAGCGGGAGGGCCGAGTAGCTATCTTTTATGAAGGTGCTTTGGGCAACTACCCCTACTTCGTAGACAAGAACACTCCCATAAACGGGGGACTTCCACAGCACACACGTTTGGACAGCCACGTTCAGAAGACGCAGCTGGACTTGGAGACAGCTTTACCTGCACCCAGGTACCTCGGGCTGGGGTTGCTGCGCTGGGCAGAGTGGGTCCCTCAGTGGTCCAGGAATCGAGAGAAGCAGGCGATGTACCGGGAGGCGTCCAGGAACCTGATGAAGACCTTCTTTCCGAACTGGACCCTAGAAGAACTGGAGAAGTGGTCACGGGTAAGAATGGTTTCAAGAAAGAGATGTTGAACTGAAAACAAATATCAGTGAAAAGAATAAAACCTTAGGATTGGAGTAAAGTAGTAAAAATCACCTTATCCTGCTGCAGGTGGACTTCGAGGCAGCAGCTCAGTCGGTCATGGTGGAGACTCTACGGGAGGTCAAAAGGTCACGGCCCAAAGCATTGTGGGGATTCGCCGCCTATCCTAGCTGCTACAACAGGAACCCCAACCTAACCCAGTTGGACAACTACACCGGCCAGTGCCCTCCTGCAGAGATGGCACTTAACGACGAGCTGGTGTGGCTATGGAAACGAAGCTCCGCCCTCTACCCCCTCCTGACCCTGGAGAAGCTGCAGGTTTATTCACAGAATATTTTTTTTATAAAACATTTAAAAGCATACCTTTGTCAGTTTGTTGGTGTCTCTGTTGCTTTAGAGTGGGACCCCATCAGCCAGGCTGAGCTCATCAGGTCAGTTAAAAGAAGCCCTACGAGTCGCCTCGCGACCTGCAGCTGGGTTTGACCTGCCAGTATTCCCTCTGGTGAAGACCGTGTATGTCTCAAATAGGACTTTCCTATCACCGGTGAGACTTCACATTTATTACAAGCTTCATTTATTCAGATTCTGAATGTTGTCTATAGATACGAGTATAATATGAAACTATATTAAATATATTTTTGCTTTTACAGGCTGACCTGGTCAACACTATAGGAGAAAGTGCTGCCATGGGAACAGCAGGAGTCATTATCTGGGATAAAAGTGAGACTAAGACTGAGGTACGCAACCTTGCATCAACATCTGCATTTATCTATAAAAAACACAGCAAAGCAGGCCATTTTATTTCTGTTTCAATTTTTTTTTTTTTTTTTTGTAAAACAAGAGCATCAAGATAGCCCACATCTTGTTATAGTGCTAATTTTGGTGCTAAATGAGCAGCATGTTTCTCCCCTAGGAGCACCCTGTGAGTGTTTGTTGTCTATAATGAGCCCATATGCTAGCTAGAACCTGCATATAAAAGCCATCATCCCCTCTTGAGTTCATCTGGGTCCTCATGTCATCCAAACAGGCTCTAAATAAGATGCCTATTTAGTGCCAGTGTACCCTCATTATAACTGTATTCGAGCGTAACCCTTGCACCGTCCTGGCACACGTTTTGAGTTCCAAAACTCAAACTTGATCTTCTTAAATTAAATGTGCACAGCTTTTATTTTTCACATGCAGCCATCAGCCTATAGCACGCTTCCTGCCTTCTGTTGATGTCAAACTCTGCCTGTCTATTTCCAGAAAGAGTGCCAAGACCTGGCAGAGTTCGTCCGTAAAGTCCTGGGACCTTACTCCATCAATGTTACCATGGCAACTCAGTTCTGCTCAGCCTCCCTTTGCCAGGGAAAGGGTCGATGTGTTCGTCAAGATCCAGATGGGTCTGCTTATCTCCATCTCCCACCCCGATCCACGACAGAAGAAAAGGTGACAGAAAGGCTGAGAAATGTAGATTTAAAACCATTTAATCTGGGCTTTGGGTTTCATTATGTTACATAAAATTTAAATCAATAAGTTAAAGAAGAGCTAATTATTAGATTCCCCTCTTTATAAATCTAGTTTCACACAAATTAGAAGAAAACACGAATTTCCAACCTTTGATCTTTTTGATTAAATTTGAAAAAGAAAAGAAAAACTTGTCCTGGGCCAGACTGTCAGAGACAATTTTATACTTTTTAGTTTGGGGGAAAAAAAGAAGCTAAACTAACAGGGAGCCCATTTACCTGATGATCCTCTGTGTTTACCAAGAAAGTAAAGAGAAAAAAATATTAAATCAGGATCAGACATTGTTTAATCCTACTGAACATATGTAAAAAAGATGTATCAATGTGTCCTAATATGAGCTTTATTTCCTTTATTCCCCCTCAGACAGAGGCAGCAGAAGTCACAGATCCGCCAGACGTGGACACTAAAACGGCTGAACCAGACCCAGCTGAGATCTGGAAAAAGGACTTCATGTGCCAGTGGTACAAGACAGCAGACAGGGACGTCTCCGACCAGCAGCCACCCAAAGACGGAGCGCCTTTTGGGGGAAAAGTTGAGAGGAACACTGAAGGTGCGGTGGGGACTACAACCGTTTCTACAACTACAAGTGCCTTCGAGACTGCATTTACAGGAAGTGATTCACCTGTTACTGGAAGTCTACCGACTTCACTGGATTTACCATCGGACAGTGGTACCGATCCACTGAGCACCCCAGACCTATACCTGCTGCTGCTGGGGGCCTTAAGCTTCTACCTGGGACCTTAAACTAGAAACTCAACTTCACCTGGGAGGCTGTGTTAGAACTGCATGTATAAACTAAAGTGTCCTTGTAGAAAACTTTGAATCTCTGATTGTTGCTTTGTAGCTGAAACATGTATGATTTTTTAAGGGAAGACAAGTTTTGTTCATAACTGGAATGAAAACCCATCACTGGACGTGCCAAGATGAACACCAACTCCAACAACCCTTCTACAGTTTACATCAGGCCAAAATGACACATTTTAATCAATAAAGAACAGCATTCTTGATCCTATGAAAATGAGATTTTTTCTTTTTTTGCTTTGTTTGATCAAACCTATTGTGTTAGAGTTTGAGCATCAATTAATCTAATGTGTAAACACTTAATCTGTGGATGGAAGCCAGGGTACCTGGAAAAGACCCACAAAGGCACACTGAGAACAGGACTTCACACACAGAGGTAGTTCTAATAAAGGAGGGGGGGGGGCTTGACGTGTGAACCCACATAAAAATTATCTAAATTCCATAAGTAATGATCTTCTAATATCTTAGTTTTAAATGTATTTTCAACAACATACTGATGTAACTGCTTAAAATGAGATCTTTTTACTGAAAATCAAACCTCTTTTCTGAGATCTCTGGCGTCCCCTGCCATGTTTTGGTGAAACTGCACCTCTCCACATAAACCCTCTGTAAAATCACCATAAACGTATTTAAACAGTAAATTGATTAAAGAACAAATACCTCAGTTTTATGAAGCTGTTACATTTTTATTAGATACACAGCGACCAGCCTTCCTTTATGCAAAATCCATCTTCCCAAAGAGGCAGAGTGCTGTAAAAAAAAAAAAAAAAGCTCATGATTAGTTTTCTTTAAAATATTCACTCAAGACAATGATGTTTAACTCATTTATAAACCTGTGTACACGTATGACTTTACAACAATACATGAATGAATTTTACATGAAAATGACATCCCATCTTTTCTCACATCTAAAATGGCGCTTGAATCCATTTCATTTTTATCCAGGAAATCAGGAGTAAAATTCCTGCTTTAACATTTTAAATATTGTATTATCAGTTTTGACAAATTGTTTTTTTAAACATCAGGAGCATCGACATGAATCCAGAGTTCATTATGTATCAGCATACAGAGAAACTTACCTTATTCATAAACTCTGTTTTGGGAGATGTTCTCATTTCGAGCTGCAGGAAGATGATTGGCTTCTGTCACATCCAGAGCTGGAACTTTCAAAGGTTTTAAACCTGTAAAAGACTCACTCATGTTTGAAGACTTCCTATTCTAAAACCCAAATTGGTAAAAGTTTTTTTTAACAGTTTGGGTTGAAATGTTTCTTAAATGTATGTATTTTTTCCCCACAATATTAGGTTTATGTTTAAATCTCAAATTGAGCCTGCGTTATTTGTCTTGCAATGTTTTGTAGGTGAAATGTTTAGTTTAAATTAACCTAAAGTAGAAATGATAGGGGGGAAAAAAGTGTGTGGACAAATTCTAGATTCAAGTCAAGGCAAATGAATGATGGCTGGAGGTAAACATGACTAAAGAATGTTTTCCTGTTAGTTTAAATTGGGTCACACCGTTTTTAAATGGGATCTTTTTTTCTCCTCTTTTATAAAATGATTCTTAAACATTTCTAGAAAATTCTTGATTCACACAGAAATGTGAGAAACGACCCAAAACGCTGCAGTAACTCTGCCTGGCCTGCATGTGGCACTGTCAGGCTGCCATAATCTATATGGCGCTCCCATTATAATAAAGGGGATAGTGAACAGTCCTGTGCTTTGATTTTCAAACACCACTTGCATGGCATGTGCTTTTAAATTGTGATGTTGCATTAATAAATACATCAGGATTCACCTGAATAAAACACCTGAATCTGAGCTGATGGACGGCATCATTTAACTGGTTTTGATGGAAATGTAATTACCATCATTAGCCTCCATAACACTGACATTATATTTAATCACATGTTTGTGATTATTCCTTAAACTTCACTGAAACATATTTAGACAGATTTTTCGCCAGTTTCTCAAGTTAACTTTTTTAACAGCTGAAAATAATGCAGATAAAAAAATGAAGTGAGTCCAGGTCCAATAAAACACCCAGAACATGCACATGAATAAAACTAACATGTGGAGCAAAATTCCACTAAGATGAAGAAAAGTCTGTGATGCCATGTTTGGAGGTCAAAGGTCATCAGCCCCAAAACATCAAACCAAAAGTGATGTTTGGAGGTGGCAACATCATGGTGTGGGGCTGTAATTCAGCATATGGCTCTGGCAAGTTTCATATTATCAAATGAAGGATGGATGGAAAAACGTGCCACCATCTGCCAGGATGATGAGGACAAAGCCAAAGGTGGACGTTTCAGTAAGACAATGATTCCAAATAATCGGCAAACTCAACTGGTTTCAGAGAAAGAAAATAAACCTGCTAGAACAGCACCATCACCTCATCCTGGATAAAAAACACATGGAGAGAACTAAAGGTCAGAGTTCACAGAAGAAGACCAAGAAATACTTAAGAATGTGAGAACTGCTTGTGTGGAAGAATTACCCAAAGTCACACCTGAGCAACATGAGACTAGTTTCTCCTACAGGAGGCGTTATGATACTGTCAGCACCAACAAAGGCTTTTAGACCAAATAATAAACACACTTCAGGAAGTTTTCCAATACATTTTCCCTGTGTCACTCCATGTTATTACACAAACCCTACTGTATGGATACTGACAGTTCGACTTGCATGTGTGGATTGGATGAGTTGTTACCAACATCTGGAGAGAATTTCATGACAAGAAAACCTTTAAAAATATATTTACTTTGAAAGTTGACATGTTCAACGCTCATTTGACTCAACAATGACACTTTATTATAGACAGAAGCAAAGTCAGTAAAGAACCAACAACCACTCTCGATGTCTTAATTATGCTTTTATAATTTTAAGGTCAATTTCCTTTATTTAGTTTTGTGTTTAAAAATTTGTGCCAAATTTTAACACTCAGAAAACACAATACATGCTTTTAATGTGTTTTGTGAAGCGCTTTGTGATTTTTATCTTGAAAGGTGCTACATTATAATAAAGCTTTACTTAAGGACAAGTGCAAAAATGTTTGAAGGTAATCAAATGTGCTTTTAATGTTTTTATTTAGGAGTGAGACTGCAGCTCTTTAGCTTTACAGTTTTCATGATGAATTCTGATGCAAATGAATGATCAAAACTTTGGATTTCAAATAGTTGAAACATATAAAAATAAAAAATCACCATCGAGTCCTGATGATGAGATCTGAAAATCAAATCAATTCCAAGTGTCTGATGCTCATCAATATTTTATTAATTAAAGAATATTTAAAGACATTTAAGATACTTCTCCAGTTATGTTCTCCATATTGTCTTAGATTACAGTGATGTCACAAAGGAGGAGACAAGAGTTCTGCTGAACCTACATGACAGACCGTGGCTTTATTTTAAAGAAGCACAACTGTAATTTAAAGGTTGACAGCTTCTTTCAAAATGATGTGACAGAATCTGAGTGGATAAAGTGAAACGCTCTCGGAACCGACTGAGCTCATTAGACAGCAGACGTGCTGTGAGCTGGATCCCAGCGACACACAGAGACGGCTTAGAACAAGCATGCATGTTGAGCAAACTGAATAAATAAAAACAGAAGAGACCCACACTCCTGCTGCCCTTATTTAGCCTGCAGTGAAAGAATCTGTTTGTTGCATAAGACTAAAAAACAGACTTTCTGTTTCAGTGCAAATGTCTTCAGAGCAGTTTATTCTTGCCTCTCCAGAGACAGAAATATCACCCCCACCTGGGGAGGAGAGGTTAGTGCAATCTGAACCAACGCAGCCTGGACGGATGACAACACATTTATCCCCATCTCCGTCAGAGTTAATTTGTGAGATTTTGCTGAGAACTTGATTAGAGGTAAAGAAAAGATGAAAAAGCTCCTTCTCCAGAGCCAGTAAACAATTCCTTTTAGCCCCAACAACTCAAAAGTGGTCGACTTCCAGTGGCGAACAGCAGAACTATGGACGGCGATCATTCAGCATGCCAAGCAGCGATGGTTCCCAGACTCCAGTGGTGTGCCTAAACTTCGCAGCAAGGTGTGTGTGCTACCTGCGAAGGCTGGTCAGCATCCTTTATTTATAGGATGAGTCTGACGCTGAGTCTTTGCAGCTTGGGTGTGTTTTGGGATCGGGCAGAAGGTGTTACTTGCAAATCGCTTCTAGAGTGTCCAGAGTGCGTTTGATGTCCCGAATCTGTGCAGCCAGGATGTGTATAGGCTGCATGGACCGATCTAACTCCTCACAGCGGGCCATTAAAGTGTACATACCCTGTGGAGACAAAGATAAGTGAAAATATTTTCATCTGAAGGAAAAAAACAGGTTGAATGTGGAAAAAAGTAAAACTGTGACGATAAATCCAATAAAATTGGGGTTTTATTTAATTTTATGTTCGTGTTCCCAAATTTACAAATGTTTTTCTACAAGATAAGACAAATCTGTAACACTTTATTGTGGTAATGGCATCAAATGAAGTATATAAACACCCCCTCAAAAAGCTAATCTCATTTTTCACCTTTATGCTCATGTCTACAGACTCTCCTAGGCTGTCAACAGAGTCTCTATAGGTCTGAATGTAGCCCACACTCAGAGCTGTCATCTGCAGAAATAGAAGGACAGAGAGATCTGTTAGTTATGAATAAAAGGAGGAAAATAAACTCCACCCAAAATAAAACGTGACAGTTCAAGACTCACATTCTGGATGGTCCCATTGAGGCTCCTCATCATCATCTCCACACTCTGCGCCACCTCCTGAGTCTGTTTCTGGAGATCTGTTAAAACCGTTGGGTCAATTGGTGGGATGTCAGCCGGTCTCCGTGACGACGCTCGGCTTCGATAGATGGGACCCGAACAATCAGCTGGGAACACAATTGTACTAAAAGGTTAAAGAGGATAAAACACACTCTACACTAGAGGAATTGTCTTTGTAGAAACACGTGAAAGAAAAAATGTCTCAGAACATACAACTTTTATTTAATAAAATAGTATTAATGCATGTTGCTCCAGTCAGGAAGCAGCTGGGCTTTAATTGTAGATCCTTCAAATCTAAACAGAGTGTATGATTCATCCACGCTGATTGAATCAGCAGGTAGAGACACAACGAGGACACGTTGACTGTGTTGCTGCCTTTAAATCAAAAGGCTTGTTGGCTCATGCGCTCACCCAAAGGAGCTTAAAAGTGAAAAACAGAGCTTCGGTGTTTTCTGGTCTAGATCAGCCAGCAAAACTTCAAAAGATTATTTTTTCTGAAAAATTCTCCTTTGATTCTGTGTTATCTGGCAAATCAAAAACATTTAATGGCCTAAAGATTTCTGTTTTTTCTGTGTTTGCTTTGTGATGAATAGAAAACTGAAGAAATCTTCACTTTGTTTAACATTTTACCCACAATCACTGCAGTCCAGACTGGGCTTGGAGCTCATTTTGATCTTCTGCTCCAGGTTTGTAGCAATGAAGTTCGTCAGGTCTCCTTCATGGCTGACGGTCCCCTCTAGTTCCAGAGCTGAAGAGATCGTGGCCCGTCTGCCCTCTGCCTGCCCACTTCGGCCTCCGCTTCGAGCTCCTGGTCCGCCTGAGAAAAACATGTCAACATCAGAAATGAAAGAAAGAGCCAAACAACAGGGAACACACAGGGAATCAAAGCTGTGACAGAAACCCACCTCCACATGCTTGACTGATTTCATCCAGGCTCTTGCTGTCCTGCATCCCACGGACATTGCGAACCCAGACCTGAGCCATAATGTGAGGAGGACACGGGGTATCATCTGAGGTAAGAATAGGAGGAGAGGAAGAGGAGGAAGTGCTAGGACCAGGGGCTGAGGAGGAGTAGTGCTGTGAAGACTGTAAACAGGTAAAGGGATTTAAAAACAAATGCAGTAAAAAAAGAACCACTCAGAGTCATACTTCACCCCACTCTTATCTTTTAAAAACTATGATCCTCAAATTTAATTCTAACCAAACTAAACCAAAATAATCACAAGTGTCAACTCACCCCCATCTCCACTCTCCCTCCAGAGTTCCTCCACTTGTTTTCATTCTTCTCATCTTTCTCCTCATCCTGTTTCTCCTTCTCTCCGTCCTCTTCTTCATCTCTGTCATCAGTGCCTCCTTCTGCACCTCCTGCCTCGTTCTGCTGTCTGTCTGCAGTGAAAGTGCCTCCATGTTGATATGAGTTTCTGAATCCTCCATGCTGTGCTGAATCCCACATGAGAACCAAATTATGTGAATCACCAGTCTTAGAAACCTCCAGAATGTCTTTGGATTCAGAGTCTCCTGTACTTGTCTCGTCATCTACAGAGAGGCCTTCCCCCTGAGAGCCGTGTAATGATAGACCAGATATTCTCTCATTAATGTCCATCTCAGTGTCCAGGTGGCTTTTTTCGTCGTAAACTCTGTTTTCCTTATCAGCATGGTACTCGTCCACAGATTCTTCTTCAGCACCTGGTAATCTGCTTCCTCCATATTTCACTGAGACTGGTACATGAGGGCCATTTTCCAAAGAAACAGGGGTCGCCACTCCATTAGCGGTTTCTGGCACCTCAGTGCCAATCACAGGGGAGAGACTCATCCCTCCACCTGCTGGGAATATTAGACAGATTGTTAATGGACATCCTTCAACTGGGAGAAACTTCACCTTTTAAAAAGAACGTAGGTGGTTTTAACATGCCCCAAATGGGGTTTCATCACCAGAAAGCACAGCATGTAACTTGTTGCAAACAACTAAAGGAATATCAATCTAAAATCCTAAAGCAGGTTCAATTAATTCTCAAGTTTCTCCTTTCTGTATGAAGTGCAAAAAAGAAAGAGGAACATTCTACCACTATATGTGGCAATGCCCACTAACATTAGAAAACTATTACTGAGGAGCTGAGCCCAACTTTCCATAAAACAGTTGCTCTCGCTCCACAGCTGACTATTATTTGTAAAGGTTTTTCTTTTAACAAGGAGATGAATTCTGTGTCAGTGGATTCAGTTGAAGCCTCCCTCAGTTACACAATGATACAGAGAGATACTGAAAGTTTTTCAGATGAAATATTTAAGTATTTTTATGAAACAACAAAATGTTCAAACCTATGTGCAGCTCCTTGCTGATTATCCCCCAAAGGTATTGTTGATAAATATGTATATCTTTTCTCTTTTGTTTATTATTTATTCTTTTGAAAGAACCTCAATGTGAGCAGTGACGGAGATATAAAGATTTTACCTGATTATGTGTTGATGCCTTCCTTGTGTTCTTTCACCATGTTTCTCTTCTTAGAATATTACAGCCATTACATATGTATTTGTTTAAAGAAAAAAGTACTAACAAGTGTCTGAAATATGTCCAAAAAAGAACATCTAAAATAATGTCCCCACTCAATCCAACTCAACTTCATATTATAGCATTTTAACACAGTTGAGCTAAAGTTTAAACTTCAACATGAACCAAATAAAACATTTTATGGACTAAAACCTACCAAGAAAACAACATGGCGTTTAAAACATCTCGGTTATGTTATAAAGAACAATAAGAGACGTTTGTTTTGTATTTTGTCTAGAAAATAAAATATTTCCTAATAAAGATTAAATGCATCGCTTCACCTGACATGATTAAGACAAGCTCGTTAGCTAACTTTTTGCTAAAGATTGTTTGTATTTTCCGAAGCCTCCTTCCGTGAAGACTAGATTATAAAACGCGAACTGAAACAAAGACAAAAGGAACAAGACGGTCTGGCTGTCATTGTTGAGGAAGTTACTGTAATTCCTTCGCTGTCAGATGATGTTGACAGCGCAGCGAGGCTAACGTTAGCCGCTCAGGCCTCGAACTCACCAAAATGTAAAAAGTCGCTTTCATTTTTTTGACACACACATAGTAAATCGTATTTAGAAGCAGCAAATATATTCATCTTATCAATGTATTAAATTATGGTTTCGTGAAGCTCATTTATTTGAAGAAAACACTCACCAGGCAGTTTGAATTCTGTAAGATGTAATCAACAACCGAGTCCGACGGGAAAATCATTCCCCACAAATCCAAGAAGAAGTGTTCCGCGGTATAAAAGGTTTTACTTTTTTTTACATGTAAAATCCTAATAATGACAAAGATTTATTTAACCTAACTGTATGGCACTATTATTTTTTAAACATATTTATTTTCAACCCAGAACTCATTGTTTTGCATTTATAAACAAAGTGGAGCCTTTTGTTTTCCAGCTTCTGTAAGGTGCATAAGTGTATGAGTAACTATCATTTTTATTTATGTTGGTTAAAGCTAGAAAAGGTTATATATTTTTGTTTTTATAAGTATCCTGGAGATACCTTCATTTAGCCAACAGATGGAGACAAACACCAGAGGCCCTAAGGCTGTGACTTCTACCAAGTTACAGTAACAGCTGGTCATGAAGGAGAAGAGAGAAAACCCAAAAGTCTTTGGAAACAAAACTTTCATTTATAGGAGAGTGCCCCTAACACCTGTTTGGTAACAAGTAAATAAGTGAATTGTCTCTTAGCTTTTAGATGTCTTGTGGGTCACAAAAAACATCCTTATAGTTGTTCTTGCACTTTTACTGTCACTCTCAAGAGTTAAAATGACAGTACACGAGTAATGAATCCACATTTTTGGATTAATCTTCATATTGAAATGAAATAAATTTAAATATGAAAGTAAAAATTCCTTTCACTTCAAAACATCAGTACAAAACAAACAGCAACAGTGAATGTTCTGTGTTGACTGCTTAGACCTTATGTCTTTTTATGTCCTGAGCTTATTTTTGGGTGTTAAATTTTTATGTCCTTTATTTGTTTTTAGTAGGACCTCATAGTCAATTAAAAAAACACATTGTTTTTACTATTTACTAGCTCAAAATGCATAAAAGTTTTAATTAAATAGTTTAAAATTCAGTCTTCTTAATAAAGACAGGTCTAAGTTGAACAGAATAAAATATTATATTGTATGAAACCAATGCCTTTTTAAAGAGACACAGGGTCCAACGAGGGGGAAAAAAAACTAGAAACACAAATGCATCCCAGGAGTTGAAGCTGTAAATAACCAGCGCCTCCTAGTGGCTGGTTTCAGTGTATGTTTTGAACTTGTCAGACCTGAGATTTGTTTGGTGTGCCTCTTAAATTTTACTTAGCTATTTGGAATCATGAGAACTTCATAAACACATAAAACAAACATTCTTTTAAACAAGCATTATTTAAATAAATAAATGTTTTAAATAATTATAAATAGAATAAAAATTATTTTACATTTAGAAATATATTTCTCCAAAAACAAACAACCAGAAAAGAAGGTCTGATCTTAGGAGGTTAAGCCCCTCCCCCTTTTTGTAACCTAAATGTCCTAAATTTAAAAAATAAAAATAAAAACCTCTGACATCTGATTTTTCATAGTTCTTACCTTGTATGGTTCCTTTTTAATACCTGTATTTGTTGCCATTAGTTATTTAAAACGTAAAAAACCACAGCTTATGCAAGGCGAGACTTTCCACTGCACATCTCAAGATTTACCAAATCTGGCTCCAAAAATACAACATGGCAACATCTGTAAACAAGATTTCACCTTTCAGCAATACAAGAAAGTGGAGATGCATAATGTTCATATGGTTGTGTCAGATTCAAACACATTGTTTTGTCGTTTCCTGCATAACTTAATTACTTTCTGATTCATTTACTTTTTTGCAGATGAAGCGAAAACAGCTCAACTGGATGCTGAAAAATAGCTAGACCTCATTTTGCCCCATGCCTCCACAGTGGAAGTAAAGCCAGTGTTTGTGGCCTATGAAACCCCTGAGTGTGGCTGCAAATTGCAAACCCTGCAGAAGAGGAGAGAGGACCCAAAACCACTCTGCCACCACATCTAAAGATCTTGTAAAATTTCTAATCCAGCCCATCCATCCAGGCCAGCTGTGCCCCGTCTCTGTGGAGATTGAGCTGTTTCATCCTATTTGTTCCCTCTCTTTGTGTGACGCACATCAAAGCCTGAGACGTTTACCTAAAAACAATTAAGGTCCAGAAATAATCCATTGTTTCAGAGGTTCCTGACAGAGAGCTCCGTTACAGATTCTGTTTTCCCTGTTAGGGATATTACTGTCAGGGAGGAGCTATTTTAACAGAAAGACAACAATTAGGAGAATAAGGTAAACTAAATTGAGAGCATGTGGCTTCATACACATGTGTTTTTTCATTATAAAAGCTGGAGACTGCATGTTTTATGTTGGTGGTCAAAGTGACAGCAGAGTCTATTTATCAGAAAGCCACAAATCACAACTAGAAATTGCCTCCATATTCCAGAGGCAGGACTTTATAGGATGTAAACGGAAGATTTTCTTTCTGAAAGGAGAAAGTAGTCGTAGATTTGGAAGTTGTTGATTTGGAAAAAATAGTTACGGGTTGGACATCAGTCTTTAATAATTTACTTAAAATATATATTTTATAATCAAATGTGAAATGTTTCATAATGATAAAAAATGCCTTTTAACTTTGACCATTTATGTTACAGTGAACTTAAGTGAACCAACACCTGTTGCTGTTTTCTAATTCGTCAATTTTAGCAAATTACAATAAAATGATATGATTTCAAGAGTTCAAACTAATTTAAATCTAATTTATGAACATTTATGCAATTTAAGCCAAGTCAGAGTTTTGGATTTTGTGCTGTGAAGGGAGAAAATGATTACCGTTTTTCTTATGGCCTTGATGTGTCAGTACACATAAAGAAATCCTTCTCCAGTAGCAACAAAGGAAACTGTATAATTAAAAATAAAAAACGTGATTAAATAGCTGCTGAAACTAGAGTCCTTCTGTAAACCAACCCCAAACTGCTGGCTGTAAAAGTTTGAAACATTTGAGCAAATCCTTTTATTCAGCATGAGAACTCCAGTGAAAGGGATACTGTGGTGACGTGTGCAAACCTCTTATTACCCCTAAAAGGAACTTTTATGAGCAAAATGGTGTGAAACTCCCTATGGTTGGCTGTGCAGGGGGAAAATAGTCGAAACGCTTCATGAAGGAAAAACCATTTCCTCAAAGAGATTCCTTCACTCCCTTTTTCAAAGTTCCCAACCACGCTTTGCACTATTATTAAGCTCTTTGTAGGACACCAGAGCAATGCTGCATTACAGTAAGTCCATCTCAGTTGCTTTGCAGTGAAGTCAGAATCTGTGGCGTTTGTAGAAGCGTGGGTGGCTTACAATGACATATGAACTCTACCTGACCCACATGTTGGTCAACAGCAAATCACAACATAGTGTCTCTCTGGTATGACTGGAACGCATCGGCCACTCAGGAGATGGCTCACCCTGAGTGATAAAGTGCTGCAGAAGTCGCTTTGGCAGAAACAGATGGTGGTTTGGTGTTGAGAGGTATGCTGCTGTTTCAGAGGGAAGACAGTGGATTACAGTCAACATGCAAAAGAGCACGACTGGAATGGAAGGAGACTCCTGTGTTGACTAACAGAATGGAACTGAACCCAGACTGGGATCAGCTTCAGATGGATCTGGAAATTCTTAAGTGTTTAATCAGTGATGTTTAGTTTAATTCGACAACGAAGCATGTTATTTGCACTGTAAACAAATTCTTATAATAAATGCGTTTCTTAAATTTGAACTAAACCACAAAACACAAATTTGCTCAGTTGAAAGCAGGTCTTTATACATATTTACAAAAAGCAAAGAAAGTCTCCACCTATGAGAGAAATATACATGATGACAGGTCTGTTATAGCTGCAGTTCTGGAGAATTACAAGAGATGAGCACTGGCACAGAAATGTAAATATAGCAGAACAGAGTAAAAACACACAAGGTCCTTGTGATGATTGAAGATGCTGCGTCTTTAAGAGAAACACTATAAGTTTAGACGGTTCAACAGAAGATCATCAGAGAAGTTCAGTCTAACTTGAGTTGTGTTTAAATCTGACAAATCCACCTTAACCCACTCCACAAGGTCAATAACAGAACAATGTTCCTCCTTTTTTGGGCTGTTGGATCTGATGTGTGTTTATTTAAGTTACCCATCTGAGTGTTTTGAGAAGCAAAACAAGGAGTTTCAGCCTCAACAAAGAAGTAACTTTTATTTTAATTTGCTGTCACAAAGTTACTAAAATTAACAACTGAACCAAAGCGGTGTTTCCTGTTAACCTCTGCTGCAATCAACCTTTACATGAAACTTTGAGATTTTTATTTGCCTGACACCATTTTGGGGGGTTTTGGAAGCAGAAGTGATTCTCACAACATAATAAGTGACCATATACCTCCATGACTCTAAAGCTATCATTTTCCTGATGAGTTATTAGAATAAGTATTTCACATGTCAGCATTTCTATCTGTTGGTGCAAATTTGTAATGTTTTTTAATGCAGACATTTTCATTGTATTGTCATTGTTTCTACATTTAAATGCATGACTTAGTTTATTTAGGTTAGAGTTTTAAACTGAATCAATGTTTTACCTGCAGTAGGGAGATCTCAGGCTGGAGAATTGAAATAATCCTCATGGTGGACTGTAAATATGGTACATTCTGATACAGCAAAAACTGCTTTTCAATGAACATGTTGCAGCTGATCATGGTCTGTGTTCAAACATCGTTAGCTGTCAGTGCAATAATCCATTTTTTTTGTTGATTATTAATCACCAGATGCAAAACTGGTGCTTCGTAAAAGTTTACAATAAAGAATTATTTTGAATCACTATTAAACGAGACCCCGTTTGAGCACCAGTGGGTATGATTGAGTCAAAAAAACCTAATTTCACTCTGACTGATGTCTACTGCAGGTAACACACTGACTACTCATACTCCGCACAACCCTCCTTCTAAAACAAATCCATTAGCTAAATGCTACTAGTGTCAGCTAACGGCATCCGATGTTTGAATACTTTGGATCCAATGAAGTATTCAAAGTTACAGCAGTCATTTAGTTTTAACCTGAACGTTCACTTTTGTGGTGCAACATTGATGTGTTACCTAAGAGAGAATAATATGACAATAGTTCAACAATATTTGTACAATTTGCCACTGGCAACAGCATAATGTAAAGGTCTCAAACACGTGTTCATAAGTAGCTCACCACTGGTGGGTTCTGATGCCAAACAATGAAGCCAAAAAGCCCACATGAAGTCTCTGAACTCTCTGCTCAAAGCATCACAAGTGTCTCCAGTCTTTTTGCCAAGCTCCCAATTTGGCAAATTTACTGGCTTCGCTTGTGCATGAGCTCCTTTCGCCCAGATCCCACAAATGTCAAACACACATAAAACACACAGTGCAGAAATATATACAGCCAGAGGGGCAACTGATCTGGGATCCTGCAGGATTTAAAAGGGTTATATTACAGGCTGGGATGCATGCTCAGCATCACTGAGAAGAATGAAATTAAATGCAGTACACAAGGATGTTATTACTGTACCTCACATGGATGTGGACCATTCCGATAAAGGTTGAGGTTTACTTGAACTGTCTGGCTCACTTCATTCTGTCACATGGTTTTATCTGGATCTTTCCATTTTTAGTGAAGTTTTTTGTAATAATAACTGTCAGGAATGCCGAGCTGCAGGTTTATGGTTGAAGCTTTTGGTTTTCACCTACTTTTCTCGGAAGCAATTAAACAAATAAAAAAAACAGGCTAATGCTCTTATAGTTTCTGCTGACTCAAAGTGGAACAAAATTTACTTTTAAGATAGATTTTACTACAAAAAATACTTTTAAAAAAACACAGGAGGAAATGGGAAGGTGCATGAACAGAAACAAATAGAAACTACACATCAAATATACACATAAAGTTTCATACATATCAGACAGGTGCTGGCTCTGTGACCTGATGAGGAGCTTATCCCACACATCAGGAGCCAAGCGGATTTACTCTGTGGTAAAATAATAAATATCAGAAAGAAGGAAGTTAAATAAATGTGTGGAAGAGTGTCGGGTTAACATTTCAACACTTGCAAGTTGTTTAGATCAAGCAGGAGACGTCCACCACTGTCCAGTCCTGTTAGCACAGTGTCCAGTTCCATCTTCACATGACTAAAGTGTCCTCATCACACTGAGCCTGGTTGATGATTTGTAGTCTCATCTTTTTGTTTTTTACCAGCCATCAGTCAGATATGGAGCATAATTTGAGAAACATGCACGTTATGTACAGACTAGTCCTCTGCTTATTTTCTAATCACTTATCAACCACAAGGAGAAAAATCTTTCAAACGCTTTGTGATATTTTACAATGTTGGGTGTGCAAAGTTAACCGCTGCAACCAAACTATGAACGCTGTCTGCTTTGAACATTTTTAAAAATGTTTCTACTACAGATGTGATTTAGGTTTTATACCACCAAAGTAACAAGTGACGCTTCTCCTAATTTTGACTCTGATTAAAGCGTTTACAATTATTTAAAATGTGTTTTTGTGCAAAAGCCCCCTGTTGTGGATACCTCTTTAATGGCGTCAGTTTGGCAAAATGGTGTCGACGTCCAACAGGTGGGCTGAAGGTTTTTAAAACAACACTTGCATGAACCAAATATTTAAAAAATTGTAGCCATTTTAGAACAGCTGCAACCTGATTCACCGTTAGCTCATCAGTGACGAGGAATATTTCTCTGAATAGAGGACATTCAGGAAGCTAACTATGGAAGGTAAGATAGTAACTATTTACACTGCAAAACCTGATTTCTAAGAAAGTTTGTAACAAGCCTTGTTTTTTAGACATGTTAACTTATTTTTAGTTTGAAAAGAAAATATTATTTCAGCCCTACTCGAAATAAGCTAAATTTTCTCAAATATGGTCAAATCTTATAGATTTGAGCAAAAAATAAATAAAAATCTGCCAATGGGGTAAGTAAGCACAAGTTGCTTGGCTAGAATTCTTAAAAATAGCTAATTATTCTAAATGCAAAAAAAATTGCTATTTTTAAGGAATCTAGCCAAGGACGTTATGCTTACCCCACTGGCAGATATTTCTTTGCTCAAATCTAGAAAATTTGACCATATCTAAGAAGATTTGTCTTATTCCAAGTAGGGCTGCAAGAATATATTTTCTATTCAGATTAAAAATAAATAAATATGTCTAAAAACAAGTTTTTAAAAAAAAACTTTCTTAGAAATCAGTTTTTGTAGCGTACTTACTGTAACTGAAACATCCTTTAAAGCAGTTATGAATGTCAGTTTGTTTGTTCGTTGAAGATCTTTTAAAATTAAATTTAACACATTTCGTGCATCTTAATGAACTCCTAAGAAACTAAACCCACACTTCAAACTGGATGGATCACTCCGTGTTTTGTTTGTGTGGCGTTAAATTAGAGCCGCTGACTCTTACGAGTTACCATCAGAGAGCAGAGGAGAACAGTGATGTGTCCGTGTGGCTGCAGCACAGAGCGCCAGAGTTCTGGGAAAGTTCATCTGTAACCCCATCAAAGGCCAAACTTTTCCTCTGCTTTTCATCTTTGTGGTTGAAGTCAGTCATCTTGTGGTTGAACCCCACCTAGCTGAAGAAACTAACAGAGCTCTCGCTCTTCATGAAACACATGTGGTTTGTCGTCCTCATTTATCAGGAGGAAATTTAAAATCTTCTGTGCTATTCATTCAGGGGAACCTAATTAATCACTGGTGTGCTAATCCACCACCCTGATAGCTAATAAGTTGGTTCTGAATACTTCATATCAGTCACTGCTGATTATTATCCAAACCGTTTCATTCCCTGACAGATTTATTGACATCTTTTTGCTTCGTTGCACATCTGATATTTGACAGCTAATGAGGAACATCTTCATTATTTCAGCACAGAATGCATGTTTACCTTTTGAACTGCTTTTACTCTGACGCTGAAGCTCATCAATAAAATGCTTTCATGCCATCGACCTCCTAGTTCCCAAATATCTGAGAATGAACTCTGAACTTTGAGCACATGACAGAAAAAGAGTGAAAAAGCTTATTTTTTCAACCACAACACCCTCTGTCTAAATGAAAATCTGTTTTTGCCAGTTAAAACCTTCAAGGCTGCAATCATTTTAGAAGAATGTGACTTGAAGATGCAAAAATGTGTTTTGTGGAGGAATATTTTCTGTGTAAGCTCCACATGCAGAGTTTCCTCTCAAAAGTCCTCGTCTCAACACAGAGTAATGACTGATCTGGGCAGGCTGTCTGTCCTTCAGTCAACATGCTATACAACCTAAACTATTCTGATATTTTATTAACAAAGTCCTTTTTGTCCCAGAGAAACTGTCCCCTGGTGTTCGAGTCCTCCTGTACAAACCTCAGATGATGATTATGTGTTTTCAGCTAAAACGAGATGCCTTTTATGTTCGTAGATAAGTGCATGCGCATGGTGTAGTCTCTGTACATACGAGTGTGTTTTTAAGTATAAGTTAAGTGTTGCATGTGTATATGTGTACATTTAAAGGAAGTATGTGTTTCAGTCACTGAATCTCTGCGTTCAGGCACTCCTCGGTGCCCTCTGTTGTGGCTTGCTTCTGCTCTTCCTCCCCACCATGCGCCCTCCTCCCCCTCTTCCTCCCCCATGCTTGTGCTTGTCTCCTCTCTCTTTCTCCTTGTGACTGACCATAAAGTCAGTGTGGAGACGCTGATTGCGAGGTGGACGGTATCCCAAGGCCTTGCAGTGCTGACCCAGGTTTCCCGGGTGAATCAGCGCCATTACGTCTTCGTACCAGGGCTGAGTTCCTGTGTTCTGATAGGATGAACCAGCCAGGGAGGCTAAGACGCGATTAGCTGAGGAGCTCCAGACAGCCAGGCGGACGGTTACTGCAGTCCAGTGATAGCCGTGCTCCTCCACCTGACAGTGGTAGACGCCTCCATGAGAGAGCTCGGCTCGACGAATCAGAACGCCTCGCTCGATCACCACCAGCTGGTCTCCTGTTATCACCTGGAGAGAGATGAGTGATCAGCATCTTCACATTTAATGTCAATAAACCCACGGTGGGCAGTTTTTAAAATATCTTATTCTGTACCTGATTTAATTCAGCACTATTCTCTCCAGCTTGTTTATACCAGGTGACCGCAGCATGCCTGGATCGAGGCAGACACTCCAGGTAGGTGCTGTTACCCTCGGCAACCATCATCACCCTCTGCTCCGCCTCTACCTGCAGCCCGGCTGAAGGACATTACGTAAAAGATGAGACAAGTTAGACATTTAAAAACAGAGAAAAGCTTTCTCAGATCATTGTTCATAGATTTCTGATCTGCTTTTTCTTTTCTGTTTTGTTTCTCTTCTTTTTGTGGCAGTTGGATTATAAAGTAATCTAAAAAATAGTCAATTCATACACATACAGGAACAGCAGAGATCAAGAAGTGAGAAAACATTTGCTGGCAAGGGAAATGAAAGCTGACTACACAAGAGGTTTAAGAAGACTAGCTGCTTCTGGAGCGATGTTCTGTAACATCTAAAACATGCCCAAACCTCAAACTTTGACCGAGATATTCCAAACATTTCCTGCAGTTCGGCCATGGTTAGCTTATTAAATGAACCAGTGAGTTTGCTCCTCACCTCCCTGCCTGACACACTGAGTTAGTGGATCCTCATCCTCCCCTAGATGACGTGCATTTCTCCTGCAGAGAAACAGATATTGCAGTTAGCTTCAGTTCCCTGCAAGAAGCTCATGACAGACAGAAGAAAGAGCAAAGAAAGTTAGGATGAAAACTCAGCTTATTATGCAAAGTTCATCCTGAGGGTGGCACCAGAGAAAGGTTCATGTTTTTTTTCTGATAGAATACATTTGCTGATGAAATCGTTAGCAAACTTGTCAGTGTCACCACAATAACATAAATGTCTCCATTAAAATCAGGCAAATATTTTCTAGGGAAACCACAGCGTTAATTATGCCTGAAATTCAATTAAAAAGATCTGACTTGATTTGTAATTTAAGACACATTTCTTACTAGTAACACATGTTTTAAATTTGACTTTAGATGAGTGATTCAAGACTGATGGATTTCACATTCAGGGTTCTGTGAAAGTGATATATCAAGTCCAAGTCACTGTCATTCTATTAGGGCTGTTTGCAGAAAAATATTCCAGTTTTTCCTTCCTACCGGCGCACAGTGGGCATGTAGGGGCTGCAGGCATGTCCATCCCAGGTGCAGTAGGGATCCCGGGCCAAGCAGCACTCCGCGCAGGCCTGACCATAAAGCTCACACTGGTACAGAGCCAGCTGGGACACACCCTCCCTGGAGCCCACAAACAGCCACTGCAAGAGGAGGAGGAGGAACAGGATGAAGAGGTGGGCGAGAAACAGAAATATGGAAAATGAGGAGGAAACAATAAACGAGGTGGGAGGAAAGATGTGGAATGATTGATGGTCAAAGAACAGAGAGGAAGGGGTGATGAGCAAAAAGAGACACGAAGTCTCAATCTGATAAAAACAATAAAACCACATTCATCTTTAGAGCAGAGCAAAACATCCAACTCCAGCAAAGGGAGAGAGAGAGAGAGAGAGTGTGTGTGTGTGTGTGTGTGTGTGTGTGTGTGTGTGTGTGTGTGTGTGTGTGTGTGTGTGTGTGTGTGTGTGTGTGTGTGTGTGTGTGAGCAAAAAAATGTGTTGATGCTAGCTTTTTATAATCCAGATATGCGTGTCTAGTTGTGTGAGGAAGCTGTGGATTTTCTCTTTTATGGAACCAAAACTATTTTAATAATGCACGATGGATGTGTATGTGCGCATGTGTGTGCGTGTGTGCATGTGTGTGTGTGTATGTGTGTATGTGGCATCAATTCATTAAGGCACTGACTGAGGTGAGGTAACCATAGAAACTGGTGATGAAGATGTCCTTGGAGACGCAAGGTGGAGAGATAAGTGATAAGTGTGATGTTGTTCTTGCTCCTGTGTGTGTGTGTGTGAGTGAGTTAGAGAGAGAGAGAGAGAGAGAGAGAGAGAGAGAGAGAGAGAGAGAGAGAGAGAGATGGAGTTTGAAAGTTTGACAGTGAGTCTCTGTCTCATCTGTTACCTTTTTCTTTGACAGAGTCATCGCTGTCACAGGAGACTTGTGCTGTGAGGAGGAGGAAGAAAAATAAGAAACATGTTGAATTTTTCACCTATAGATAGATAGATAGATAGATAGATAGATAGATAGATAGATAGATAGATAGATAGATAGATAGATAGATAGATAGATAGATAGATAGATAGATAGATAGATAGATAGATAGATAGATAGATAGATAGATAGATAGATAGATAGATAGATAGATAGATAGATAGATATCAGTTTGCAGGAATAAGGAGACACACCCTGTGACCTATGTAGACAAACTGTCTCCCTACACTGTGATCCCTACAGACACAACTGATATCAATCTTAATAACACGATTGTACTTAAAGTCTTGTCTGCAAATCTAAAATAGAGATCCTAAGTCTCAGATGACTCAGTTTAGCATCGAGGACAAATTAAGTCATCATCCCTTCTTTGAACTTTTTAAATAAATAATCTTGGACTGAAACATTGAACTCAAATTAATAACTATTTTTTAAATTCTGATAAGTTAAATAAACTGCATGATGCTGTATTATTGTACTAAATGTGTTCTGACAGCTGATATGATTATAATCTTTAACTACTGCTATTTACTGTATTTCCTATTAAAACAGCACACAGCTTGTTGGTACATTATAGAGGGCAAAACACAAAGCATGGCAGTGTTCTTGTATCTGGCAGAAATGATGCATTCTTTGCTTTTATTGCTAACTATTTTCAATATGAGTAATGCATGCTGTGGTCCTTATACCAGCACTTTATATTCATTTCATATGGAAGCAACAGATACATCAAACAGATTCATCACAACATGACTGTATTTACATTTTGAAGAGCATGATAATCTGACATGTCTGTGGGGGATTATGTCAGTGATTTGATGCTGAGATCTAGTTTAAAAAGTTCATTCAAGTTTGAAGGGATGGACACAAAATATGCATGCAGTAATATGTAACTAAGTCAAACAATCTGAAACTCTAAGACCACCAGCCTCAATCAAACTCAAACAAAACACGTTTCAGTGCTGATGAATTACACATGCATGAACAGTACTTAAATATGATTTCACTCCCTTTCCCAGATGTTTTTGTGCTATAAAGACCTCAAATATTATTTACTAATGTTCAAACATTTTGATTCTTTTTAAACAAACTACACTTAAGACTTCATGTTTTATAAATAAAAAGCATCTGAACCTGCTTAGTTTTGGATTTGCGTCCAAAAGGATTTCATCCACTTTGTTAATTTGTCACCTAAAACTGGCAGGTCTAGATATCAACGTACTTTTAATATAAAAATATATCGTAGAAAATCTACTAAATTATAGACATTGCAGAGATGAGACCATGTTTTGATACCTGAAAGACCTGCAGCTGCTCCAGCGTGACCTCCTGACTCTGGCCGTGCTCTCTCAGCAGATGAATGGCCTTCAGCACGAGTCCTGAGTCTGAGAAATACAAATATTTAATCACTTTTCCAATAATTAAGACCTCGTGGTTTAAAAAAGGCTCTCAGTTTACCTGTTCCAATGAACAGGACATCATAGGTGCCGTCCACAGCCTCCACTCTGTCCACCAGCAGTTTGCTAAACTTGTAGTGGACTCCCACTCTGACCAGGAGGGGGCGCTCTCCAAGTGGCAAGACATGTTCCTGAAAATAATCACATTAAAAAAGTCGATTACATTAAATACAAAGTGCTTGAATAATATTTCAGACCAAACCCAGATGATTATCCCTAATATGACCTCAGAAATGAGGTGGCAAAGAAATGAGCTAATTCAATTTCTGGATTTTCAAAAGGTCTTTGGACTAAAATAGAGAAATATTACTTGGCATGGTGTAAAGCAGTACACGGTTTAATTAAATTAAATGGATGTAATGTAATAAAGTAAAAGATCAGCCGAACCTGTAGCAGCGGGTGAGTCCTGCTGAAGAAAATAACGTCATCAGGATACTCTCTGGTCGAGCTGTAGCTTCCATATGTGCTGCTTGGACACTGTGAGGAAAAGAAAAAGAAAATAAGGTTTTTTTATAAATGTGTACGTCATGTGACTGTATCTGTAAATTTCATCTGACACATTATTTACTCATTAGGGAAACACAAACACATCTGATGAACTTACAGTTCCTGGCCGTGGATAAGGCACCTTGCTTGTAAACTCTGCCCATTTATACTGAGGCCCTTCTTTGTGTAGAAAGTTCCCTTTAAAAGCTCGAACCACATCTTCCATTCGATAAACACACACCGCTGACCCGTTCAGAATATCGCTGAGGACAAACAGGAGATGACATTTCCACTCGTTATTTGTCCACCAGCAGACTGAATATTAACATAAACTGAGCATTCCTTCCATTAGTCCTCTTGAGAAGTTGCTAAACAGTTGCTGGAACAAAAGAAAGTGATGTGGTGTGTAAGAAGTTGCGACTCATCGCGGCGTTTCAACTAGAACTCATCACATCAACCCCAAAGAGCAGATTGGGGGCATCAGTTCCTCCCACAACACTACCGACCACTGCAGTTAACATCCTGGATTCTGGAAGACTTTTTACAACAATGTGTGTTTAAATGAAAGATCCCAGCACAGTAAGCTGAGCAGAGTAACCCCACATTATGATGACTCAGTGTGGTTTCCTCCAGTTCATTCTGAAGACACACATGCTCAATTGTTCCTCTGGAGGAAGTTTTCTTTTATTCCTCCTCACTGAGACGGTTCTGTGTTGAGGTCACATCTATGGTTAATGCAGAAATATTTAGCACACACAATTGTGCAACCAAGCTATAAATTCCATCATGGCTGCCTCTCAGTTGTTTGTTTTAGTCTGTTTGTTTCAGAGTCTAAAACGTCCAGATTTCTGATGAAAGAGACCACAGAGGAACTATTGAGAAAGTATTTACAAAGCTGCCATCGCTGGAAGGTACATTAAAATTCAATCAGATGTTAACTTAAATAAATCCTTATTCAGAAGGAGGAACCACATTTGTTTTCTTTGTGATTGCAGATGTTAACATTGTGTTAAAAAATGAAATGGTTACAGTTTTGTTCAAAACCCCACAAATGTTTTTAGGAATAGGACTAAAATCTGGCACCAGTGACAACAGCGTTAGCAGTGGGAGAGCCCCTAAAAACTGGAAACAAACTTCACTAAAACATCAAACAAAACATGGTCTATCCAATACGGTCCATGTGATAAATTACAAATGAAGAAACAGAGACAGTAAAGCACAAAGAACAAATGATTTACAGCTTCCACACTTCACTTCATCAGAGTGTTTTATGGCCAGCATGTGTGCGTGTGTGTGTTTATGTGTGTGTGTGTGTATGAGCAACCATGACTGTACCACAGGGACAAGTTTCCATTCAGAAGGAATGACCCCTGTGCTCCCTGCACTCCTGTGGTTGCGACCCCACCCAGTGTGATGCTTTGGATTTCTGTCCGTTCTCTGCTTGGATTCCAAACACTTTCCAAATCCCAAGAAAAAAATAAAAAAAGAGGCCTACACCCTGCTCCACCTCACCAAATGTTGTCATACTTCTGTTGCTACTGTAGAGCTCTGGAGTCAAGCTCAGAAAAGGGCACAACATGCCAGCTTTGACTTGGAGAAAATGAGAAACTCCAGGTGTTCTTAGTTTATTCCTCAGGCCCTCCTTTCTTCTGCCTTTGGCTCACTTTTTCCTACACCATTATTTCAGACACTACTTGTATAGCTGTGGCATTGTTTCCATAGACTTACATTTCACAAAATGTGGTTTTAACCAGAGTCTGATTTTGTTTTTATCAGGGTCATGCATTAAAGAATTCACCTTCTTTAGCACATCTCTTGAATTTGAATTTCACGAACTATTGTGATCAATCCCTGGTGTGGACGTGATGCCTCATGCTTCCTGAAACACTCGTTCACAATCTGTATCCTATCATTGTCATCCAATGTGAGGCAGCTGTTTTTAAGACACGTTTTTTTCAGCTACTAACTGAATCAATGAGATTAAATACAATCCAGGATTTGTTTCCCCCATTTGGAGGCTCTAAACTACTTTTCAGTTAAGGTGTTGGATTTTAATCTTTCGGTCTGGCAGGGTTTGTCATGAGAATCAAATACACTAAAATATCCAGACTGATGCTACAGTTGGTGAACTCCTGATGATGTGATGATGAAGGCTCACATGTTAACATGAATGTGTTCCATTCATGAGTCACGGTGACATAAGAAAGTTTGAGAAGTTTGCATCTCACAGAAACATCTGTGTGTCACAGAGACATTTGCATTCTGTCACAAATGACTCACTATGACCTTAAAACAGATTAACATGTGTGTTCATTTGCTTAGAATTTAAAGACTAATAGAACTGAAGGTGTTTTCTTCTAATTTGACAATAAGAACACAATCTCTTATCAAGGGAATCTAAATTTATTACAGCTACCTTTATTTTGCTTTTTTAAAATTTGTGTTTGTTATCAAAAGGAATTATAGTTTGTGATTTGGACAAAAAAAAACCAACCACTTTTCAGCACGTACACAACATAATGTGTTGTATGATTTGATCCTTTCTAAATAAAAAGGACCTGAGTGCTTCAGAAAACACTCGCACTCAACACTGTCTTCAGTTGCATCCAGAAATGAAACCTCAACTGTATTAAACATTAAACAGCTCATATATCAGCTCTGTGCAGAAAATCCTGCTGAGTCCTCTGGGCACGAACTCATCTCAGATGGACAGAAACACAGCGAACACATGTTCTGTGGTCAGATGAGTCCACTTTTCAGCTTGCCTGTGGGAAAAACAGACGTCTGGTGCCAAAGATGAGAAGGCGCAATCAGGCTGTTATTAGTGAGGAAACAAAAAGCCTGTGATGTCACTGGGGTGCATCAGTGCATATGGCATGGATGACTTGCATATGTGTGAAGGTGCCATTGATGCAGCGGCTGGAGCTTTAGAGACATTGTTAACATCAAGGCGAGTGAGGTCTGTGATTATTCCAGTGAGACAATCTGATTCTCAAAGACTTCATGAACACTTGGTGTTTGTGCCTGGAAGGAAATCCTGATCTGTTCCCCAATAAATAAATAAATAAAAACACATCATAAAGAGAATCGGACCATTTATTTAGAAGCTGAAATCTTTTTTTTTTTTTTTTTAACAAGAATGGGTAAAAATTCCTCTTGTAAAAGTGCAATAATTACTATTCTCATTTCTTAAACAATACAAAAGGTGTTTTTTTAAAACTGTTTCAGAACATCATCATATCTACATCTATAAGTGAGGCTTCTATCAGCTCAGCTGGGAGTGCCTTTTCTTGCTTTATGTTTGATTTCTACATGTTTTTTTCTTCACTTGACATTTAAAGTTTCCCTCCCACTACTGCAACGACAGCTGAATCTGAATTTACAGTATCTGACCAACAGAAGTGATAAATACCACTAATTCAAACAGTATGGTCTCTCTGTGTAGGAGGAAGAATCAACCAGTGAAATTTAAAGACAAAGGCCTAACCCTAACCCTAACATGTTGTCTGCTCCCCCTCCGCCTTACATTCATAATGCTAAAGCTCTAATGACATCTGATTTTTGAGAATCAGACACTTTTACCTAACTAATAAAAACATAGCTGAAATGTTCTTTAAATGCATAATATCTCATATTAACTGTGAGTGAACTGCTCCAGCACAGAGAGATACTGAGGGGTTTGAGAATTAGACGCATGCACAAAACTCTTTTTCTGTCTTTTCTACAGCACATAATAGAGAAATTATTATTCTGCGTCCATGATTTCTGCATTATAGAAGCAATTACCTTGAAGTGGTAAACAGGCCGTAGATGAGAGGATTCTTCTTGTCTTTCCCATGGAGAATAAAGATGTCCTCTAAAGAGAAAAGAGGGATAAAAGGATCAAAGGAATGGAAGAAGAGAGAAAGAATAAGAGACACTAAGGTAAAAGATAAGTCTGACTAGAAATATCTACTTTGCAATGTATGTGTCTGACTATATGTGAGCAACATTCATGAGTCCTTGTAATGATCTATGTTTGTGTGTTTAAGTTGGGCACTTTGTATTCATTATGTGTATGCTGGTGAGTGTGTGTGTGTATGGGAGTGTGTGCATCTATTCGTCTGGCTGTGTGACTAATAGCATCGGGCGTACTGGCAGCATGGCTGACTGGCTGCTTGTAATGAATCTGTAGCCATTAATAACCAGCCGCAGTGGGAGAGCCGAGGGCTGAGTCCGCTGCAGGAGAACAACACCTGCTGTTACACACACCAACATCACGCCTCAGACTTCACTCTTCATATCACAAACAGCAGTTCGCAACATTTTCTGCGTTTTTCTCACTTCGGTGTTGCTCTCACGCAGTGCAGTCAGGTGGAGATTCATGCTTTCGCCATCTGTCCGTCTTTAGGGGCTGATAATTCAGCGACCGTCAGAGCAAACCAGATTGGACTCAAACAGGTGAATTTATGAATTGTTTTAAAATGCACACACGTTTAAATTTGAACCACATTATCGCCACAGAAGTGTAAAATTTCTTTTAATTTATTTCATGGTTTTTTTTTTTTCCATTAAAGGCCAATAAATATATGGAAATTTTAGAAAGCATCTCATTTATTGTCGTTGAACAGAAAGAAGAAAAAGAGGTTTTACCTAAACAGCCTCATGGCTGTCGGGGTTCAGATTAAATGATTTTACTGTAAGAAAACATCACCACTCTCCTCATTACAGCTTTATTAAGATTAGAAGCTCAAGTTGTTCTGAAAATGCTCGGTTTAAGCAATGATTTTAAAAAATAAAGATATTTCAATACACTCATTAACTACACCTTACTAGTACTGGTTCTGGACTCCTTATTCTTCAGGACTGCTTCAACTCTTTGTGGAATAAATTCAACAAGGTGTTTTCCACCACATCCCAAAAGTTCTGGACTGGACTGAGATCTGGTGACTGTGGGGGACGTTGGATGAAGTAGTATCTTGCTGGAAGTAGTCATATAGGAAGACAAGCCGACCATAAATGCTGCAGCGGAATTTGAGACTCATCAGATCAGAAAACGTTTTTCCAGTCTCTTATTGTTCAGTCCTGGTATTCCTGAGATCCTTTTAGTTGGATCCCGTGGATATTTGAATTACTTGTGACTTTCTCTAATTTCCAGCCATTCTTCTTTGACTTCTGACATCAACAAGACGTTTATATCCACACAACTGCTGCTCGCTGAATATTTTCTCTATTTTGGACCATTTTCTGTAAACCCTAGGGATGGTTGTGGGTGAAAATCCTAGTAGACCAACAGTTTTTCTGCCTGGCACCAACAAACATTCACCTTAAATCCTCTTCCTTTCCCTCTCTGAAGCTCGGTTTAAACTTCAGCAAGTCGTCTCCACCTGATCTAGATGTCTAAAAGCATTAAGTTGAAGCCATTTGATTGGCTGATGGGCCACTTCTTTTAGCAAGCAATTGGGTAGGTGTACCTAATAAAGTGGTCAGTGAGTGCATATTTGTGGTTTATTTCCAACAGTATTAAATTTTGTTACTATGTTAATCCTATTTTAACATTTGCATTTCTTAACAAGCTGTAACTGCTAGTTCTTTCACTTTAAATGTATCCAATTCAGAAAACACTCAGTAAAAGAACTCACACTCAATATACTTACAAACACGCTCAAATACAATTAATAATATAATATATACCCCAAGAATCCCCTAAAAGGTATAAAAAAAATACGATGAACTGAGAAAAATGTCATGGGAAAACAACAACTTCTTCTATTTTCAAACTGTGACACATTAAGAAACTGAAATGTTGTTTTTAAACCCATTACTCATCTAAACTCATTTAAACCCATTAATATCTCAGACAATTTTCTTCGTGCTCATTGTTGTACCGTGTCATCATTGTTTGCTGTCAGTTGACACAAGGCCTCAGCAATTCCATAGTTTATTCAAATCCCAGTAATTTAAAGTTTTTCTCTGTTTTGTCTCAGATAAGAGCTAGAAATGTTTTTATCATCCCATCACAACAGTGGAGAAGAGAACACTTTGTTTTCTGGGTGGCATGCTGTGATAATCTATAAATACATGACTAGATGCAGCTCCTGTGGTGTATTTGCCAAATAGCTTTGAAAGACTTGGAAACTCACAGCGCTCCGGTTTATGTTGAGACAGAGTTTGCAGCAAAGCAGACACTCGTTTGTCGGAGTAACGTTTTGAATTTAGGCAAAACTCAATATCTGATTAGAAAGAATAAACCAAATGAAAGAAATTAGATTTACAAATGTTGAATTTATATATTTAGGAGTCTGGTTGCTGTTTTTCTTAACGTGGGGTGGAGTTGGAGGGGTGACAACGTTCTTTTACAATGATATTTCAGACGATATCACAACAGATGTTAATGTGTAATTGGAGTAGGAGGTGTAAATTAGTAATGAATGCACATATTTTTGATTGTAATATATATTTTTAAATGAATGAAGACCTTAGCTAAAGGTCATTTCTCCTGTCCTCTCCCACACGGCGGTGTTGTGTTGATGGAGACGGCGAAGCGTATCGACATTCCCACATTCTTGTCATTCCTGCTGATTCAGGTGGCCTCCATGGTGCTACAGCCCTGCAGGAAGGCTAATCTCATCTCATCACAACAACACACGCATCGACACACACTCAGCACCACACACAGTGACAGATCCGGGAGCTCTCACACATCAAAGGATAAAAACATGCACCTCTATTCGTGCATGATGGGTAGTTTCCACCCTGCAGCTTGCACATTGCTCAATCATTCAGTTCTTTTATATATCAATTATTCATTCATTTTCTTTTTTTCAGGGTGATATCAATGCAGACGAGTTGTCTTTGCTAATCTCACTGGGCTGTGAAATAAATTTACTTTTAAAACAGTTTTGATTTGGTTTCCTGGAGTCAGAAAGTGTGAAAAATGTGACATAACACTGGGAGGAGTTGGCAACCAAGTTGCAAATAAAATTTGTGTAAATTGCAAACAAGTTGACATTTTGTGACTAAATCGGGATAAAAGAAACTTGCACAGTAGTCGAAGTCTGTGTGCAATAACATCCTTAAGTAAAACGTGCAGTTTGTACCAAATTAATGCAATTCAAAATAAAAATATAGGAAAATAGAAAATATTTCCTAACCATGCAACAAGGCTTCACCTACTCCTCCTTCTCACCTCTTCTCAATCATTTTTTCTTATTTTTGTACTCTTCAATCCTTCTCATCAATCAGAAAATACATCATCTTTATTTTTTCCGCCTCCCTTCCACATGTCTTAAATAGTTTTAAGGCAGGTTTGCTTTATTACTCTGGATAATGCATACGCTCTGTGCTTTCATCTAAAGTCCCTCTGGTTTTTAAGTGAGTCAGAATAGAAGCACAGGATGATTTGTGAGGATTCTGCTCAGTTTTATAGCTGCACAAACAGCCTGGTAAAACCCATCTGGATGTTATCTCTTAAAACCAGGTGGGAACATTAATGAGATTGTGATCAGGCTGAACAAAGAGCAGATATAACATTTGTAAGCTCATCCCAGTGGACACTTGACCTTCAGTTATCCACAGCTGATCTACAGAGGTGGACACACCATATTTGTCAATGCTAGCGATCAAACACGGTCGGTTTGTGAGAAACGTGTTTCAGCTGTGGAAAGACAAACAAACCTTTATGCGCAGAGACTTAAGGAGGCTTTCCAGTGGCACTTAGCTGAGACTGAATCAAAATAAAGATTTCTATTTTCTGTGTTTAAAAGTCTGGCTGGGAAAAAAACGCCTCACAGCACATAAAAATAAATCTCAATGTTGGAAAAGTTCTTTGTAAAGTTAAGAAAAACTGACTTTCCCTGTAGAAAACGCCTTTCTTCCTGCTTCAGAGCTCCTCTCAGCACATCAATGCTCATTCATCCCTACATGCAAACATTGTTAAAGTTTGGGAGACACGACAGAGCACTTTTCTTTTTGCAGATTAGAAAGAAGACTTCTTAGTTATTTAAGGCTCAGCCTGGCAAAAGGTTCACTCCTATCACTCATGTCAAGTTCAAATCACGACTCACTTCTCCTTCCTGTGTGATGTATTACAGTGGAGTGAATTTATTGTCATTAATCTTTAAGGAAATATGAGGTTAGTCTGCTGCTGTCTGTCCATTCTGACATGACTTGGTATAAAAGAAGCAGGATGTTCGATAAATAAGGAAGAATAAAGAGCTGATTTAAAGTTTTAATTATATAAACAGCTCCATGTTCTCACATCTTTTTAACAACATTCTGTCACTCAGTCCCAGCTGCTTTCCCCCATCTCCCTCTGATTCTTATTTTCTTTATCTTTTCATCAGCTACTCATCTCAAATCCACCTGGATTTCCCAGGATACCCCTGGCTGCCTCTCATTGTCTAATTTTCTCACTTTCCCTGCACCTCCCTGCAGTCTCCATCCCTCTGTCATGTCATCCCTCTATCCTTCCGTCTCTTAGTCCATCTGTCTGTCTGGCCTATTTTCTCTGGAGGATTGTTCTTGTGTCTTCTTCTCTAAACAAAACCAGGCTGTTCCCCCTGAGGGAAGATAGTGCTGTCTAGCTCGCAGACCTGCAGCTCCGACCCCTATCTTCCTCCTCCTCCTCCTGCTCATCCTAATTGTTTGACCTGACCCTCCACCCCCCAGGCAAACACCCCTATTCTCCTCCTTTCTTCACTGTTTCCTCCCTCCCTTTCAGTTCAGTCACCCCAAATACCAACATCCACTCTCTTTCTCTTATTTGTTGCCTTCTAGAGCACACGCCATCTCTCACAATAATAGCCCCGCCTCCATCTACTTTGGCTAAACTGGTTCTAATCTTAATGGTATTCCATATCTTTTTCCCCAACAACAAAAGAAGATCAATATCTCTCTCAGTTTGAACGTTTGAACATTTACAACCAGACAGAACATTTCTTGGGTGGAAGTAACACTTTCAGTTTTCCTTTAATTGTCTTGAGGTAAAATACATATAGGGCGGTCAGCTTCATCACTAATTTATTCCAGTGTTAACAGCTGGATTAATTAGAAACAAACCTCAAGAATGAATAACTTCAGTTGATATTTTCGATAAGAATATGAGAAAACGTCTTCTGGAATTATTTTGAATATGGGAACGTCTGGGAATACTTTGATCTGTAACATAAGATAACTGTGCGCCACCGCAGATGATAAAACACCTGCTGGGACATTTTTGCTCACTATAAGAATTTTCTTTCATTTCTTTAATCTTTTTATTATTTTATTTTTACTTTTTGTTTTTTTAATGAAACTCAAAAATGCTGTTAATGATTCACATCGGGTCAGATAAAAGTGCTTCTCTGATAGAACAGGTTCATTCTTTATGTCTTCCTGATGAAAATGTACTTGTACCATCTCTCATCCTTTTTTTCATCTAGTTTGACCTTTATTTCTTTTCTACCCTGAAGCCAAAATTATTTCCAGTACTCCTAATCATCGCTCCTCCTCCCATACCTCCCTCACCTTCTCCTAACAATTTAAAAGCAATAACACTTCAATAACCGTTTCCACATCACTCATCATCTCCTTTCTTCTGCCTCTAGCCCTCCTCCATCTTATCCTCCTTTGTTCTTCCCGTCTGGCCAAAGCCTCAGTTTGTTCCTAAGTGTCCCCCTTTCTGCCCCCCAGCTCCTCTGACCTACAGCCCCATGCTTCTTCATTTATCCTTGTCTTTTTTTTGCTCCTTCTGACAAACTGGCCCTTCATTTGAGCGCACATGGGCAGTGATGGATTAGACAGGCTCAGTGGGGGAGTCAGAGCAAAGTTAATTTCCTTCACCATCACTAATCAAGGTTTTCTATCAGTAACGTGTAACTGTTGATAAGGCAGTTATGCAATAAAAGTCTAAATATATCTGCCAGATTTATCTGAAAGGTTTGTGATAATACATGGATTTGGTTTAATCATCCTTCTTTTGAAGTTTTTGTTTCCTTTTATTCTTTTATTCTATTCTGCATCCAATAACAATTGACCTAAAGGATGATCAGTTTTAATGCAAAATAAATAAAAAAACAAAAACAAAAGGAAACGTTCAAGTATCTTTTGAAAATGCCCCACCAGATTTGTTTCTAAGACAATACGAGAAAACTACTGTACATTTAGATTAAAATACTGTGAGTTTTTCCTAAATATTTTCTGGAAATCAAAGCTGAAAAAAAAAAAAGCTCAGCTCTTGAAATCCAACAAATTAAAGCTTGATGTGGGAAAGGTTTTAATGCACATACTTTCCCAGGTCAAACATCTCTACAGTAGCAGAGAGACTTTATCAGTCTGGTGATGAAAACATAAAAGCCTTACAATAGCTCAAACTAAGTATTAAAACCATGTTAACTATTCCAAGTGTCTCACATTGAAGCTCTGAAGCAGGTGCATCACTATACAGGATTAAGAATAATGTAATGATCCATTTGTGGAGCAGCTGGTGGATCACTCTCAGTTCCAACTAAAGAGATCTGTTCAGCATTAATGAAGAATGCTTTTAATAACTTGCTTTTAGAAATCTGTGCTTCACCACAGCTGTTAGGACAATCTAAACCAAATTATTTCTGTTTTGTCAGTCTGCAGGATTTTCTCTGAATGTGATGTTTGGTAACAGCACACTGGGATTAAACTGTCCTTCCATCCATTATTTTTTTCTACTGATCCAAGGTTGGATTGGAGGTAACAGGAGGGAAGATCCTTCTGCCCAGCGACACTTCAGCTTCCTCTGGGGGATCCCAAGGAATTCCCAGACCAGATAATCCTTCTAGCCAGTTCTGGGTTTTCCTGGGGGTCTCCTCCCAGTGGGACACACTTGGGGAGGAGACAGGGGAGGAAGCCAGTTGGAATCCTAATCAGATTCCAGATCACCTCAGCTGGTTCCTTTCCGTGAGGAGGAGCAGCAGCTCTACTCCAAGCTGCATTTTAAGTTTTAAACGCCACCCCTTTCATATAAATGAATGGAAAACTTTCCTGACTGAAACATCAAAATAAACCTCAGACCATTTTTCAAGCTGCTGCATCCTGTTGATTCATGTAGTTCTTAAAGTTGCTGCATGTTCAAACATTAGTGAGTAGGTGGGTTCAACTCCACATCCTACAACTCTGGATCCAAAATACAACATGTCAGCACCTGAGAACAGTACCGTGTATCATAGCTCCACTTTTCTACAGCAAAATCATATAAAGGGAAGTCATCCATCATTCAACTAATAAAAAACAAACCAGTGGTCTTTTACTTTGGCTGCATTTTAATAGATTCCTTAAAAATCAAAATACTAAATGACCTGCTGAGATGAATGTTTATGCTTATGTCTAAGTACAGTTAATATTTTTAGGATTATTTTATTTTATTTTTGTATTTCTGTACAGTTGGGAGTTTGCAGAGCAGACAAGTCGCACACTTCAGAAAATAAACAATAACCATCTACTCACACTGGTTAATAAGTCTGTCTGACCATCACCCCTACCGCACTTCAGCATCATCCGCTGTTTCCCAGACATTCTGTTATTCTATCTTTCTAGTTTAAGGAACGGGTTTGTCTTTCGTCTGGAACATAACTAAATTTTACACACCCAGACAAAAACAGATGACGAGAAAGGCTGAAAATACCTCGCTGTTTTAACTGTCAGGACACCGTTTCCAGTCACAAAGATTTCTCTGTCTCCAACGCTAAAACCTCATAGCATGACTCCCCTTCACACCAACAACCACAACAACAGAGACGGCGGCCGATCCCAATTGACAATCTTTTCCTGCGGGGTAGATTAAAATCTGATTGTTTTTATCCTCCACTTGACAGGCTTTTGAATAACTACGGTTCAGTGAGGCATGTCTTGTTCCACACTAGTGGCGTCAATAAAAAGAGTCAAAGAAATGACAGTGGGACATATAAAAGTGAACAAAGCCACTCTGACTGCAAAAACCAAAACAACAGAACAATAAACTCAAAGCAATCTTGCCTCATGAATCAGTTCATGTGGCGATTGCAAACCAGATGCTTTGCTCAAAACAAAGAAGAAAAATAAACTATTTACAGAAAGTTCTCTGAACCCAGACTGCTATGTAGAACATCACAAACTGACCTGATGCTTCGGTTTATGTTACAGTAAGACCCCAAAACAGTGAGAGATTAAAGCAATTAATTTTGTCAGGTTTATGGTCAATTATTACAATTTTTCTGTGATTTAGGTTTTAAAATCATAAAGTCTTATAGGTACCTTGTGATTTTTTCTCCATTATCCAAACAGTTTACACTAAAGCCCTAGCACTTCCTGAAGGAATGCGTACCACCTCCTGCCGTTCATACCGGAGTTTGAAACTAAGATCTTCTCATGTTGAGAAGTGATGAAGTTGTTTTGGACAAATCTAGCAATTAATGTTATGTTTGATTTCACACAATACTGCAAGATCTCACGTGGACTGTTAGTGCTTAGAGTATCTTGGTGCACCAAAATTTAGCTCAATATGTGTAAATTTGACTGAGTTATAGTTTGTTTCCTTTTAATTGACTGAGGTTGATTAGCTGTGGTGGCCATCTTGATTTAGACTGACTCTGAAACGGCTTCACCCTGTACAGGGTCACGAGGAGCTGCTGCCATCTCCAACAATAGAACGAGAGGCGGGAGGCAGCCTGGACAGGTCGTCAGTCCATCACAGGGACACGTATAGACAAACGAGACCAGAGGGAACCCTCAGGGCCTTCAAGGCCCTCAGCGAAGGTCCAATAAACCAGTCTGAGAACATGAATGACTCATTTTAGTTAGTTGGATGCCTGCACTCATAACTTTCATTTGTTATTAAAAACAAGACAAAATGTAACAGTTCAGATGTTTTTACCAGAAAAACATAATTTAAAGTTAGTTTCTATTATCGATCATTTAAAAAAAAACACATTAATTCCACTGAGTTTTCTTTCATGAAGACGGTTCTGAGCCAACATCCAACCTAACTCAAGGAGAAACAGAGGAAACTTCATTTTCCACACAATACTGTCTTTTACAGGCAGAAGCATGTGTAGACCTCTTGTGCTGGAAACCTAACCTGAGCAGGTCTGGATTCCAGCTGCAGTTTCCATGGTGACAAACCCAGGTGAGAGACGGACCAGCGTTTTGATCCTCCTGAACTGAACCTGGCTGCTTTAATAAACCACTAATCCTGCTTCATGGTGCAGCATTTCAACAACGTAAACTAATGTGTCTCAGCACCTGCACAGCATTCAACACTTTTTAATTACCTGGAATTCTCTCTCTCACACACAGACACCTACACACAGCCAGGTGGCACCCACCGCTCTGCTGTGGGACCCGCAGAGTGTCAAAGGTTTATGGGATTTGTAGTTTTTCTGTTTGGCAGAGCACAGCATAAACAAAACACTGACAGCATTCTTAACCTTGTGTGTTAATCTTCTGTATATGGGAATTGCGGTTTGCGTGTTTGTGTTGTGCTGCTGAAGTGTATTCATAAAGCAATTTATATGGACTCTTATCAGCTGTGTAAATCACGGCCACAGACGTGCATGGGTGGAAATGTTTATGCTTCGGACAAGTTGAACTGTTTGGTGTACACAGACAGGCTGAGGCTGGAGTGAGTGCGTTAACTCAAACCTGCACGTGTGTGTGTGTGTGTTCGCTTTAAACTGATTGTTAATTTTGAGTTTGTGTAACATGAAAGAGTGCAGGATTTACTGTTTATGAGTTAATGTGCTAAACATATAAACTGTAATTTTCAGCGTGAGTCTCTGCTTACATTAAAAGGAGCCTGTTTACATGAGCAGCTAAGATAAGAAAACAGCTGCATGTCAGGTTTTCGTTCATAGACCTGATTCTCCAAAGGGCTGAGTAGAAAAAGGGTGAAGGGTAATGAAGCGGTGCAGAAGCATGCTGGTTCGTAACCTGGAGTTCAATGCTTCTACGCTTCATTTCATTCTCCAGTTTGTTTTACAGATTTATGTGATTAAACGCCATCCTCTACCCCTCTGTCTCATTGTGTTTGTCTCTCTGTGACCAGGGGCACAAGCCCCAGTGGCCTAATGGATAAGGCACTGGCCTCCTAAGCCAGGGATTGTGGGTTCAAGTCCCATCTGGGGTGAAAGCTAAGGTTTTTAAGATAGTTTGCTTAAAAAGTGAGAAACAGCAGAAATTCAGTATGTTTACTTTTTGATGTTTTAGTCAGTTCCTTTAACCAAGATGTCTAAATTGTTAGTTCTGATCATTTGAAGTAGGTTTCTGTGAAAAGCTTACAATAAAGTTGTCTTACCTGTCTTTGAATGGGCTCAGTTAGGAGAAACAGCTTAGTTCTGATCAGACGGATGAGCTAGTCTGGTCTGAAGGGGCCCAGTAACAAAGTGCTGCTGCCTAATTAATTAATTAATAGACACAAACAACTCAAGTCTAAGTTCACTAAAGTTAAGATTAAAGATAAAAGAAGTGTTCCTTTAGAACACAACATAAACACACACACACACACACACACACACTACTGTAGGACATTGATGTGAATCCTTCACAATGAATAAGCCCACAATAAATGTTGAAGCCAGTTGCCATGGTAACCAAAGCTAAAGCCCAGTGTCAATCTCAGTGTGACCTATTGGGGTGTTTGGTCACCGTGGTAACAGTGCAGCTAAGCAGACCTACATTACACTGAGGGTTAAACCTTTTTTAAGTTTCCACAGTCTGTGAAATTTATTTCATCACCTCAGAACAGGAACACTTCCAAACAGAAACCGATGCAGACTGGCTGAATATCTGAACCCAATTCCTCTTTCATGAAGCATTCAGAGGCAGAGCTCCAGCTGTTATTGTAAGCAGCAGCTGAGGTCCGATTGTGCATGTAATGTGTTTGGCAGTTGTGTTTTTTACTCACGCAGCTGGTCGAAATGTGTCTGCAGACCGTCTGGTCCTGGAACTGAACACACCATACGAGCCTTCTGGAAAGTGCTCCACTTATTAACTAAACTCCTCTGACCACCAATGTCATTCTACAAAGGAATAAAAACAATCAGATTAGATGGTTTTGCATGAAATCCTGAAGTGGACACAGTACTTAAAATCATATGAAGGTTTGTTTCAGATAAATAATACCGTCACTGTCTGAGTAAAACCTTGTATCTCCACTTTTCATTACTTTAATGTTTTTATATAAATCAGTTCTATTGGTTTTCAGTGGGTTAATGGAGGAGTCATGAAGAAGTAACCACCCAGGGTTTATTCTTTGTAAAATAAACTTTTTTCATTTCTTGAAAAGTTACTTTAGGAGATATAAGGTTTTGCCTGACAGTAAAGATATAAGATTTTTATGCTTATTTATGAATTAAAAAGCCTATAATGAAGATATAAAACTACAATTTTTACATAAAAACTCAAAGAATTTCATGAAATTTGTCATAAAGATCAATCAATCAAGAAGGCCAAACATTCAGTGACAGATATTTGTCACCAGGTGCAGACACACACAGACTGGCACGTACAAACTCCCAGGAGATCACGTTTTCATAAACTACATGCAGACAAGTTCTGATGTGAGCACACAAACATGTTTCCTATCTCAGTTAAATACACATCGTACCTTGCACACACGTGCCACTCTAGAGTAGAGCACCTTTCCAGCAGCCCCCTCTGACTCCTGAGCACGCTCAGTGAAGAACACGTAAACTTTATCATCTTCTGGGTTATCTGTTTCAGACAGTGGCGCTACCCGCACAAACTGGGCATCTGGAGACACACACAAACACACAAAGGCAGGTAAATTGCATCAAATCAACCGTAGTGGAACACAACCACACCGATATACAGGCAACATGCATGAAACAGTATAAAACGGAAGAACTGGAGCAGAGGGACGATAAAGTGAGTTTACAGAGCGTCAACGTGTTGTTGTTATCAGTGGCAGACATCAACATCATCATCAACTGACCTGATAAAACACCAGCATTGTGCGCAGGATGACTGTAGAGATGCTGATTTAGAACAAATGCTATTCAGTTTACCTTTCAGCTGACCTCAGAATGTTTGTTTTACAGAGTGAGAATCATAAATGAGGCTGGAAGTTGTGTAGGTGTGTAAATTAAGTTTCACCACCAGCCAGTATCTTGCTGAGCTGCAACTGTCAGCAATAAATTGCTAACAGGATCCTCCATAAAGTTTCCAAAATGTCCCAAAGCAACAAGAAAAGCTGCAGGGACTTCATTACTTTGTTGTTAGAATTTAGATTGGTTTCAAAAAAATGTGTGCAACAAAGTTTCCACTCAAACTTGTCAGATGTGCATGTGAGGAACTGATCTCAGAGCCCCAGTGGCCTAATAGATAAGGCACTGGCCTCCTAAGCCAGGGGTTGTGGGTTCAAGTCCCATCTGGGGTGACAAAGATTACTTTATACTAACTGATTACAACTAAGAACAACTCATTCTTAGGATGCAACTTTAGTAGGCATAATATACAGTCGTTTAAACCAATTGTTTCACAAAAATGAAGTCACTGAAGTTGAACATTCATGTAACTCTTTAAAGGCACACTATGTGATTTTTGGGGCTGCATGGTGGCACAGTAGTTAGCACTGTTTCCTCGCAGGAAGAAGGTCACAGGTTCAAATCTCACTGTGGCTTTTCTGCGTGGAGTTGAGTGTTCTCTACATACATGCGTGGATTTTCTCCGGGTTCTCCGTTTTCCCCCATAGATCACAACATACCTAACAGGTGTATAATGTATGTAAGTCACTTTGGATAAAAGCATCAGCTAAATACCATCTCACTTTTGCAAGGTTAAAAGTGTGAGAAACGCTGAGAAGCATTGTGACCAAATTTAGAAATCTGTAATACACTTGATCTAAAACCAACAAGAAAATCTGCATGGCAGTCACCCAAACATTGTTGCTTCATTACAATTACCTCATTCACCCCAGCTGATCTGGATGTGTATAAAAGTGTTGCATAAATCAATTCAGTGCGATTATAACTTGGCGTATTATCTTGCGATTTTGTGTCTCCAACGACAACAGTCACAGCCCAGTGCGAGAGTGGCTTACTCTGTAAAACATCCTACATTTTCACACAGAAAGAGCACAGCCCCTAGATCATTTTAACATTTATAGTAAAGTATAGCATTTTTGCCTTAAATGACTATTAACCAGATTCTTTAACATCTCACTTCAATAAAATCTGGGAGAAACTGCTTCTGGTTTGCCTTTAAGTACAGACATATAAACTCACTGGTTGAGTTAGGATGCATTCTTTAAAGTTTGAAGCATCCAGTCATCAACATTAACTGGTGACACATTAAAAGTGAGCCTGGAAAAATAAAAAACATTAATTTCTTGAGTTTCTTCTGTTCTAAAGACGTTTCTCTGTTCTTGGCGCTTACCCTGCAGCCAGGTGGAATCGTACTGCTCTGTGCGGATGACGTGACGGCTGCCGAGACTCCGGAAGAAAGCCGAGTCTCGGCTCATGAAGTCTGAAGTGATGCCGGCATAAAGCTCTCCGTCTATTAAAAATGCACAAAAAGAAAATACTCTCTCAATAGTTCATAAAAGATTATTCCAAAAAGATTGTAAATAATTTACACATTTAAGCTCCTCTGTATCCTGCAAACATATATTTCTTACTTAAAAACTTTAAAGATAAGTGGCTACCACAACATGATGTAGCTTTCAAATCAACATCCAAATAAAGCCATTATAGCAGATAATTGTTGACATTTTTCTACAAAGAACAGAACAAATGTAAACCCATGTTCTGTTTAGTTATTTTTCTCTAAAGAAAACGAGTTTTATTCCTCTAGTTAGGTTGTACTCCTGTGCTTATCTATTATTCATGTTATTTAACCCTTTATAGGGCAAAATACTATATTTGATCACGTGTGTGCTTTAAATTTTGATTTGTAGCACAAACCTGAAACTTTAACAAAAAGGTTTTAAAAAGTAGAAAAAAAAACTTTTTTATAAAAATTTCAGGTTTATGCTGCAAATCAAAATTCAAAGCATGTGATTGAAAACGGTCACTTGCCCTATAAAGGGTTAAGTTGAGCCTTAAAGAAACAGTTATATTACCAACAACAGCAGAGGCCGTTTTCTGAAGGGGGTCGTAGGGACATTTTCCTTTCCCACACTCTGTCTGGCCATAGGACAGAATCTGATGCTCTGACTGTCAAATAAAAAATACAGACATAAGATTAAAATCAGAGGACTATAAACTAAAATACATGTATTTTATCATTTCTAAATAAACCTTTTCATCCACTGATGCAATGAAAGCACATCTGAGTCAGCTCAAACATCTTGCCACACATGCACAACATTCTCAATACACACACACAGACACACACAGCCGCTAAGTGAAGGTAATCAGGATAAGTGGAGGGATTTTAAAATGTGTGAAGTCCCGTCTTAGACCAGTCAGCACCACCAGCTCCTCTAAGAACCATGTCTGAACCTCTGCTCTGATCTCACACGGCCTTTCATGGGATTAGCTGCTCCCTGACACACATGTATGAATGCTATTGCATGAAACACATAAAACTTGTGCAAGAATGCACATAAAGGCATTCACACATTAAATCTTAATGCTACCTGATTGTTAGAACTGGTTCAAATCAGAGCACATGGTGAAAAGCTTGTCCTTTCACTGTTTTTCATACAACAGCTAACTCTCAGGTTTCTGTTGGGTTGCAGAGTGCAGCTTTAGTGACAAATCTCCACATATTATTGATAGATGACATGAGGTAAACTCTAGTAGATATATGGGCATGGGGGCAGACACCACATGAGAAACTTCAGCAGCTCACAGGCCTGCATATAGGGGCTGTGAGCCTGAACACACATGGTGGGTGGTATAGGAGCAGAAACAAATAGGTCTCGATCTACTTCTATACTTTCAACTCACTGGAATCTATTTACATATATTGAGCTGTCAGAGATTTAAGAAGCTGCAGATGCATGAATGTGATGCAGAAGCTGATGTTGCACTTCTAGCTGGAATATCATAATAAATCTGCTGGAATAACCATGAAATGTGAAATTTATGGAAAAGTCTACATTATAAAATAACATTTGCATAAACTGTTATGACATTTTTGAGATTGGAATGATTTTAAGACACTTTGTAACTGGTCACATTATGGCTTCTTGCTATCTGTTCATTCAAAACGAATCTCTGTTTCTCTAAAATGAGGCCCTTCAAAAACCCATGTGCCACAGGTACAATAAGATATTAAATGCTCAAACCTGTCCACAGAGGCCTGCTTCAAAAGAAGTGAATTATCACTTTAATATCACCTTTACAGAAATTGCAGGATAACTTTTGCAGGCTATCCTTATCCTGTTCATTTCCCCACAAAACTAAGTTTATATTTTACTATTGTTCAGTCACCTGCTTATAGCATACTTAAATCATAAGTGATGTTCTTAATTTTATTTTTTTTATTTCCATATATGTATATAAGAGGAAGTGTTTGACGTTTTACCTGGTGGAAGATGCTGGCGGGTATAAAAGCACAGCGGGGGTTGAAGGCTCCTGTGCCGCAGACATAAAGGTGGGTCTGATTAAACGGCTGCAGAACCCGTAGGAAGTTAGCACACTCCAGCTGGTCAAACGGAGCCATGCACACAGGGGAAAACAATAGAAAAACACAGTGTCTTTAATTATTTAGACAAAGCATTTTGTTAATTATTATGTACAGTACAAAATGTTTGTTGTTTTTGTACGTCTCTGGCCTGAATCTTGATTTCACCTGTATCGGAAGTTCTGTTTGTTTACATTTCCAAATGAATCAGGTTCATTCAAATTCAGCCCCGCACTAGATCATAATCTCTTATGCAACTGTTTTGCATTATTGTTGTGGAACATTTCAGGAAACTCTTTTTTTTGTAAGAACACATTTCAGCAGGCAGTAAAAAAGGACAAAAAGCTGATAAAGCCTGACCTGTTTGGTGACTTAAGCAATGCTTTTACCTTCATGGTAATGTAGTCACCCTGTTACATAGCTGCCTTTATGTTATTATTGTTTTGTGCTCGTATGAGTGAGTGTGCCTTGAATCACCTCTGAATCCTTCCCAGCCATGAGACATTCTTGGACACGATCTGGACTGGCTGGCCAGAACAGCTATAGAGGAAAAATAACGAACAAACAGGAGAGGGATAAAAATTAGATTTGAAAAATGGCTTTCCTGCTTTTTCTATGTTTCTGATAAACAGCTTCTGGGACTGGCAGGTGCTCTGCAAGGAAGCCAGGCAAGGAGAGCCAACAGCACATGATTAATCTGGATGAAAAAAAACCAACACTTGTGTCTAAGCAGAGTGGCAGCTTCAGGGGGGAGAAAATAAAATCCAACTGGCAGCCTCGCTGAGTCCTGATAATGGGCCAAACTGTCAGAGCTGCAGTGATGGTGGCAGCATGACTAATCTCCAAATTGACTGCACCTGCAGAATGAAATGATGTCTGAATTGACTGAATAATTACACCTCTACAGTAGTAGTAGTTCCTCTATATGTTTTATGTTGTACATCAGTTATTGCCTTTATTTACAGCTGTGTTTCCTGTTTTTAGTGAGTCCTTGAATGAAGACTCACCACCTAAAACAATAAAACGTCATCTACAGATTAGTTTTATATTGACTACTTTTGTGTAATTTATTTATTCGTTCATTCCTTTATTTACATATATTGGCCCTTGGATATTTTCTCTTTAGAATATCTATCACACAGAGATGAAACACAATTACGAAACAAAGTAAAAATATAATGAAGCTGATTCTACTTTGGTTCAGGGGCAGAAAAACTTCAAGTCAATGGAACATTTTAAATCACTGTGGCTGACTGAAACCAAACGCCTGGTTTGAATCAGGTTGTTGGAGTTTGGTTGTGTTTGGTTCTCCAGGATTCAGGTAGGAATGTTAGGTGTGAAAAGTACAAAGCTACACTAACTAAACTAAAAGTTTTAAGAACCACACAATTACTGGTTTTGACAAATTTTGCCGCTTCAGTGTTCTTAAAGTGCCCATGACTCCATATTTAAATCACTTTATATTAAACAGGTGTAATCTTTGATGCCTCTAGATTAGCGTTGCACCATTATAACTCAAAATACGCTGTAATTATTTCCTAACGAGCAACTCAGAGATCAGAAGAATGCGCCGCCTTCCGGTTCTGCTGGGTTTCTCCTTATTTGGCAGCCTGACACTTCTGCTGCAGCAGGGGGCAGTGTCGTCGCGTGAAAGAGAAACGAAAGTGAAACGAAAGTGAAACTTAAACACTACATGGTCTATGGGCAATGGCGGCAGCACGCGAATATCCTTTTTCTAGGTGATATCAACCATGGTCCCGCCTTCCTCGCCTGTGATTGGCTGCAAGTGCTCTCCTCCGATTGGCTGTGGGGATTCAACCACATCTAACCCTAACCTAACCCTAACCATTCGCGGGAGAGCGCTTGCAGCCAATCACAGGCGAGGAAGGCGGGACCATGGTTGATATCACCTGGAAAAAGGATATCTGCCGGCGGCACTGCCTCGCTCCAGGTGTCGTGAACGTGCATGTGGGCGGAGAATTGACCATATAAGCAAGTCCGGATCACTATGACCTCATAGCGGGCTGGAGTGAAAAAAACGGTTTGAAACCTGGGTCTGAAATCTTGAAGAGCTTCTCACTGGCTGTATAGGAGACAGATGGACGCCGTTTTTTGCTCTTTCTGGCAGGTTTAAGGTGAGAACTCAACGTTGCAACATGATAGATAAGTCAGAAAGCACGGAAAACGATGTCATGGGCACTTTAAATATTTTTGTCAGGTGTTCCTATGATACACTGACGAATATTTACAAACAATTTATTGACTTTTATCATTATTGCATTAAGTTTATGCAAACAGCCAACATTTGCAGTGCTGATCTTCTGCAGTTCACCCTGACATGCTGTCATCTGATCCTAACTGATGGTAGTTACTTTCCCCAGTACTCAGCAGTTCAATCCCTGGAACTTTAACAAAAATTGTAATCTTTCTTGATGTTTTTCTTAGAGAGAAGTGGCTTCTTTGCTGCCCTTTTTGACACCAGGCCATCCTCCAAAAGTCTTCTCACTGTGCTGCAGATGCACTCACTCCTGACTGCTACCATTCCTGATCAACCTCTGCACTGGTGGTGCTTGATCCCACAGCTGGATCAGCTTTAGGAGATTTATTAATTTATCTGATGACTCTTAACATTCTGGAGGTGTTTTTTGCAAACTGTCATTATAAAACAAATGAAGCAGCAATACTTTGTGACAATATTTGTGTTGTTCTCAAAACTTTTGGCCATGGCTGTACAAATGATGACTTAACCAGCAAAACATCCTATTTAAAGAAGAATGCACCCAAAACAGCAGACATTTGACCTCACTGCAACACACAATGTTATTTGTTTGGAAAAAAAATGTAAGATTCCAAAATGGATGCTTTCCAACAGTTTTCATGTAAATCTAATAAGGAAGGAAATACCTAAAGTATAAATAATGTGGACGAGAAAGAGGTGAGGCTTTGAGTCCAAGAGCAACTATGACTAATCCAAATGTTTCCCTGAGTCAGTCATTCCCTCAGAGGCCAGAGTTCTGACGAAGAGATTGAAAAGATGTGATAATTTAATGTCCACGTTTATCACTACAAACTACTGAAGCTGCTTTAAATAAAAGCTTTCTATAGTTCTATAAAATAAAGACAGAAAACAAGGTATATAAATAATAAAACTCTCAAATCCATCAATGGGTTTTATATAAAAGACATGATTTAGACACCAGTGAATTTTGGTCCAAACAGGAAACTGAAGCTGTTGCTCTTAAAGACAATTCTCTCAAAATCTAAAAAAAAAAAAAAGTGACATCAATGTGAGCAAAGCCATTAGTGACAAATGTTGGTGGTTTTAGGAAACTATTTCAAAATGTCTAGTAATTGTTCCCCGATGGAGTCGTTCCCACAGAGCCCGGTGCCGGGCCAAGATGATCAGATTAGATTAGTGACCGCTCTCGCCATAATCTCTGATACCACACACTGACAGGAACATGGACCACCGCTACAGGAGTACCACCAGGTAAAGACTGGGGTTAATGGGAATGTATCCCACTGTGGAAAGCATGCTGGTTGTCATTTTATACGACATAAAAGAGGAGCGTGGCCTCGTAAATTATGAAAGTGTTGAAAATGTTAAATTACAGTATTTCAGAGTAAAATATGAAACAAGAGACGGGGAGAGGATGAAAGAAGAAATCTGAAAATGAAAACCACAAAAACAAAATCTAACTTGTGGTGACCTTTAGTGTAATGGCTGCTGCCAGCTGCTGACGCGCATAACAAAAATCCCTTGAGTATTTTTTTTTCTTTTTCGCCTGATCAAAGAAAAATGTGACTAAAGGTGACAGCATCACTCTGCCCTGATCTGAGATGAACTGAGGGGACTGTTCATGTTTCAATCCGTCTGCTAAGACCACATTTTAATAAGTCCAAAGGACAAAAAAAATTCAACATTTAAAAGTTTTGGTATAAAGTTCTGTGGAAAACTCTGAATGTCAGAGAGAAAAATGGCATTGAGAATGATTTTAACACCACAAGGGAATAAAGCTGCTCACAGGCCAGGACGGCATAAACAAACTATAAATACTGGATGTACTAATACAGTATATACCTTAACAGCCTGCAGGGACCTAAGTTAGGAGTTAAATGAGACTGTCTCTGTGTTTTTGGCCGGCTGCCTGCAGAGTGGGTGGCAGGCCGGTATGACGGGTGTCTGTCTGTCTGTTCCAGTAGCTGTTTGTCTGCTTGCTACCTGTTTGGGCTTTCGTGCATGTCTGACTGATGAGGGTATTGATTTGATCCGACAGGTTACAGTTGTGAGAAGGAAACGCTGTCGCTGTCCTTGCTGTGACCCTGAACTCAATCAGCCAGAAACGTGTCCGTCTGGCTGTTTGGAAACGGTGTTGGAGCTGCAGACGCCATCAGGAGGATATATAACGTTTATTTCCTCACAGATTTACATTTATATGAATATAAGAGTTACTCTGCAAAGCTAGGTTCTGATCTTCTCTGGGTGTGACTATTATCCACTTTGATGTTTGATGGGTTTTATTGCTCTGGGTGAGAATCTGAGCAGCTGCTTTAGGACTTCCTGCCTCAGGGATTTAAGCTTCAACGATTTTTCAAGTACGAATTCTGGTTTGTCAAACAATGACTACTACTTAACACGATACAATCAAATAGTAGAATTGTCTTTACTGGATGAACACAGGTAGCACTCATTCAAAATCATGACTGTGGGAAAACCGTAAGTATGCAGATGATTGCAAACAGGCTGATTTCTGCTTGACTGAGTCTCAAATGTTCTGTTTTACAGGTTTTAGGTCTTTCTTCACTGCTGTTATCAAATAAAGTTGTTAACTGGCTAAAAAATGGAATGCAGCTGTAGTCTTTGCTTTAACTTTTCCAGTCTCAATAACACCTTTTAGTTGTTTCCAACACAGTGTGCAGTGCAGCTGTTGACGCAGATAATTAAGGAAGCTGGAATGTAAAAATGTGGACAAAAACCATTTTGTCAGCAGACTGGAACCCATTAAGTTGGTATCTGTTTGTCCGTTTTGCCAAGGAGCAAAATTCAAATAGCTAATGTTTTTTAAGGTCACATGAAAGTAAACTACTCCTAAAAACAGAAATCGTCTGCAACAAAAACTTTGGCTAAATTTTGAAATCAGCTTCTTTATATGTAACTAGTAGTTCCAGCAGGTGATTCTACAATGATTATTTTTAAAAACTGCATTAATCACTGACAGGAAATAGCATTTCATAGTAAATAGTCTATAACCACCATTAGTCAGCTTGCCTAAAAACAAAAATCCACAAGAGTTCTTTTAACTGTGTATGTTGTGATAATTTTCCTATGTTAGAGTTTATTCTTATGCATATTCTCTAAAAGCAGCTAGTTTTTTGTCAGCAGAAGTATTTTTTAATACAACTGCATCTGAATTGTGTTTATAATCTCATTTAATGAGTGTAAACTCTGTTTTGAAAAATGCAAAACTCCTTTCACGTGAAAATGAAAATGGTTTTGCAAAGCAGAGGAATTTATTATTATTATTCCATGTTTCACCTTCAAAATGTAAATCAGCTGATGAAAACCCAATTAGTGTCATTCTGCTGTTTAAACCCTTTTTGTGTTGCCATGGTAACTGAAACCGATTGTGCTAATAAAGGTAGGGACCAGAAAACAAGGGTATGCATTTCTGTCATAAGAGTACAGGCATTAGGAAAGATTAGAGAGTAGACAGCATGGATGTGATGTAATTAGCTCCTTAAGGACATCAGCTTTTAAAATCTGCTCTCATGCATTGGCTGAATATTTGTCATGCTTCAGATGTATGATGTGTGTATTTCTACCTTCCGAGGGTTCTGCGTTATATCATCCAGACTGGTAGAAAGGAGGTTATCTTTCATGGCCACGTACAGACGCTTCTTGTCTTCATCAGGCAGCAGGGAGTGCAGGTCTCCAGCCACCAGGGGCAGCGTCAGCAGGCGGCCATTCTGAATGAGCTCTGATTTAAGGAAAAAGAAGAAGAAGCAAAGGTTAGCAAAGAATACAACACAAAATCAGACATGCAGCTTGGTCAATTTACAAGACAATTCTTCAGTTGCTTAAGAAAAAAACATTAACTTAAACCACATCATCAGCATCTATCAGATCCTATCAAACTGGACTCTGGCATCAGACAAAGAAACGTAATGTATCTTTTGTGGTTAGAGCAACACACACCAACACGCTGTTTGTCTGCCAAATCTCTAAACGGGTTGCACAATAACAAAAGAGTTTGAAAATGTAGATAATGAACGCACTGATTACATTTCTGATTTCTGTCTCACTCTGTAAACTATGAAAAGTATGACACAGGAGATTCTCTGATATCTGACCAAGGACAGAAATCACACATCCACCACCAGTGTTGGTTTGTAAAAGCTTTAAATCAGCGGTAGACATAGCTTCACTCTAGCAGAGTTAAACAGAAAAAGATTTTGTGTTTAAAAAGCAGAAAACGTTTCCACCGAGTTAGTGAATTTGACTGAAGATACTCGTTTTTTTCCGCTGCTGTTCTCTAAGGGGGGAAAAGGCTGGTATATTTGGAGTAAACCAATAAATTTTAGATTCAGCTTAAGCATGCATAGCTGTTTAACTTCATGATTTATCACCTTTCACAACAGCAGCACGTTCTGCTCACTTCTATTTAAACAATTATGTTCAGTTCTAGACTCTTCAGACGGTGAGCAGTCATGTGGTGCCGGCTCCTCTGCAGTGATGGATAACACCTCTCAGACACACAGTTTGTTTCTTCAAGCTGTTAAATCTGAGCTGACATGGCGCTCTGAAGTGTATCATGAATAATATAATTGAGTTAATGTCCCTTAAAGTATCGCAACAGTCTGACTTCCTGGCTTGAGTGGATTCTGCAAGAGGGAAAACATTTCAACGTGGCAGAATCTCTTCAAATGAATAATACAAGAAGAATTAAATAAGGATATGTTCAATTAAAAACTGTTTAAGTAACTAAACTAAAATAATTGTTTTTATGCCTGGGATGCTGATGGATTTGTCTTGATCAGATAAAGTTAAAACCTGCTTAGTTTCTTGTCTAAAAGCTGAATTGTCAGGTCTGTTTTGTCAGTTTGCTGAATACAAGTTGGACTTTAGAATAAAATAAAACTCTGCAGCAAAGGAGCTCTTATTAAAGGTAGAAAAAAGACAAAAAACTAAAGACATTTACTGACATATTCCTGTGACCGCTTGTTAAAACTCTGCACAAAGAGTGTGCTATAGTGTGTGTGGCTCCTGGCTTGCAGAGAGAAGTTTAACACTGGTGCAGAAACGAGTATGAAACAATGACAGACTGCATATTATATGCAAGGACAGATATAGACATGTCGACAGCAGACCAGGGTCAGAGAAAGGTCACTGTCAGCTGAAGGAAAAGCAGCAGCTCAGTTAAAAAAAACGGGTCAGGTGACAATAAGACAAATTCTTATCTTGAGATATGAAAAATCCCATATCAATGTACTTAATGTCAGGTATTAGGCTTCCCAAAATGACCTAGGAAAGGCTGCGTTCCATGTTCAAACTACAACTGTTGAATGAACACATCACACAATAAAAAATAAGTGTTTGCAGCCAATTTTTGACATCTTAAACCCATGAGTTATGTACTTCTTCTCAGCATTTTCTCTGTATTTTATAAAATGTTTAAAATAACAAATGGTGTTCTCTTGATTACATTTTAAGCAACTGAAATGAGAACCCTATTAAACAGTGACATGGGAGCACAGACCGCGATGCAGAGTTATCCCGGTTCTGTCCAATGAGCAGGACATTTTTGGGCAGAACCACAACATGCTGGAGGGATTACACATCTTTCCTCAGAGAAAAATGTGACTGGACAGACTGATGTCCCTGTTTACCACAATAATGTCAAGACTCTAAAGCCAAGCCTTAAAAATAGTTTCCTGAACACTTATTAGATTAAACTAAAGCAGTCTCTCTCTCCCCTTCTCCTCCCCATGCTGGCAGAAGCATGATTTCAGTGTTTTAAGTGTGCACTCTGCAGAGATTTGTGCCTGTTTAATAGTTATCACATTGTCTTTTTTTCTACAGCAATTAATAAATGAGTTTCACAACAAAAAGTTCTGTTAATCTACTGCTCAGTCATGGAATCTTAAGCTGCACACAAATCACATTTAGCTCCCATTATCATCTATTTTCCCCTCTTAACTAAAGTTGCAGATACGTAGGTTTCACATGTGTTTTACAGAATATACAGTATTTATGCTGTGCCTATTGTTAATAACAAATGACAAAAAAGTGGCCGGAACTTGAATCTGATTGATTTTGACCTTTTCAAGATTCATATAAATGGCAGACTGACAAGTTTTCACAACTGAGTCCAATTATGAAGCTCCCTGCTGTGAGCTCATGTGACTTTTCTTTACAGTTCCTGGTTGGCGTTGTGTTCAGTCAGCTTAAGAAATGAGCACTTCAGGTGGAAAACTTTTACTTTTTCTAATAAAATGGAGCCAAATATGGTTGTTTTACATAAAATGTTGAGATAAAGATGGCAGATACAGGGCAATCAATGATCTGTACTTTATTTTGTTTCTTTTGTTTTTATCTTTTTAATCGTGGTTTATTTTGATGTTTTGTGAAGCACCTTGAGATTTTTTTGTATCTGTGAAAGGTGCTATATATGAATTTTACTTACTTTAATAACATTAACCTCATTTTTACTAATTCAATAAAGTATTTGTAAAATGCCAATCATTAAAATAAAATGCGTGGAACCTTTATTATTACACTTTTAAATCATGATGTATAATAACACCTAACCTATATACTTATATAACACTTGATACTTGAATATGTGGAGAAAAGCAGTAATTACTGGGTATCTTGCCATTAGATGAACACTTTTATGGCTTTTTGCTGCTTTCACTTTTTAGGAAAAAGAAAATTGACCGTAAAAGCGGTGGGTTTCAAACTACAGTTTGTCATGAACAGGGCGCCTCAGCAAACTTGAGACCATCTGATTCAGAGAGAAGTTTCCAGTCCAAAAGCTCCATCAAAGGACCTGAAAGTAACTCGGCAGCTGCAGGTGTTTTTAGATTAAAGAGGTTGGATTTATTTGACCAGCAGGTAGAAAAAAGCCTCTGATGTCCAAAGAGAACATTAGTTTGGTGCCAGCAAAAAGTTTGGCACAGAACAAATTCAGGATTTAGGAAGAATCTCAACCCAACTGTGAAGCAAGGTGGTGGAAATGGTGCTTTATATACAGGGCAGCTTGTCATGCATCAAATTATAGTTTCTAAATGAACAAGGCCATTTATTGGAAGGCTAAAGCTGAAATGGAAGTGGAATTTTTAACCGCATACAGACCCCGAGAGCACAAGAAAATCCATTTTAATTCAAGACGAAGGGTTTTGGAATAGCCTAAGAAAATGTAAATCTTATTGAAATGTTGCAGGATGGTTGGTGGTTGAAACAGAAATTGAACGAAAGACTCCTTCAAACATCCTGCAGGGAATGATATAAAAACGACCCCAAGAAAGTGATGTTGCTAAATTTAACCAGGAAAAAAACACATTAGCTGTATTTATTGACTTGTTTTACTCTGAACATGCAGTCTTTGATGTGCACAAAGTCCAAAAACAAAATGCAAAATGGTAAAAGAGAATAACATTGTGGAGAGGAAGAGGTCAGGAAGGAGAAGAATACCTGGAGGAAAAGATGAGAGAAATTATGTGACAAACTGACAGTGAGATGAAAACGGCCTGATGGGTGAAGACGGTTACGAGATGAGAATGGGGAAAACGTCAAAACAAGGGGTGATGATGGACAGATGAGGAAGGGAGGGAGTGATGAAAGGGGGCAAAAAAGATGAACAGACCGAAAGGAATCCTGATGGAGGAAATTAATAAATAATGATGGATAATGAAGAGGATGATGGGGAGAAAGGGGGATTAGAGAAGACAGAAGACGACGGGGCGAAATGTGTGAATCAGAGTGGAGGGAAGTGTGTCTGCAAAAATCGTGTTTTAGTGACGTTTCAGGACAAATGATGGACATGAGGGGGGATCAGACAGAAAAATGGGAAAGCAGGGTGAAAGAAAAAAGTAGCCAAGAGTATGACGACGAGCAATATCAGAGTGAAAAATGGCAGAAATCAGTGGCTAGAGAGGGAGGAAAAGGTGGGTTAAAGGGCAGGAAAAGAGAGGGAAAAAGATTGGCAAAATGTGTTGATGACGGGGTGAAAAATAATGATTGGGTAGATGATGAGTGAGGGAAAGAGCAGGGTGACGCAGAAAGCAACGAAACAAGAAAAAAACTGACATTTTTGGGACTTAATGTTGAAAAAAACTAATGAAAAAGTGGAGGAGAGGGGAGGAGGCGAGAAACGAAGGAAAGATGGATGCTGAGGACAGAAATTAGAGGAGCCTCAACATGCTGACAGTGAGGCAAAAATTCAAGCGATGGATGGGAACGAAAGAAAATGAGTTTAGAGAAAAAGAGAGAAAGACATGACTCAATGGAAATGTCAAAATAATCCACAGCAGAGAAACTGCAGGAAAGAAATGGTCCTCCAGCCTAAAGGTAAACAGCAGAAACTTATGCTTAGCTCAGCGTGAACTCTCACCAGGTACTTTGTTGTTATTCAGCAAAGCATCAGGGAGGTAAATTGTTTTGTTTCACACTGATCTGGTCTTCATTAATCCCACAGGGTGCACCAGCGGCACCAAGAATTCAACAGAATCTAGACTCGTGTTTGTTTTGTTCAAAGTTTTTGACTGAATTGGTCTCAAATACAAACAACATAGACCTTTCTTCTAAGAAATACATCACGGCATAGCCGACACTCGCTCACGGCCATAATTTAGCTGTGCACATACAACGAGGAGTACGGTAACAGAACCAGCAACTGAGGAGAAGTTATGATGCGAACTTTGCATGATGAGTTGCAAACAACTCTCAAGCAGCCAAGAAATACAAGTCAGCGAATAATGTTTGGCGATGGAGAACTCAAGGAGAAAGACTCTAAAATGTTACATTTTACTATACTTTAAGTTAATTCATTCAAGATGAGGTTTAGCTGTCAGTACATTTTGAAAAGGGGTGTGGTCGTCTTATATTGGAACCAATAGGGTGCTTACAAGGCACCACTAGCATTTCAAGCATGCTCTACGTTTTGTACAACATTTCAACCTGACAGCTTTTGGATGAAAGATGCTTCTGGGTGTCTCTCACTTGACAGGAAGTCAAACCTAGCACTTCACCTGAACACTACAGGAGCAGCATGACCTTGTTTAATTCAATAAAAGGAAAATAACTGAGCTTAACTGAATGGGAAACCACATTCCAGCCAGGTTCAGCATCTGTTCCCATCACAGGCTGGGTCACACAGGTGGCCTTCGTATCGAGTTCAATAAATCAGCATTAAGGAAGAAGAATGGCACTGTGTGCAAAAAGCAAACTGTCATGGCTTTGTCAACACTTAGTCAAAAATATAACCACACACCCATGTGTAAAGATGGAACATGTTTGAAACCTGTGAGTCAGCAGCACATGTGTGATCTGGAGACAAATTTAGATTTTGTCATCTCTCTGTGTGTGATTACACTTCTCTGTTTTTTATCTTGTACACAAACAAAGACACTCAAAAGACTTGAAAAATGTCATCTCTGTCAGTCATCTTCTCACAAAGATGAATGGCTGTTATTCTGCTTAAAACACACACACACACACACACACAGACCCGTTACTCCTTCATGAAACACCAGCTGTACCTACTCCACCCTAACTCTTGGGACGGTTGCCTTGGTTACAGCAACCATGCTGACATAATTTGGGAGGTGGGAGCATCGAGGGGTGTCTTTTTTGGCCTTACTTCCTCACCCTCCACCCACTGCCACTCATGTCTCACACACACACACACAGATAAATGATTTAGACAACACCTCTTTACAACACACTTCTGTTAACACACTGGGCCAATTGAAATAATGGAGTGTTTCAAAGGCATCAAAGCCATTACTCCGTTTGGAGGGGGGGGTCTTACCACACACACACTTTATTTTTCTATACAAAAAGCATCAGCTTTGCCCGTTTACAAGTCCACACTAAAACTTCTGTCATCATTAAACAAACAGGGTCATAAAAGGTCAACTCGGTCCACACTAAGTTCTGATTGGAAGATTAAAGAAGTCTCAGTGAAAATGTGAGGAGTAAAAGTTTTAGCATTCATCAGAGGCAATTTAATGATTTTCACCAGCCCGCAGACGATCCATTCTCCAGATCTGCAGCTTTTTTCTCAGCTCTGGATTGAAATTGATTTTTTTTCAAAACTTCACATCTTCAAAAAGCCTTCAAAACACACCAGAAGGGCAGAACAATTTGAAACTAAAACAGCAAAAACCTATGTGGCTTACAAAGAAGGATAGAAAAAAAAGAATATTGGAAGAAACATCAAACACCACTTTATACTGCAGGGGAATAAATGATTTAGGAGTAAAGAGTGGCCATAATTACCATCTGTGAAGAGGCTGCGTAATATATGGTTATATCTGCATATATTTCTTGAAAAAAAATATGTTAACTTCAAACTACCCTGCAGCCTGTAATTTTATTGAGTGGCCATTTAATGATTTCGAAAATGTTCCCTGGCTTTAATGTTCTTGCCAGCAGCAAAGATATGGATGTCCCTTTGACAAGATCATGAACATTTCAAGTTCAAATTTCTGCTTAAAGCTCTTTATGATGAGTTTGTGGAGCAAAACAACATTAATCCTTCCTCATGTAAGTACAATGACTTGTACTCAGTGTAGTACTCTTTTAGTAAAACCTTTTACACGTTTCCCTTCTGTTACATGATACTAACGGTGAGTTGTGTTTTACGACACAACATTAAAGTTTAATTTTATTAAAAGCTGGAATCAGTTGGTCAGTGAAAGCAGCTCAGTCTGTTCACACACTCCTAAGTTGCACACACTTGCCAAGTGCAGCAGCTCTTATCAGCGTCAAGCTGACAGGAGGGTCAATGAGGGTCGTGATCTCTGATCGGAGCCAATTGGCCTCTGACTCCTGTCGCTGGGAATCAAAGATGGAAAAGGTTACGTTGTAAAGAAACAGACACTCCAAGACATAATCCTACAGGTCCATGCTCCCTCACACACAGCCTGCATGTGAAAGCAGCACAGGGGTCTGCTTGAACATATATCTGACTCCGTTCATGTTCCGTTTACACAATGTTTGTGTATGCGTGTATGAATGTGTGAGTCAATTGGTGCATATTTTTATTCACGGTGAACATTAGATTAAAAGCTGCTGGTCATGGGAGCTCTGATGGACCTCGATGTGATTAGACCAAATGTGTGGCGTGTGATGCAGCTAAGAACATTCCTGCATAGCACAACATTCACTCGCCCATTCACACACACACACACACACATTGGGATGCATGCACAGGCATCTGTGTGTTGCCATTTCTGTTATTAAAAATACATGCAGATGATCCAAGACGCATTAACCAATTTTTGTTATTTTAAAGTTTGCAGTAAATTTTGATCTTCCATAGAATTGCTTTAAATAAAAGTAGAATAACTGAGCACAAATTACCCTGGCGAATCACAAATGATCAGTTTATTTTATTTAGTGGCACTAATTCACTTTAAAAAGTCACCTAAATCACATGAAGACACCCAACAACTCCTTCTGACTTAGCTATAAATTATCTCAAACTAGTCATCAGCTCGGCTGCATGGTGGCGCAGTTGGTTAGCACTGTTGCCTCGCAGCAAGGAGGTCGTGGGTTCGCGTCCCGGCTCTGCGGCCTCTCTGCGTGGAGTTTGCATGTTCTCCCCATGCATGCGTGGGTTTCCTCCGGGTGCTCCGGTTTCCTCCCACAGACCAAAATACATGACTGTCAGGCTAATTGGGCTGGTAAATTGTCCTTAGGTGTGAGTGGGTGCGTGGTTGTTTGTCTCGTTCGTCTCTGTGTGGCCCTGCGATGGACTGGCGACCCGTCCAGGGTGTCCCCCGCCTCTCGCCCCTTGACCGCTGGAGATAGGCGCCAGCTCCCCCACGACCCTCTGTGGAGGAATAAACGGCTTCAGAAGATGGATGGATAGTCATCAGCTCCATCTGCTTTTTGTAATGTGGTGTGCAGACAACGATCATATGATACAAAACAGGTTTAAATCAATTCATTACAATCTATTAGGATTTTTTTTTTAAATAATGACTGTGAGGAGTTTCTACTCAGATCACAACAGTTTAAGATGCCTGAAGCGTACAGTAGCTTCAGACTCTGAGACAGTCCTCCTCTGCCAAGACCACTGCCCCACTGCTCAATTTTAGATAAACTGGTCTGGAAATGTAATGGTTTATCTTTTACTCCACCTTTTCTCTTATAGTTTCCTAAAAATGACCACTTTAAAATTTTTACACTTGCTTCAGTGAATAACAAACTCACAAACTCCACCGGCTTTAATTTCTGTCTATAGCATTTGTCTTTTAGAATGTTTTAATGCAAATCTGGAACATTTTTAAAAAACATTTTCTAGTTATTGGAATATAAACCAACCCAGCCCACTTTGTATCTGTCACAGGAAAGGCTGACAGCCAATATAAAGGGACATTGCTTTTTACTGCTTAAACACACAACATCACAAGAAGAAGTGTGGCGAGAAATAATCCTTTTGGCATATGTTACGGTGTACGTCAGCACGGCTTTTCCATGCTGGCATCACGGAGCATATCGGGTCTGAGATGACGTTCCGGTCTCAGTGGGCAGGTGGGGTTTGTTTTGATTTCATCAGCAAACACACAGAGCTGGAATATTTTATGAACAGCTATAAGTTTGAAGGAGGAAACTTTCCGAGCCAACTTGCAACATTTTTCAAGTAAAACGGAATGTCTCTGCAAGCCCTGCAGAAGAGGTTTGTGCAGTGAAATATGAGAGACAAATAAGATCACATCAAAGAAAAGGATGATGCAAGAATGAAGGTTCTGTTTCAAATGTAATCTCTCGTATGAGAGTCTAACTTGATTTTTTTTTTCTTTGAGCACATTGCTCTTAACTGCACACAAACAAGCTTCCCTTATCATTAATCTATCCAATTATTCTCTCACACCCTAAAGCATTGTCCATCTGAGAGCATTAAGAAACTACACACGTGTGTACCCCTGTTTCTGTGTCTTTGTGAGCATCTGTCTTTGTCAGTCTGTTTGTCTGCTCACGGAGCCCCAGGGAACTTTAGCTGTCTGGTGCAGCGTTCCCAAAGGGAGGACTTTGTTGGCTGCGCCATAAGAGGAGTGTTGGAAGAAGGAGGGAGGGTGGCGAGGGGGGGTGAGGAAACCGGGGCACATTTCCTGTGGAAATGGGGTTATCACTTCACCAATTACTGGTGCAATTACAGTGGGAGGCCTGCAGAAGCTTGGGAACGAAGCCTATAGGCACACAGATGGGCACTCATGTGGAGACATGAGCACACACGAGAAATCATTCCTAACACTCGTGTCCGCATAGCAGCCGTAAAATCTCACTGCTAACGTTTTCAGTGCCAAGATCCCACAGCAGTGTGTCTTTCACAGACTGTCTGAATGTGATGAAACGGGTCGTCCAACCTCCTGCTGTGACAGAGTGGCAGAATCCACCGAAGACAATCGCAGAGTTTAAAATTCTGACATGGTATTCTTTTGTACTGGGACATTGTTAGGGTTTCCCAGACATACCCCTCAAAGGATACAACACAAACTTTGAAACACAGCGCTCATAACCTCCAATACTTTAAACTGGTCCACTCTGACATCACTCTACCGCTGGTGTTGTGACTGCTTCAAGCATTCTAAAAACCCTGATTTGTAACCACAATTGTGGACAGTTTTCCCTCAAAAATACAAAAATATGCACAGAATCAAACTCTACTTTCTGCTTCTTGCTGTTTTCCTTAGATTCAAATCCTCACACATACACACACACACACACACGTACACACACATACCATCGCAGAATTATTTCCAAAGACACAGACACACAATGTCTGGACTGTGTCACCAAAAGAGCAGACCCACGTGGACAGCTTGACCTTTGACCTTTTGGCAAACTATTATTCATCATCATCAGACTGTTCTGCTTGGGTCACGATGCTGCAGCGCAATACAGTCTGTTCAGTGTTTACATTTAATCTCATCTGTTGTTTAATTCCTATTTGTCTAAGAGCAAGTCTGCTCATTGTTTTCTTTACTTTTTATTTCACACAGTTTCTTGAATTCTAACATGGGTGCTTATCCTTATCCATTGTTATTATTAGAATTTGACTTATTATTGTATTTACATTTATTTAGATTCATTTTATGTAGAAAATGTGTTAGTAGGGAGACAACAGAGCAAATACTTACTTGTTGATCTCTAGTTTATTAAATTAAGCCCTAAAGCAGCTCGATGTTTTGAAGTCAAAGTTCGGTTTAATTTATTTGCTATTAAATGTTTTTAGAAACCCAATCAGATATTTAATCACTTATTCTGCTAAAAGCTTTGAGTCACTCTCTCTATCAAACACAGTCAACCTCTTTTGGCCTGATCAATAACCAGATAAACCAGAACGAGAAGCAAACAAATAAATCAACAAATTTCAACTTGATTTAGTAAATTTTAGTTGCACCTTTTCTCTATAAAGCACAAACTTTTTTTGTTGTTGTTGCAATTTTTGAGGGTAATTTATTCTTTAATACTAAAAGATAAACTTGAATGTCTTCAGATTTTACATTTATCACATCAGTTTGTTTTTTTCTTTTTGTTTTGCTATAACTGGTTTCGAGTCAAGTGAAAACAATCAGACTAAAAAATATGTACTCATTTTGCTGTAGCTTACAAATGTCTGCATCCAGGCAAAAAATGGCTGCGGTCTTGTTTTTTAGCTTTCACCTCTTGGCTGAGCCTCAAAGCGTTTTAGACATAAAGTATTAGTTCGGTAAATGGGCAATAAAACATCCCTCCATTTCACAAATGGGCACTCATGAAAATAGTAGCTGCTCTGTAAAGGTAATGAGCAGTCACGATGTCTACGGTGATTTACAGCCAACTTTGAGTCAGTTTTAGGAAGAATCTTTGCTTTGGACCAAAGCTGGATGATAAAGCTCCCTATCAGTCACTCTACATCCTCTCTATTTTAAACAGGAAAAGGAAGTCCAACTTTCAACCTTTTGTGGCAAATGCCTGATCTTTCCATCACTAAAATAACACAGAGAATCAGATTCTTGTGGTTTCTGCTTTTGTACGTGGCCATGGGAATATCAACTATGTAACATCAAAGGTTAACAATCAGATCTTTGGTTTTGGTGGACATGAAGCACTAATCTGAGGCTCCTCGAAAATTGTTTTACATCAAGTTAATTATAAATTATGAATTTGTTTTCTTGTAAACAGAACAAAGACAAATTTCAAAGCAGTAACAAGATAAAACACTAAAGCTGTTTTCATGTCTGAAAATAAACCCTGAGCTAATCTGGAGATGCTCTAGAGGGGTGGCATGAAACAATGCAAATGTTCTCTTAGCACCCAGTCCTCCAGTAAAACATAAAAGTTTAACAATGACATATGTAGCAGAAAATCATCTGGAGTGTTTACTCCAAGTCAGTGCGCTGTAAGATTTGCGGTTCTACAGTCCTGTGTGCTGACATGTATGCAGCTTGTTGAGGGTGTGTATACATTCAGATACATGTGGTCTCAGTAGAAACGTCATCCAAGCTTCCTGACATGCTTTAAAGAAAGCACACGTCCCTTTTAGCATCTTGTCCTGCTTTCTGTAAGTCATAGACAGATGCTTTCCCCCATCCTCTGTATTTCATGCTGTGAGAGTGCATCTCCAGCAGAAACTCTCCTGCTGTGAAGTACATGTGTGAACAGCAACTGTGGAAAAAGCTCCAGTAAAACTGTCTGTGTACATTCTCAATAACTCCAGGGTTCATGTGTGAAAATGTCTCAAATAAAGTGAGTTTAGTGCAGTTATTTTAAAGTAAAATGTCTGCAGAAACTTTAGGGTAAATATATATGTTGCTAGCTCCAAATGAATGTCTGGTATCCACTCCACCTCCACACACCCTCATATCCCGCATCCCCAGCTCGCCCTAATCTACAGCTAATGAGGTAAACTAATGGTCAGAGTGAGTCCAGCACTGTTGATCCCATCTGCTTCTGGTTTCCAGATGCCCAACAAGTCAAGTGTGCCTTTGTGGATTAAACTCCTTAATGACACTAAGGCTAAATGAACGCAGTGAGGAATATACGTCTGCAAAGTGCCTGAAATAAAACCAGTAAAAACCATTAGATTTGAGAGTTACACTTTCTACTTTAGTTGTCATAAAATAATCTATAAAGCATCTCTGTCTGACTGAGTTTTCACTTTAATTTTTAGTGAATCAAAGCATAAATGAAAATGTTATGGCATCACTTTGAAAAAAAACATAAAATGTTTCTCAAATGTCTTGAATGCTCTCTTATAAAGAAATAATGATGCCCATTATGAACCAGAGAAAAAGAAGCACAGCTACAGTGCTGAGGGCAGGTCAGACTGGAGCAAATTAATACTTGAGGGAAAAGGAAGAAATCTGAAGCCAGTAAATGTTTCTTTAATTACAGGCTTCCAGCTAAAGATAGCTTCTGATATTAACATCAGAAGTGTCTCAAGGGTAAGTTAACTGCATGTCCACTGTTGTCAAGTGTTGTTGCCAAAACAATGCTTCCTTTTAGTGTCCCTGTCCAGCAGCAGAAGAAACCCTCAAGAATTAAGCTTCTGAATGTTTTTCAAAGTCTTAACAACGAACTAAACTTAACTGCAAAGGGCATTTAACAACAATCTTCAACTAACAGTAAGTCTGTGCAATTACAATGCTTACAGTCATACAGAACTTTAAATCTCACTGCCAACAAATTAGGACTTCTTCCAGTAAAAAAGCAGTTTTACTCTAAAATGTTGTAAAATGTGGGATGAGCTATCAGCTACCAACCAACCAACCATTTTCTGTAGCCGCTTATTCCTCCACAGAGGGTCGCGGGGCAGCTGGTGCCTATCTCCAGCGGTCAAGGGGCGAGAGGCGGGGGACACCCTGGACGGGTTGCCAGTCCATCGCAGGGCCACACAGAGACGAACGAGACAAACAACCACACACCCACTCACACCTAAGGACAATTTACCAGCCCAATTAGCCTGACAGTCATGTCTTTGGACTGTGGGAGGAAACCGGAGTACCCGGAGGAAACCCACGCATGCATGGGGAGAACATGCAAACTCCACGCAGAGAGGCCGCAGAGCCGGGACGCGAACCCACGACCTCCTTGCTGCGAGGCAACAGTGCTAACCAACTGCGCCACCATGCAGCCTGCTATCAGCTACCATTTGATTTAAACTGTTACACGTAATGGTAATGTCACCGTTGGGGACTGCTTCCATTAAAATTAATAACAGCGAATACTCAGATTTTGGGGCCAGATAAAATGTCCCAGTGAAATCCACATCTCAGCAACATCCACAGCCCAGAGCCTGGAAAACACTGGCCTAGATAGAGTCACATCTGACAGAATAAATGAATAATAAAGTGTCTTGTGATTTTTAACACTGGCATAAAAGCTTTTGTGCTTTATTACAGAACTACGGACATACAAAAAGTAAAGTTAGAGAAAGTTGGGGGAGATGTGCGGTTTTGCAGAGGAATATAATGTTTTATTTCTCAAGTTGCTTCCTGTCGTGGTGATATACAAATACTAGTTTTAACTCTTAAGAGTAAATTACATCTTATTTACTTAAGGGCAACATAAGCCAAACTATAGAAAAACAATCATGAGATGCTGGAAGATAAACATATTTAATGTTATGCTAAAAAACTATAAAGAGTCAGTGAAGTTCTAAAGAATAGTTTGCATCATCACCTGTTGATATATGAGATGCAAAATGAAACAGGCTCAATTATCCTGTGCACACAATATTTTCTTTGTACTCAGGGGAATACCTGGCGCTGATGTTTTTTTACACACAACCTCGCCGTGAGTTTGGGGGGTGGCTATATGACCGCTCCTTCACAGCACAGCACCACAACTGGACATGAAGTCCGTCACTGTCTGATGATTGGGACCATGAAAGCACCTCTGACGCTTGAAGTCCCTTCTGGCTGAAACAGAACGGATCTTTATTTAAAACAATGTCAGAGCATAACAGCATGAACCCATCAGTTCAATCGGGGAAAATAATTAGCGATGCACACTTAGGCGTCGCAAGAAAGAGAGTCCCCAAACATAGTTCCGCATGACAGCGCCGGTCCGCAAAGGTGAATTCTGGGGTGTGCATGGCGTACCAGTTATGTGCACATCTGTACATTACATCATTTAGCTTTGTGAAATTCAACTTTTCAGAAGTTTAGAAGCTTACGCTACCATCTCACTACTAACTAGTTCAACATATTCAGTTGGAATCCCAGTGAATTGGTTCATATGCTTGTAAATTTAAACAACTGGCTGTAAGACTCCTAGTGGCAATCAAGAGTTTGTAACGAGTCTCTCGTGTCACTGTGGAGAACTTTTGTTCCACTCTTCTGTACAGAATTGTTTCAATTCAGCCACATTTGAAGGTTTTCCAACATGGACAGCCTGTTTAAGGTCAAAGGTCAGACAGTCTCCTTCAGGATCTTCTGGTAGAAAGCAGAATTCATAATTTCATCAATAGCCTCTGTGCACGCATCAGTTCCGTGTTTGGCGTGAGGATGGTACGAGACTTCCGGTCTCCGTGCTAAAGATGGGAGGTGGGAAGTTGATCTTGTTGATGCTGTACAGAACAGCACACAGCAGTGGTGGTTAGACCTGCTGTCAGTTTGTTGTTGAAACGCAAATTTTGTCACTGTACATGTCATGTTTAGGACATGAACACATAAAAGCTCGACATAGAAGGCTGCGCACAAAAAAGGAAGAAAGATTTGCAAAAAAAGAAAGATTTACAAGCTCCCGAAAGGAAACTAGCAAGCACAGTATGTGCTTCCAGCGGCTACCGGAAGTTTACGTCCATCCTGACCTTCTACTGGAAATTACGTCACGTAGCTGCGTGCACAGAGCCCATTACAGCAAGTCGTCGTCATCATTTTTTTTTTCTTTCTGGAAATCATTTATATGAAAATAAAGAAAGTTGAGAATATATTTATGGTAGCTTACATTTATGTTCCACATATAATTTTCTATATATGAATACCTAAATTGAAATATAAAAACAAGCACACGAGGAAATAAATATGTAGACAGTGATGAACTAATTTAATGTTTTTAAAATACCAAAGCAATTTACATGCTAATGTCTGAGCTTCTTATATTTAAATCAGAATGAGGGTGTTTGTCCAGAAGGAGAGAGCAGGGCAGCTTTACACAATCTTCACAAGCTGTCAGTGCTAAACAGGTAAAGTATTAAAGTGTCCATTCATGCCAAAGAGAACCTCACATGTAATCTCAGTATCCTCCTGTGACTGATTAACATTAGATGTCCTCTGCAAACCAATTCAAGAAGTGAATGCGGCATGAATAAAACATGACTCTGCTCTAGTGTGAGTTAATAGATTCAAACTGACTTAATAAACCAGCCACAGTTTCCGTTTTTTGACAGTGCAGATTATTTTATTCTCACAAATTTGACAGGTGGTGCTGATGGAGTGTTCATATGCAGCTACTGATATGGAGCATGTGTAGAAGCCACACCTGACTGTGTTTTTCTATGTGCACAGACAAAAACAGCCATATGTAAACTTCTTAAAGTGTGTTTGATTGTTTTGATTTGTGTATAAAACTACAGTCTCTAGCGTTGGCTTGTGTTGTTGTACTTGTGCTCAAGTGCATAGTAGTAATGTGCAGTGAGCCCTTCACATGTCACAGAGATGTTTGTGTGTGGTAGAGAGATGTTATCTCTAACTACCATCTATCATCAAGAAAATCACACTACTGAATGGCTGGGATAATAGACTCATTACACTGAAGTGTGTGTGTGTGTGTGTGTGCGCGCGCGTGCGTGCGTGTTAGTCGTTTGAGTGAATAACCGGAATTAGGAGATAGGTGGGGGCTCGGAGGTAATCAGGCAAATATTTAAGTGTTTAATCTTTTTTTCTGAACACATGAAGCTGTCTGGTCAGTCGAACTGATCAAAACACCTGTAACACCTAATAGTGTTGAAGAATTTGAACATTTAATTTCCATAGATATGTTAAACACATAGATACTCACATAGACTTGTAGATTTTAGCAACTTAATATTTTGGTTTGATGGGAGAACACCCAAACCTGTCAGACATTTCAATTTGTAGCACAGACTTTTTTTTACACACAACCTAAAAGTTAAAATCCCAGCTAGCAGCGAGGGACTGATGCCTCACACAAGCCCCAGTGGCCTAATGGATAAGGCACTGGCCTCCTAAGCCAGGGATTGTGGGTTCAAGTCCCATCTGGGGTGGAAAAGGTTACTTTATAGTAACTGATCACCTGAGAATCAATCAAAAACCTTTACTTATCAAGGAAACACCTCATTTAGATTAAAAGCAACAGTGTCCTGGCCAAAAGAATAACTCGTAATCTTAGGATGTAACTTTAGTAGGCATAATGTACATACAGTAGTTTAAACCTATTTGTTAATACAGCCACTAAAGTTGGACATTCGGGTAACTTTTCTAAAAGTTGTCACAGAATAAAATGCACAGTCCCATTTGAGATGTCATGACAAAACTGCACAGCAACAGAATGCAGAGCCTGGCTATCCTCTGCTTCTCAGAGCCGCAAATAGTTGTCTTTAGTTGAAAACATCATAACAAGTAAAGAACACAGAACAAAGGGGTGGGGACCTCACTGGTGGAAAACAAAGCCTATAGCCAACCGCCTCTCCCACCCATCTCCCTCTAATGGATGTTTACCAGCAGCTTTGGCTGTTGAGTTTTACATTTCATTCATTTGTCCCTAAATATAATCAACAACAGGTCAGAATAATAATGATATCTTCTTTTAATTATCTAGCAAATTTGTGATAGTCTTATAAGTCATTTAATTATATAATATAAAGAGAGAAGGCGCAACGAAGTATAATGTCAAGTAGCCTTTTTTTAACGGTATTACAGACGTTTTACCTCTTATCTGAAAGGCTTCTTCAGTTCTACACAACTGACGGTTACCAAGTGCAGTATAGAGAGAATTGCACTTAACAGAATATCACTACCAAGTCCTAAAAAATTGAGCATCTACAACAACATAGGGCAAAAACTACAATAAGTACAGCTATCACAAACGTCAAACTGATTTCATTTGGCTCTATTTCTAAAATGCACCTGGTGGAGAACAGGCTGAGAAGCAGAGGCTTGTAAGAGAGTAAAGAAATGAGAATACATCAGTGCATTTATTATGGCATCTGCAACATCCAAACAAGGATATACAGTGACGTGCATTCCTATACTATACATTGAATTTTAAAAATTACATTTCTATACATTTTCTGAACGTGTTGAATGCTCCGACAATAATAAAACACTGCTGAGGGTCAAAGCAGATCAATGGTGAGATAATGCAATCACGTCACACATAATGTCTAATTATTTAACTAATCACATTCAAAATCATGCCCCCCCCCCCCCCCCCACACACACACACACACACATTAGAGATGGGCAAATCAGAAAATATCAGGAAATCCAGTCACTTTGGGCATGTATATGAGAATAAAGGAGAATAATGGTGAGCACTCCTTTTGTGGTGGCATAGTTATTCCTAAATATGAGCTAATACTGGTCATTTCTTCTCTACAAGCAGGAAGAACTAAAGGATAAATGTTTTCAAGATGTATGAAGAAAGACTGCAGAGGTCACTATAACAAGCTTTGTGGTGCTTCATTCATTATTTGACTTCTCTTTCCCTCATAAGCCTGATATCAGTGATGTACTTCTCCATGTTCAATATACTCCAAACAAGTCCAACTGGTCTAATGGGTCACTGGTTTCTGAAGCCTGTGACTTTATAATCTAGTGAAACACTGGTGACTCTCAGAACTTGTTAGCTGCTTTAACTGTAGGTCATTTCTGCCACTAGGTCTGCTACACAAACGTTTTCATTAGATTATCTGCTCCTGAGCAATTGGCTGATTTTAGCCAAGACCCTTTGACTTCAGAGCCAAAGTACACCAAAAAGGATATTAAATAATTAAATTTAGGTCTCACACAAACAACCTCTTCACCCTTGACTGCTGGAATAGGCAACAGCCTAATTTAATTTACATTTATTGATTACAAAAACATGCATCGTGATTAGAATTGAACCTATTTTTTCAGCGTTGCTGTTCCTGTAACATCTCCCCTAATTGTTTTATTCTTTAAAGCTGTCACATTCAGTCAAATCACTGGGCTGTTTAGTTTCTGCTTCATAGATCTGCACAGAAGCTTTTTTTCCCACTAATGCATTGAAATGCTTCATTTAAATGTCAGGCTAACATTTTTTCTTTATTAGTCTTTTATTGTAAGTTTGAGAGACCAAGGAAAATAAAATGTTTAGTGTCTCTGAACTGTCAAACGACATCAAAGTCAAAGAGTTTGAGTGGAGCTGAAATCCTTTTCTAATTACAGTAACTCGCTTCTAAAAGAGAAATCTCCACCTTCTGTTAGAGTTAAAGCTCTAGTGATAAGGAGGGAAATGACCATACTGTAGAGCTCCCACAGAGAGAAAGAAAGAGCATCACACACACACACACACACACCCATAGAAGGCACGGGTAGATGTGTCAACACAGGTCTCATTACTGCCAGATTCCCATCTCAAGGATTTCTTCTTCCTTTCTCAGTCTTGTATGTTTGATCGACTCACTCTACAACATGGACTCTTTGAGTTTCAGCTTATGCAAGAAGATGTAATCTGTTGGTTTCTCACTCACTCACCACTGGCACTGGTAAGCATGGTTAAAGGAAGCTGAGTTTACCTTAGTGTAACTTTTAAAAATTCTTTTAATCTGAAGGGAACTCACCATAAATAGAGCACAGAGGGCAAATGATCAAATCCTAAATCCTGTTTTAATTCCAAGAAGCACATCTTTGCTTTACATTTTTTTATACGCAAACAAGAAAACACCCAACATAGGTCAAAAATGTTAAGTCCTACTCTATTTGGCGGGGCAGAATGCTTCGGGACAATTCCAGAGCATCAAAACGCCCTCCATCACACATGCATCATGCTGAAATCCTCCTATTCTCCAGTGAGGCCAACCCAGTCCAACTGCTGCTCCCACAGCACACACAGCTTAAATAATGGCAGCTGATACAGCGCCACAGCAACCCTTAATGGTCCAAATCCATACATACATCAATCTATTATTGGCAGCGTCTAAGCTCAGGTTCAGCACATGCATGCTGATTTAACAGTTTGCATTTGTGCAAAGTAAAGTGATTCAAGTGCGCAAAAAAAAAAAGAAAGGAAATACACAAATAAACAGCTTAATTTTCCATGACTTCTGCCCGTCTTCTCATATTTAATAAGGACAATCTGCTGCATCAGTCTCCAGGTTTCTCCAGCATGAATTTCACTGGCTAACAGTTCAGCCCAGGGCCAAAACATAATTAATTTGGTGGGATCTGGATCTGGGATTTCTGCCATGTGATAATTGTTTTTTAATATCTGAAAGTAACAGACGTAGACACTTCTAAATCCTAAAGGAGGGGCCTGTGACAGGGAGATGTCCTTGGTAGAAGTCCAAAAGGAAATCAATTTAAGGCAAAGAATGACATCCAAAAATAAAACCTTTTGCCTTTCACTTTGTTTTCATCATTACTGATAACACTGTACATAATGCGCTTTAGCTCAATGTTTGTGCAAACGTTTTTTTAAATAAAACAAAAATCATGTTTTGTTCAATTTGTTTACAAAAGTAACTGAGAATACACAAAAAGACAGCAGGAATGATAGGTTTTAAAGGAAATCAGTTTAGCAAAACAATTAGAACAACCAATCAGCAGTGAGCAGCCGTCACTGATATTAAATTATTCTGCCCAAAATCTCCCTATTCATCAATCTCCTGTGCAATAAGGCAGTATATGAAACATTTCAGCCTTTTTGAGACTCTCTAAAGATTCTGGTTCAGGTATAGATTAATCAAGACTTTACATTTGTTTTTATTTGACTTGCACATTGATGCATGCATGTCTGCAGGTTTTAGCAACTCTATTGACTTTATTGCTGCAAGAAACTTAAATAGAAATGACTTTCCTAAAAGTCTTTTGAAGCTCTTATGGTGGTTTCGATGTTTTAAATGCTCTTTGTATAATTAAGTCTGTAAAAAAACATCATAGATTGACATCAGGGAGTGTAGAGTAAAGGCTAAGAAGCATTTTCATGTCCAAACTAGAGTACCGGAGGATTCAATAAAGGTGACAGCAAAGAGAAAAACATGAAACACGGTATCATTTGTCAATGTCTTAAACATGCTGTGCAGGCATCAATAAAAGAGAAGAATTCAAAAATAGTGAATTCTGATTCACCTGCATGTGTAGGTGGAAACTAAACAGAGCAACAGATGAAAAAGACTGAAGTGAAAGACTGAAAACACATGTTGCCTCCTACCAGAGTACGTGAACTGTAGTCTTGGTTGAGATGCTCTCCAGGCGCCCGTCAAAGTGGCTCCGAGGTTGGCAAACAGGACCGCCGTCACCAGCCAAAACATCTTCCTCCCCATCACACACACACTCTAATGCACCTACAGCCAAAGTCGCACTCTTAAAAACAAGTCGAGCAAACAACTCCTAAAATGTTTCACTATAAAATCAAAATCTGAATCCTCTCAGAGAGCAAAGTCCGAGTCACTAAGATACTAAATCCAAACACTCTCAACAGTCCAAGTGTGTTCGCCTTGAGCAAGTCCAGATCCATAAAATAATTTACTGCCTCTTCTAAGAGCAGCACCCACACAAACACTTCACAGTCTGAGTGTTTGTGTGTTGTTTTTATGCATGTATGTGTGTGTGGGCTTCAGAGATGAAGAGGAGAATGTATTCCAAGAAAAGACTTGAGTCGTCTCTCTGCTGCCTCCTCGCAGCTTGACAGCTCTCTACTGTTCATGTGTTGTCCCGGCTTCGCTCTCTGTGTGTGTTTTTTCTCTTTCTCTCCCTGGAAGGCGGAGAGAGAGACGAGATCCCAGATCTTTGTGACCACCCAGCATACACACACACACAAATGCAGAAGAGCTAGGCTATTCAACGCTCTGGGAAAACCTAGTTAAAGTGGAAATGAGACAGACAGATCAGCTTTCATCTTTATGCACATCTCTCTCTCACAGTTTCCTCTTTTCCCTTACTCTAGCTGACACCACGTCTGAGATTTTTAAGAATAAAGTTGATTACTCGGACTGACTCTAGTGACTTCAATATCTTATAAAATGTACAAAAAACAATAAAATAAGACAGACCGAGCTCAGTTTGAAAAAGAATGCTGCAAGTTTTAAAAAACACAAATGCAAATAGTAAATAAGGTGTATTAGTTTAGGAAAACTGGCTCTAGATGCCGTTTTGGATCCTGATTTTAAAAATATAAATTTGCCAGGGACGTCTGAGATAAGTTCCACATCAGCAAATATATCGCACATTTGTTTGTTTATTTTTGATAAACGACAAGTAGGATTCTCCCTCACAAGTGTCTTCTGGGTAATGGGGGAGTAACTCAGACAGTGCAGCATAATTTTGGGCACAACCCAAGAAGTCTCACAATCAATTCTAAAATCACACACACACCTCTCAGAGTTTCTCATTATTTTCTTAGTTTCTAACCCAAATGCAATCATTAGAGCCTGTGCCTTCGTTCTTTTCTGTTGTTTTCTTTAGATACTGACTCACTGGGGTACACGAGGGCTGAATTTTTCACTAGTTTAAGTTCAATCGCAGGCTAGTGGGGACAATTTATTCATTCTCTGGAATAAATAATGAATTTGGGTTGCATGCAAATGAAAAAAGAGAAACTCTCTCCAAAGATTTGGGAGGTGTAAATGATTTATTCTCCACGCTTGTTTGTTATTTTGTAAATGGAGCATTTTTTTTCATAGCCCAGCCATTTAAACGTATGATTAATGTGACTAATAACCTTTAAACAACCCCACTGGTTTCAGGTGGTTGTGGGTAAATTTAGCCAAACCTGCTTGTTAATGAAGCGATCTTATGTGGTGAACAAAAAAGAAACTCTTGTGGTTAAATGGACTAACTAACCTTTCAGTTAGCATTAGATTGATTTAAATGACCTTTAGGATGTTACAGGAACTGCCTGCCTTGGTAATTATTGTTAAATATTAATGTTTGTTGTAATGCGTAGGAGAAAAAACTCCAATCCTGCATAGTGCTTTAGATAGCTTTTGTTTTGCATGATTTAATAAGCAACACGTCCACTCTTTTTCTGTAACACTTGGATTAACACTTCTTACCTTATTACAGTAAATGAGGCTTTTCTTTCTTGTTATTGTTGTTAAACTAAGAATACAGTCTTTGTTATGTAATCTTAGCTAAAAGTTAACATTTTATTTTGTCTATTTATTTGCTTTTGTGTGTTTAGATTGAAACACATTAAGCCAAATAAATGATAATGACTGTTTCATGCAAATTACTTAAATTTACCACACAGAGACTGTTCTGATAGAAGGTCCAGAAAACGTTAAAGAAATTTGAGGAATACTTATTATCATATTTAAGGACTGGGAATGAAACAGACAGGTCTCTAAAACTAACAATATAAAAATGGGTCTACAAAAAGACAATGAGTATTTAAAACACTAATAAAAATAAAGTGGGATATAAAAACTGTGCACAACAAGGCCAAATCACCGCCATTTTTTCTACAGTTCATTAGTCTGATTGAACCCAGGATAAAACTTAACGTGTTCCAAAATCACAACATGTTTATATTCATTATTACACCAACGAAGCAGGAGAAACTTTAGAACATTTGGAAAAATTAAGATTGCATCCAAATGCCTGTTCAGACATTATTCAGTAATAAAAACTAGGATTGAAATGCAAGGAACAGCAGATGTTTCAGTGATTACTTTAACATGTGAGTCCACTGGTCATTATGCACTGCCTTGAAAATTCATTTAAATATTCATTTTATAATCCTCCAGTTGCCGGTTACTGTGAGCAGTAATGGTGCAGGAATAGAATAAAGTTATGTGTTTTAAATCAGACACAAATGGCAGTGTTTGCTAACTACCCAAGGTGCAAACTCACATTCCTCATGTTGCTCAATCTTGTGAAAATACAATGAAAAATCTCTATATTACCTCCATCTTTGTGCAGCTGCTCTAACAGACAGACTGAACCCTCCTCAACTTGCAGACCACTCAGGAGAGACAAACTGAAGCTCACTGCCAAACTCATCAGTCGGCCTGTTATTTACAACAAATGAATGCCCAGTTAGCTCAAACAAAAAGCCTTTTATTTTTATCAAACAAGTGACCTAAATTAGTCAATTAGTGTTTGAGCTCTAGCTGTTGTTACTGCGGCTGCAAGCGTCAGATCCCACCGCTGCCTCCCTCTACCAACCACATAAACACACGCACACACTTCCATTAACTCATGTTCGTCCCCTGTGTTTCACAAAGAAGGGGAGAATGGGGCAGATAATGAGTACACAATGTCATCTTGTTGTTCTTTTTGTTTTCTGACCTAACATGACCAATTCACAGCTGTCAATTAGAGGCATCGGGTTCTTCAGAGTAAATGATAGTAAATAATTTAATGAGAATATATTAGTGCTTATTTCTGGCTATGGGCCTAGATAAACTCCAAACACATAAATGGAAGGTTTTCAAAAATGCAACAAATGCTTAAATCTGCATTTTGTTAGCTTGACAGAGTAAAGCTAAAAGGCACGAAAACTAAAATGATCCATTTTTCTGACAGCTTGATTTTAAATGTTGGAAAACAGAATTTTTTTTTCCCATTAATCACACCTCATTTTAACTCTTTACAACTTGGAACCTATACTTGTTAAAGTTTTTGCTAAAGGGATCTATTAATCTGAAGATACGTACAGCTTTACCAAAAGTTCACAAACATCCCTGTCTGAGTCTGCTCCTTGTTGTGACGTCCAATACAATTTAAATAGGATACAGGCAGGCCGTTACAGCGCACACACTTTGCTTTCATGAAGACGTGGTGCTGTAAGTTATGCACAGTGAGGTCTGGCATTGTGCTGCAAAAATAAATACCAACTTTCTGGAAAAATACCTCAAGGTAGCATTTCTCTTTACACATTCTGAATTAAGTCCCTGGACTCATGCTGAACAACTTAAGAAACTGCAACAATGATGGTTTAATAAATCTGCTTTTGTTTTTCAAAGTGAACGTTACTTCCTTTGCAGCTATAGCTGCCTAATAAAGGTTTGCACAAAATTAATCATTAATAAATATATTGAACATCCTTGAGAATCAGCCAAAAAAGTTGCTTATAAATATAAACCTTGTTTTCTAACATTCAACCACCTTTAAATACTTGTAATTACTATTAGAGCTAAGATATATCAACTTTTCTACTTTTGAAAACAATGAAATAAGATATTAATTTGTACAAAAGCCAGTTCTAAGACACATTTTCTGTTCATAACAAGTGAGTTAAATAGTGGAGAAACAGCTGTTTATTGTATACATTTTTTAAAGTGAAAATTCTGCTACAGAGACTAAGAGGCATTGGTACTAGGATAATTGTGAAATTTGAACAAATAGCTTGACCCTTTATTCTTTATTGAACTATTTTGGTTTTAGTTACAATAAGAAACTCTGAAACAGACATTTTGTTAACCAATAAGTTCTTACTTCTATACAATACAAAAATAGATTTGCTCTTACCAAATTGTAGCTTTAATTTATAACAATTTCTCCCCTACCTGGATCTCTGTTAGTTGGGACTATGCTGCCATCTTACGTTCCTTACGCTCAGCGCAATGGAGCGACTGAGGGAGATCTCGCGATACTTCATGTAGGAGGATAAACTAAGAACCTTTTACTATTTTTTTACCAAAAAAAAAAAAACAATAAAAAGGAAATAACTGCTCGTTTGGGGAACAAAACTATCACAAGCTGAACAATGAAAGAATAACCAGCTTTTTCTAAACGGCTCGATTTATTTAATGAAATGAATTGAATTGTACTGACGTATTTTTACCACTAGAGGTCAGACAAAGTCTGTTTAAACTCGTGACACTTACCTGATAATATAAACTACATTTTCCGAGAGGACCAGCTGGATTCTTCATACTGAGATTTTTTTTCATAGGTTATGTCAGCAGATCCTTTATTGTTGCTGGTTCATACTTTACAATGTGCTGTAGGATACATAGTTTCACAGTTAAATAATGGATGTTTTGTAATAGTAGTCATTGATTAGCTGCTGCGATTTGGTTTCTGCTTAGTTGTGTCCAAAATTTGCCAATAACGTTTAATCTTAGGAAAAAAGTTTTACTGTAACTTCCTAAACAGATGTGATGGGAGTTTTATGAAAAAGGGTGGAGTGGATTTGAATTGAATGTCCTCGTCCTCCGCGCTCCCGCTGTGGTGTTGGAACCTTTGGTTCGGGAACGCGGCTGACAAGAGCGCGCTTGAGGGGTTAAACCGGTAGCTGGTAGTAAAAAACACTGTTAAAAGAACATTTGTACTTATTGTTAAGCAACAACACGATAATTAAACAATGTTTTGTTTGTTTGGCCTTAAGTTTTAATTTATCATGTCATGGCAGACAAACTTGTCCCATCTCGTGAGCAGATACAGACAAGTCTCCTGTGTTTCGGTGTGGACCTAAAAATAAAACTTTTGGATACAATAGAATAGGTGGGTGTACTGATGACTCAGAATCAGTGGGAAATCCTTGTCATAGTCTTCGTTCAAAGTCATAGCAAAATAAATAAATAAAAAACCTCCTCAGACAGAGGACAGAGCAGCCAGTCGGATCAGTCGAAAGTCATTTACAAAGATCTTCTATCCAAAAGATGGCTAACACCAAAATATAGTTAAATTGTTTTTAAATGAGCATCATCAGGATACTATTTTAAACCTCCACTTTAGAAACAATAAATTATAATTGATCCAGGAATAATATAAGGAACAATTCATATGTATATTTTTAGATTATTATATATTATGACATTTTACAGTGCATCATCCAATCTGAGACTCTATTAACAAAACATTCCCATGCACTAAAAACAATATTTACTTACTGTAAAACCTCTGGTGTGACTCTGCAAAATGAGATGATACAGATAAAAAGGCTTATGGACAAATTTGATTCAATGTATTGTATATTATTTGATGCTACTTATTTAATGTATGTAGAATCATAAAAATGTCATTTCTTCTGAAACGGTGCTACAGGAATGAAGCCTTTATACAAATTTGTATTGGTGTATTTATCACAACAACATAACTGGAATGAATCTTATGTAATGTGCAAAAACAAGTCAAGACTTTTTACTTTGTTTTGTCACTTTGCATACTACAGTGTAAACTAAAGTTACACTTCTTCAACACTTTCCACATCAAGTAAAAAGCTACAATCATTTTTAATGTATGCATTTTTTAAATTATTTTGGGGCAATTAGGGTTATAATATGATATAAATATGCATTTTTTTTTAGTTTAGTAGTTTCTATAGTTAAGTTCAGTGCTTGAGACAGTGAGTTTTATGAGTTAAAATGTGCTCTTCAAGTGGTTGACCAATACCAGTTACAGGGTTGACATATGAGGGGTTTTTATTTACCGGTATATATTTCACCAGCTAAAACTCAGTACTCTTTTGAAGAGTGACCTGGTCTAAGAAGGCAGCAAAAAAGCAATACAAAGAATTGCACACAATCAGACATTACAACAAAAGGAGCAATCTCCAGACAAAAAACAGAAGAGTGATGTTATATATATTGTTTCTGAATAAAATATATTTTTTCTAATACAGGCTAGTTCTAGTTTAATCAATGCTGAATTGACAAACTGCTGAAAAACTAATAGGAAAAAAAGTTATTGACTTTATTAGAGTCCTTAGATAAAATAAAAATCTTAAAGTTTCATTTTATCTCAGAAAAGCGTCAGAGTGAGATATCTTCTCCTTCTTCTCGCTGCCTCTCTTGCTGAATGTTTCACAGCAGATAATAGGCTCTTATGTAACCCGCCCCCTCATTCCTTTCCCTTCCTCTCATTGGACTGATACTTTTTCTTTCTTACATTCTATTGGATGAACCCGGCGAGCAGTGAGCTCATATTGGTTAAAAATAGTTGGGCTCGCGTGCGGCTAAAAATAGAGCAGTATATAAAGACGGCAGTAGCTCGCCGTTGTGCGCTAGTTCTCCTCGGCTGCTCGCCGGAGGAGTAGGGAGAGAAGCTGCGTGACACGGAGAGATTCAGGGAGGAAAGAGAAAAGAGGAGTACCGCTCGCCACCCGCAGTACCCTCCCCTCTTTGCTCATGTCTTCACAAGTGTTGCACCAGAAACAGCGTTATGGCTTACATGAGCCCCGGCTCTGGGTGGAGTAGGCAGTGACGAACTTCCTTCCTTTTTGACCTTTTGGTTTTGTTCCTAATACCTCTGTAGAGAACAACGGCCATTTCCCTTGACAGAAAAAAATTATTAAAACTGTAAAATATATTGGTGAGGTTAAAATGGTAGAGCACTGGAATGTACCTGCTGTAATTATACATATCAGTTATGTTTCCTGTTTGGTGACTAACATAAAAATGACCAAATGAGTCAAATATAAAAATGAGCAATGCTGTGGAAAAGTATTTCCTCCCTTACAGATTAAATTAGATTTTACTTGTCAGCTACTATGTGAAAAAGTAATTGCCCCTTTGTTAAATCATGAATTACTGACTGAATTCACTGACTACTGCCAGACCTGTAGAATTCACTCCCAATAGAATGACAACATGAAGTAGGCTAAAAGGTCTAAAAAATTCTATTGCAGAAAAAGAAAGCAGTATCTGTCAAAAAATATTGTGAACCTCTTTACATTGAGATGCAAAATAGGAAAACATGTTTTTTATTGTAATACAATGGTGCTTTGTCCTTTCATTCTGTCTGAACTAAAAGTGTCTGACAGTGGCAGCAGAGGGTCACTAGGCCACAGGCCAGTTATCACACAGTGTTTCTATTGGAAAGTGGGTCAAAAGACCACAATCAGACAATGAAAATATAGAAAAATGACAAATTGTGTTTTAAATGTCCAGACACAAACAAAACAATTAAAGTAAACTCAAAAAGGAGAGATGAAAACTGCAACAAGACCTGCAATGAAATATGAGTCTTTATAACAGATGATGAGATGTTTAAAAAAAGAAAAGTACTACAAACAGACACAAATTATCCCTGATGGAGAGAATGAGATCACAGTCAAACATGTTCAAATACAAAATATTCAAATGGTCCAAATAACATTTTAAAAAAAAGTAAAGACCCTCAAGACAAAAGAAATGATGTTCATAAAAATATTAACAAAGTGGAATTTTTTCATAGTTCTTGTGATTGTGTTTTCTTGTTCCAGATGCTAACAGAGGCAGCAGATTGGTGCCAGTTGCTCCTGGGCATTATCACTGCCAGTGCTGCAAATTAAGATTTCTGTTTTCAATTTAAACTGTCTGATAGCAGAAAAAAGAGACGCAGAGAGAATTTCCCATGATTCCACATCAGTGGCAAAAAGTGGGGAAAAAACCTTTTGATGAGATGTTTTTAACAAGTGCCTAAAGCAAACTGCTTCTATAGAGGGCACATGTAAAAGTGTGTACTTGATATGAACTTCATCCTGCTCTTGAACATTTTATTCTAGATTTCCACTTTAAACAGCTTATAGAAACCTCTGCATATTGTAGGAACCAAAGCCACTACAGGCTTTGCCAACTCGCTTGCAGCTCCTCGACTGCAAACTTTAGAACATCCAGGATCATCCCACACAGGCCTCACCTCAGCATCCCACACAGTCCACGCTCCCAGCAGCAGCACAGACCTCAGAGTGAGGCTGCAGGCATGACATCTGTGAGCCGATTAGCTTCCAGGAATCATATTAATTAGGATCTTTTGACATAAGTCAAAGGAATAAATGTATTGTCATTTTATTTTCTTTAAACTTTTAAAATTTTGTCTTTTATAGAGGCGTATTTGTACAGTATGAATATGAAGGAAAAAATAATTCTGGGGATTCAATTTGCAATGATTTTTTTCAGATCATAGAAATGTATGATGCCCCTAATATTTTGTTTATTTTCCCTTGAACACAATAAAATATTAGGTGACTTCTTAGTCCAAAATCCTTATAGGTTTTCTTTAAAGTTGAGGTCAGGAATCAACTGTTGTTCCAGTGTTTACTTATTTAACTTGTCAGCTGATAGTTTGAGGTTTATTCTGAAAAGAAAAATCTGAGGATGTCTTTTTGTAACTTTGCTTTGTGTGATCACCTTGATTTGCTGACAGAATACAGAATCAGATGATACCATGTTTAGTCATCCAGAGATATTTAGTCACTGTGGCCAAGTAGAACATATTTCCTTTTTAATCAAACCAAAAAAACTTCCCTTAAGAAACTTTTTTTCCTACAATTAGTCAGCTGGAAAATGACCTTGGATTTTAATGTTTTGATTTAAAACCAGGGAGTTCTTGTAGATAGCAGTCAGTTCAGTAAACTTGATATTTTTTCCCCAGCAGCTTCATAGCAGATTTGGTGATTTCTGAGCATCCAGACCAACTTCTGCTACACTGAGAATAAATCTCATGAAATTTTTAAATTTATAACCTGTAGTTGTTTAAAAACTGCTTTGAAATTTTTGACTAAATTTAGTTTTCAGATCCAGTCTGTGAAACCAAACAAGTAATAACTTCTGGTGGTTCAGTTACTCCACAGACATGTACTCAATACCAATGAACTGATCTTTAAATACAGTTGAGATGCACAATTACAATAACATCCTGTTATTGATCCATTTATTTTTATAGCTAATGGAGGACAGGTTTGATTGGCGTAAACACTTCCAGCCATTGAACAGAAGGAATACAAGCTTGGTGTTATAGAAAGTAATTTATTACACAAACCAAAGCTAGTTTACAAATACAGTTTCCAGTCATGTGCGTGTGTATAGTCTAGTATGAACAAACCCACATTTCATATTTACAGACTTTGCATACAGCGTGGTTTTCCTGTTCCTTTGTTTACATTACTGCTTCAGCATCCAATAACCTGGATTTAAAATAAAAAGTAAAACCTAAAAATAAAAAAAAATGATTTGTACATTAGGAGAATCAAGTTTTTTTTTTTTCCTTTTGCCTTTTTAGCCAAGTTTGTGTGCAAACCAAACAAACAGAAAAAAAGCCAGCGCTCGTGGCCCTGGCGATGCTCCAGACAGGCAGCCGAGAGGCCAGCCTTTCTCCTGACTGCCCAACAACAGCATTTGGCAGGGATGATTGACGTCATTACAACAAAGTGTAAATCATCAGAAAATTTCAGGGGAAAAAAGCGCAAAAGAAGAAAAACCTAAAGCAACATCATGAGTAATTCCCTAGTCCTCCATCTCCTAGTTTTCTTTTAAATACTGATAAACATGTTTATAACTTTTTTTTTTATTTAAACGCTGGAAATAAAGTACAAAAACAACACAAGACTGGTTTCTGGAACAGGCTCTGCCCACTAGGCCAGGAAGAAGAACAGGAGGGTGCAACGCTGTCAAGAGACCCTGAATCTGTCACTCACACACAAAACAATTCTGTTGATCAACCCAAACATGACTGGCCACACTTTTTTTTGTTTTTAAGAAAACATCTTACAAATACCCCAAAAATTAAGAGGAGGAGATTACTCCTCCTGCAAAGACACAGATTACCTGCACAAAACCTGGCTGATCAGCCTTACTATTGTGGCATTTCCATGATTCTGGATAAAAAGTTACATTTTTTTCACGTTTCATTTGTCTCCATACCAGGTAAAGCAGTAAAGTTTACCAAAAAGAAATCAAAAGTGTAAATGAAACTATGGTACACCCCAGGCAGCTTTTTTTTCTCCCCTCTCAAAAATGAGCTAGATCTTATACATGCTTAAACACAAAAGGTTCATAGTTGTTTATCCCAAACAAGGGGATCAGTGGTGTGCATGTAAACAATTCTTCCCTCTCCTCGTTCTTCAACCTGGTCTAAAACCAGTGGAAGGTGAGCACCAGCAGTCAGCTAAGTGGAAAAGGAAGGGATGGAAGCTGCTCAGGCTTCACTCTGCAGGGCAGGAAGCTACCTTTGTCATCTTCAATTCATCTGCCACTTCCACTGATTTAATCTAACAAATCCAAACGTTAAAGAACATGCAAATGATGGTTGATCGCCTTCTAAAAGTAGACAAACCAGCTGCAGTAAAGTGCAGCTCAAACACAAATAACACTGCTGTGATAAGATGCCTGCAAACAGATAATGATCTGTGCTTTGAATTAGATTATCAACTTTAATCAAACGGCAGCACTGAGGACAGTTTCTATCACAGGAAGACTAGATGTCAACGCGTTTGTCCCTGGAAGGCTGTGAGCGGAGGATTAGCCACAGTGGTGCATGGGAACATGTCACCTCAGGTAAAACAAATAACACCTCAGCATCCGACATTTATTAGCATAAATTATGCTCTTGTTCATGAAATTAAATATAAAAGAAAATAAGAGTGAACCAGTTAAAAGATCATTTTAGAGAGCTGATGATTTGTCTACTTTTGAGGATACTCAAAAGAATTAATGAGGTGATCACGACATCCAACAAGCAGAGAAAGAAGGCAAAGCTGAAAGACACCGCCCCTGTTTTGGTAACGTTCATAGCGGTCATGTGTTTAACTTCCACTCTTATTCCAGGCAAACTCCAGGGGACAAAATAGTTCCACAATGCAGATTTAACATCCAGATTTCAACAATGGACTGGGGATCTCCTAATTAGCTTAATCAGTGTAAGTGGCTTGCTGAAAAGACTAAACGTACCAACTCTCAGCTGGTAGCTGGTGGAAATCTCCCAACCCAATGGCACACCCACAGGTAAAGAGCCCAATGGTTTACAGCGGTAGTCATTTACTGTGCTCTCTTCTTCCCCCAATCATCCACCCACATGTCCATCTCCATCAAAGGTTCCCAAACCCAGGTTCCAGAGTAATTCGAGTCCAACAAACAGCCAGTTTACAGCGGTAGTATTTTACTGCAATCATTTCTTCCCCTTACCTCCCCCCTCCCATGTCTAGTAATCCCTGCGTTCCTACTGAGCCCTATCCCTGGGTATAGCAGCCCAGGGTGAAAACAGTCCAAATATTCCTGCCATTTTACAGCAGTACACATTTATTGCTCTTCTTTCCACGGCGGGCCTGCAGTGCTGCCCTGGTGGCCATCTCAAAAACCTCCCGCACGCCGTCCTTGGTCTTAGCAGAGCACTCCATGTAACCAAAAGCTGCAATGCGTCCTGCCATGTCCCGTCCCTCCTCTGACTTCACTGGTTCCTGTTGGACAAGGAGACAACCAGCCATCCTGTTTAGACCTCTAGACAACTGTTTACAAAATGCTGAAACTCACAAGCCTCAGAGAAATGTTAAAATAATTTGCTTAAAATTAGTAAAGTAGAAATTATAATAATAATTATAATAGGAGTACCTGCTTCATTTTTGCCAGCTCTCGGCGCGTGTGCTCATCGTTACGCAAGTCTTTCTTGTTTCCTACGAGGATGATGGGAACATTTGGACAGAAGTGTTTGACCTCTGGAGTCCACTTCTCTGGAATGTTTTCTGTCATAAAAAAAGAAATTGATCAGTAATTTTTTTACAGCACAGCTTATTGCAAAGAGGTTCGGGAGTTATTTCAGGAACATATTTCCAATTAATTACAAATCTATCAAGCAACAAAAAAAAAAAAACCTGAATTGAAAAGAAAAACCAATATTTACATCAGCATTTACATAATTTTAAGTTGATTTTTTTCATGAATTTATTACTGTATTTTTTTTCCTCTCAGCAGCAAATGTATTACAATTATTTCTCTGACAACAAGAACTAATTCAAATGAAGTGCTTCCATATTGCCAGTAAGCATCATGTGATCATGACTTCAAAAAGAAAACTGGAAAAAATAGGGAAGTGTACAGAAAAAAGAAAGAAAGGACATTTTTGGTTACGCCTGAACGCATGCGTCTGTAGGAATGTGGTTTGCACTCACCCAAGCTGTCAGGGCTGTCTATGGAGAAACACATGAGGATGACGTCAGTGTCTGGATAGGAGAGAGGTCTCAGCCTGTCATAGTCTTCCTGACCAGCTGTATCCCAAAGGGCTAACTCCACCTGAGGCACACAACACAAAACATAGAAGTTATTTATGCATGACTTTCAAATCTTATACATGTGACATTTAATAATTTGATCAAACTGTGGGCATAAAACAGCAAATCTAATCAGTAAAACAAATCAAGACATGTCCAAAAGTGAGACACATGAGAAGTAGCTCAAGTCCTCTCCAGCAGTTTACTGGGTTAGAAATCAACTGGCCAATAAAGAACCAGTGCCCCTAAATTCTATTAATGAAGAATGATGTCAGTACATGTGATTTTGTGACTGATGAGAGGTTGTGTGCATGAGTTATCCAAAAAAGCACACAAAGACTGCATCACAAACATGAAGATATCTTCTCCACAGAAATACACAAAAACTAATCAGTAAAACCCAAAGCTTTAAGTACAAAACACACTTCATAAAACAGCAACACTCACAGCAGACAAATGAAGTGATGTTTAGGAAACGGTGGATTAAGTAGTGACTATGTTCCAGTTACTCTGTTCATCAAGGAAAACTTATTCAGGATGGATCATAACTCTAAATATTACAGCAACAGTAAAGGTTGATCTGGCATCACCAAATCACAAGGATGTCTCACCTGCTTGCTGTCAACCTCTATGTCAGCAACGTAGTTCTCAAACACTGTGGGGACGTAGACCTCGGGGAACTGGTCCTTGCTGAAGACAATAAGAAGACACGTCTTTCCACAAGCTCCATCTCCAACTATCACCAGCTTCTTACGGATGGCTGCCATCCCTGGAGGAAGACAAATTGAAGGTTATGATTAAGAAGCGTCAAGAAAAGAACAACATGAAGAATACTATGCATGTAAAAAAATCAGGCAACTTGAAAGAACACATACATTCTGTGTATGCCTTCTGGGACCTCTTTAGAAGTCCATTTTAAGTGTTTGTATAAAAGTGACAGTTGTGGCATGTGGTATGAAGCTGCACAATGCAAAATCTCAATGCAACACTATGCTTGACACTCTTAACCACATTCATTTAAAGCAGATGTTTTTTTTTTTTTTTTTCACCGTAGGTTAAGCCCTTCTGGGTTACACAATTTTAAAATCTATAAAAAGGACAATTATTGTATTTTAGATTGATGGTTTGTCATTAAAACAAGAATAGAAGAAGAAGTATAAATGTTCTCCTGATCCATTCTTAAACAGCATCAAACATCAATAAAGAGCATTACATATTTGAGCCAACACCAAACCACATTTAGTCAAGGTTCCAGTAAATTATGACGGTAAATGACCCGACAGTGTAAGTGTGAGAATGCACTCAGTCAGCCGACTGTAACAGGAAGTTGGGGGGGGGCAAAAAAATGACACGCAGACTGGTGTCATGAGCTTAAAGCAGCTTGAATCACTTCATTAAAAATAAAACTAAAGTTTTGCAGTCACTGCATGTTCTTGTGAAATGAACACACCTCTAAAATGACAAATAGCTAAAACGGAAACTGACTATTTCCTTCTATACAAGCTCAAGATGCATGTTACTGTTAAAAGTGTGGTGGAAATAAAATAACTCATTTATTCATCAAGCAGGCATCAACTTTCCTCAGTGGTGCTTCTATAGAGACATGACTGTCACAAAAGAAATGATCTAGGCAGCAACAGCGGTGTCAATCATGTCACTCCAGCCTGTTATCTCCATCACAGTGTCAGATAGAGGTGTGAAGGTGAGCACTCTCCCTAAAACATCTCCTGCTCTTTTTGACTGATGCAAGTTTAATCTGCAGCCTGTTTAAACTTGTGATGGAGCTAATTCTCTTTCTGGACCTTTGTTCAAATGCATACCAAATGTGAATTGTTCAGGGGGCTCTTTGTGCAATAAATTAATTAGTGACTGATTACTTGGAGCTGTCAAGAATTTTAATGTTGCTGAAATTGGTTTAAATCTTAAAAAGGCCAAAAAAGTTGGGTGCTGCTTTTTATACCAACAGCATTCTGCCAAAATCTTTCCAGCATTCTAGTTATATGTTCAAATTAATATCTAACATCCAAGTTGATAAAAAACCAACATGATGAAAAAGGCTCTCATCAGGTTAAGACTATTTTAAGTCTTTTCTGACCCATTAGTTTCAGGACTCCGTCATGCACCAAAGTGTTTTAAGGTGCAAGCATTCTATTATGGTAACCCTTAAGTAGGACAGCAGTGTCAAAAAAGATTAGACCATTCCCTCTATGACTTGAGCATAAAAAAAAGACAAAAATGGGGACAGCTGTAGCCTAGAGGTTGGTCAATGTCTGAGTAATGACCAGCGGGTAACAATTATAGATGGCCTGCTTTCATTAAGGCAATATAAAAGTATTAAAATTCACTGTCCTTAACTGTAAGCAGAAGTCTTGGTACTAATAATATACAGCAGCTTCATATATTTCTCAGTGGATGAAGGAGACATTATGGATCTGGAGTTTGAGGTTTAAGTACAAGCTGTGCATTGATGATTGCGTGTAAAACCTTACCTTAGTAGTAAAAGAATAGCACAATGAATTGTCTTGATTACCAGAAAATGTTTTCTGTAGAAAGACCTTTCATATTTGCAATTTAAATGAACAAGAGATAAAATTTTGTATGTTACTGGAACACGACAAGTAAAATGTGGATGACGAATCAGCCAGAGGCCCATGTGTCCTGTTTTGTAATTTCCATGATTTAGTTAGAGTTTAAACACTTAAAAACAGTGAGCACCATATATACAGCTCCACAACATGCTGAGGTTACCATCCACTATACCCTGCTAATACCTAATAACACATATTTAGGAATCATAAATAAAATTTTAAAAGTTAACTTTCCAGTTATTAAATATGATGAAAGACAAAGTTTAATGTGTTTGGATTAGATCTAAAACTCAAGAGGTTTTTGTTTGGAAGACAAATTTGACATATTGAGTTGTTTTAAGGATAGGGGATTCAAGCAGGCTGACAAACACGGAATGAGTGACGAAGTACTGATCAGATGTACTTCCCTGAGTAATTTTAATCCTAGCAGCTAATAAGGACCAAGCTACATGTGCAAATCCCCACCCCATCTGCTTGTTACCTGACAAGCCACATGACACAAAATTAAAAAGAGACAATCAATAGATACAGAGAGATATGTAGATGAATTCAAGGGGATTAAATTAGCAGAGGGTTAAATGCAAAGTGAACAACAGTTTATACCATCACAATAAACAAGGGGAGCAAAGGAAATCAAAAGAAGTAAATAATCTCATTAGCTTTGTGATTCTCAATCAACTTACACAACAGGAGGTTTTCATTGCCAATTTACACTCTGTTCCAACAACTTCTATGAAGTCTTTTTTGGAGAGAGTTTGATTAATCTACCACACATTCATTAGCTAGTTATCCATCATAATAAACCAAGCTGTCAATCAAATACACCATCAGTATTCTGATAAACGGCAAACTTGTTTGTGTGTTCCCACAATTGGCCATCATCAAAAACTTAACTAATATGAGACTAGTGTGCATGTGCAACACGACATTGGGCAGTACCATCTTGTGTGACAACTTTCCATGCATTACAAAAGTGGCTACTGCTTACATGATGATTCATCATGTTCTTTAATAAAACATCACACAAGCTGTATTGCATGTAAAGGTCTGTGCATGCTGCTGGGAGGAAAAATCCCACGCACTCTTCAGGGTGGAAAATTAGCCCCCATTTAAGAATGTTAACTGAATGCTGAGTGATAAATATTTCAGCCTCGGACAGAAACTTGGCAGGTGATTTTTTTCTGCCACCTGACAAGTGTTTCTGTGAGGGACTACATCTGGAATCGATTCATTATTGTTAATGACCATGCAATTATTTCACTCGTCTTCAGAAAAACAGCAAAACTCTAATGTCCTTTGTTATGACAGGTTAGTGACATATCTGCTATTTTACATTACATATGATTACGAGAAATATGCAATAATATGGCTTTAGTCGCAAGAAATCATCTACAATCAAAACCTGACCAATTCTAATCTTTTTAAAGAGCTGACCACGTGAAAATTAAGTATTCTTAAAATGCTGTTAATTTGACATTTTAATTGAATTCTTAGACTTAGGTCAAATAAAGTCATTGCTTTGCCCTAAATATCTGACCTATATATAAAATGTATTTCACTCTTTAGTTTGTCGAGATCAAACGGGAAAAATTATATTTAATTTTCAAACAGACATGCTGTGCATGCAATTCATTTTCTTGAGCAGTGCAAAGTAGTTAAATGGTTAAGTTAAAAACTGACCCTTTCCTGTAACCAGCTGTGCAACTGGTGTAACATTTACATCAACATTACTGACAATGACACATCACAGTAAAAAAATAAAATACTGATGTCTAAACAGCAACTCTGAAGCTGTCAAGTGTTTGATACCTTATATGTTTTTAAATTACTCCTAAAATCATCAAGGTGACCTTAGAATGAATCAAATATCAAAGGACTTCTTGAAAGAGATCTGGAACACCCTTAACAAAAATAATGATTTTTACAATACCCATTATTCTACAGTAGTTCACATTTTTATTGAGTGAATGACAGCAGCTGGTTCAAATTCAACATCCTATAATGAAATGCTACTAATTCTTAAACAATCATTATTTTAGCACCAATTCCTAAAAACCTGCACAAATTGAGCACTAAATGTACACAATAAGCTTTCAGATAATTTATCACTGAACATCAGACAAATTACAGTCAATATTAAGCCCAGCTTTATTGCAATTTTCAACCTTGTCTTTGTTATCCACACACACTGAGAAGTACTGATAAGAATGAGCAATTTTTCTGAACACTGCAGTATTAATTAGTCGTTTGTTTGAATTTGATACTGATCAGCTCCCTACAATGTGTTTGAGGAGAGGATATGAATTTGCTTAACAGCTTCAAGGGTGATGGTGTGAAAAACCTGCAGTAAAACCTTGCTCACGCCCACTCCTGTCTCAGGCACAGCAAAATGAGCCATGGTTATATCGTGAGGGAATAAATAACATTTTAGAAGGCTTTTCTACAACAACAATTAAAAGAAAAGATTTACTACATAGGTTTAAAGGCTCTTCAATAATATTGAATGAAAAATTTGTTATTTTAGCTAAATTATGCATTTTAGAATAACTAATTGCAGGGTCTATTATGTTGACGATGCATAGGTAAGTAATATTTGTGGGGAAAATAGGTGTGCCAGTTTGAGAATCATTGGCATTTCTCCCTGAGAAAAGTGTATGACATCTTCACTTTTCCCCCAACAATGTACAAAGACAACACACAGCTAAGACATCATGACAATATTAAGGATTTTTTTAAAATTAATGTTCTTTGTGACAGTTTTCAATCCCCAATGAGGTGAATAAATAATGAATACTCGCATGGAGGATTCAATAAAAACGTCCTAAATGTATAATGCTCTACCCACTGAATTAAAGGTCTAGAAAAAGTTGTTTTCTTCTACCACAGTGAACGGTACCAATGCTAAACCAAACATTTTTTCAACTAGCCACTGGGTGGGTCACCAGAAAGATGGCGTCATCATAGAGGCAACAGATGGCTAGTGTGTCCGCAGTGAAAGAAAGGGTGGGTGGCCCAGACACAAACTAAACACCAAGTCAAATCCACACAACTAACTAAACCACCCGCCAGATATTAAAGCTGACAATGTCAAAATCTACGAATAAAAAAAAATACCATAAAGTTGAAGCTTTGTGCTGTCCTCAAAATATACCAAACGATGGTAAATGCGGATGTAGTGTTAAAATAAAGTTTACAAACTGCTATTCTGTATCTTGTATGGTAAAACACACAATGGAATAAAAAAAATCAAGTTCATGTAACTAATTATGGAAGAACGGTTAGGCCACCGGGAAGCCGCCTGATCAGCCGAAGCAAGTAAAGAAAAGGACCTCATTGTTTGGTTGCGGCTCGCAAATCCATCCAGGCCAGTCCTTGAGCTTCAGTTTTTAAGACTTACTTTAGTTTTCACATGTTATCTAAAGCCTGAACTGAGTGTGGTAAAGATGTTTTGGTCTCATGGGTTTCAGCGCCAAACACACGGCAGTTTGAGCGCAACTAATGTAGTGACTGCGGAAGAGGGACAGAAATTGAGGTCGGTTAGGAGGGGGAAGCCTACTTAGCTACAGTACGCTAACCTCGCTAGCATGGCCTATCAAAGCCAAGGACAACTTTAAAAATAATGTTCTAAACTTTTAAACTCAGCTACGCGAAACTAGAATATATTCAGTATCGCTCATTGTTTAATAAAGTAGTTTACCTTCAGTTTATGTGCCAAGCAGGGGGATTTTTCCGTATTTCTCGAAGCTGAATAGCTCTCCAGTCTTTCTGCTTCCTCCCGTCTCAATCTGATACAATGAATTAGTTCACGGGGAGCGCGCCGCCGCGGTTTGTAGTTTGTAGCTGGGGGAGGGGTGGCGGACACGAGCCCGAGAGCCACGCCTGCGCGGGCACGATGTGAGAAATCTGTTATGCTTAGAGAATTACATCGAGTTCTTCAGGCGTGGCATTACTGAAACTTTCACATGGGTAACGTCTACTCATATTAGTGACAGTACCAAAGTTAGATATTCTCAAAAAGTAACGGTTTATTACAAGTAAAATAAATCTAAATGAAATAGCTTTTTATAGTTAAATACTCACAGCATTGCTTCAACATATCTGAGGTGCTGCTAGCGTTTTAAAAGGATCTGGCCATAATAAAAAGAACACTACAGCTGTTAATTAGATACTTTTAAAAATTTTGGTTCCAAAAAATGTTTTATTGTTTAATAAGCACTATACTACTTGATTATTGAAATGCATGCTTAATTAAACAAAACCAGGAGCACTAGTAATTTAAAACTTACAGTTAGATTCATTCAACTCATTTCAGCTTTAATAAAATAACTGGGAACCTGCAGTTAACTGCAGAAAGTACAACTTAGGCTACTGCGCCACCTGGCGGCTTTTAAATGTATAACATAAACAAGAAAGCTTGTAATAATTGCGGTGCTGCTGCTGACATAAAATTTATATGGATTTCTTGCAAGAATTCCGACTAGATTGTGTTGCTTTTTAAAAGTATATTTTTTGGGTAGTATTTTATTTCCTATTTTTATCCACAGTGTCATGCACACGCCCACAAAACAGCACACAAACTTGAAAGTCTAACTTTGAAACCCCAATTTAAGAAAAAAAGATTTTACCTAAATATTTCTCTGTACCATTGTATTTAAATATTTTATATCTCAACATGTTCTTCAATATATTGACCAATATACCAGTATATTGTATTATTTTGAGGTTGTATATTTAAAAAAATTACCATTTCCTCTGATGCATTAACCCTCGAACCTCTGCACCAGAAAAAAATGTGGATTATTTTTAATTTTTTCTTAATTTGGGGCAGTGAGGGTTATAAAACAATGTATGGTAATAATGCAAGGTAATAATATTGTCAAAAAAAATCTATTTGAATATTAGTATTGTTGGCTAACGTTTTTAGTGAAACATCCCCATATTTTTTCTGAAATTTTTACGTTTGCTAGTTAAAAAAAATTTTTTTTTTTGGTCATGTGTTAATAAGATATACAGACTAAAATGTGCTCTATTAACCTGCCAGTTAAAAAGTTTTAAAAAATTATATGATCACAAACTAATCAGTATTTTATCTTCATAATTAATTATGGAAAAACTGAGCTCACAACTTCTACACTTGTCACTGAAAAGCAAATATATATGGCAGCAAGAATAATAACAATCCAGATTTTCCATCATATTATTTTTCAAGAAATAAGTTGTATTTGAAAACTAAAGCAAACAAATCTGTGACTGCCTCACAAAGCGATTGTCAATGGAGTGAGAGAGATTGGTTTAAGTGGAGGCAAAAAAACAAAAATAGAATCAAACATTTAAAATGTTCTAATATAATTTTGTCTACAAACTGATTAAAGTTATATAATTTAATTATCTCATTCACTTCTGGGCAGGAAAATATCTTTTTTACACAAGTCATGAGGACTCCAGATTTTATTTTCTAAAAAAAAGTACAATATGTCCAAAAGATTTGACAAATGATAAAAACATGGCTTCGTAGCTGGTGCCGTAGTTCTGAAATCAGCATTGCTGCAATAATGTCTCCATTCATTAAACATGAATTATTATTATTCCATTTATTACTGATCTGATGCACATTCAGTAAAGACAAAATCGTTTTTTTTTAAAATCTGACATGGAGTGAGGGAATATGAAGTGTGTCAACAAACGGCGAAGCACTCTGCTCGCTGCAGCTACTGCAATTTAATGATCACTGGTTATGAAAAGCTGCAACATCCACTTCATTGGCCTTTCCAGCAGATTTTCCATCTTTTCTTTGAGGCTTACATCCAGAAGAAACAAAACATGAAGGAAAAAAAAACCTTGAAAGATTGCAGGTGAAGGTTTGACAAAAAGTAAAGCTGACCAGACTCAGCCTGAAACATCTGCAGGCAACATGTTTAATGTTCCTCTGCTGATTTCTGTTGTGCAAAACAAGCTGAGATGAACAAGTGGCTAAGCTTAACACAAACTGTGATTTTCATGGCATCTTGCAAGTAAAAAACTATAAACACCAACACAACAAAACTGCACTGTTAATGAATCCAGTTATTAAGACTATTCTCAATACTTGCTATTGAATGAACTTCCAAAGAAGCTTGGGATTTCAGGTTTCTGCAGCTCAGAATTCTCCACTCTCAACGTGGACTGAACTTAAAGTGTGATTTGGTTCATTCATTTATAGTTTGGTTGTAGTTCAGATCTTTTGAAGTGTGTTTCTGTAGAAAGGTTATGAACAATTATCTTATGTTATAGAAAGCTCTTTGAACAACCTCAGTTTAGTGAACCAGAGATTATTTCTGACTAACAGCTGAGTTAGGTCAGTTATATTTTGTTTCTGCTTTCTTTAAACAACTATAATTTTTAAAAAATCATGGCAGTTTATGTAACGCTTTTTTAAAAACCATAAATTTAACATTACAGGGCTGTTTACATAGAATTCTGTGGTTATTTGGAGTAAAAATTGTCCTTCTGGAGGAAAATTCTTAATAATTCAATGAAATGTGAAATTTATTAAAATGAAATCTTTGTTTGTGTCTGCTTTAAGACCGGCCCCATTGTGATGAGTTTCTAATCTGTCCCGTCAATCTCTATTCCTTCAAACTGAAGCCATTCAAAGAGCTGGTGTTGTGAAAAGTATTTGCCCCTTACAGTTTTATTGCGTTTTTTCTGATTCGTCACACTTTAATGCTTCAGATCAGCAAAAAACAGTATCAGATAAAGATAACCTGAGTAAATATAAAATTCAGTTTTCAAATGATGACTTCATTTAATAAAGGACAAAGGCTATCCAAACTGTCCATATGTGAAAAAGTTATTGCCCCCTTATTAAATCATGATTTAATTGTGATTACATCATGATTATTTGTTGATCTGAAACATTTAAGTGTGACGAGTAAGCTAAAATAAATAAATCTGTAAGAGGGCAAACACTTTTTCCACAGCACTATATCTAGAAAAGGTGAGATATTAAATGTTCATAACATTTCCACAAAAAATATGTGTGGGAAAACAAGTAACATGATGGCATTTAATTAATCCAATACAGCTCATCAATTTCCATTCATATTCCCATTAATCAAAAGTGTTTTATTTCATCACACAGGACCAACTCTCAGACGTGAAAGTCATTAATAACATCCCTTGTCTCGTGTTATTTTAGTTTATGCCCACTCAATCAGGAGTGAATAAAACTGTTGAAAAGTCAAATTTCAAAATGTTTAAAAAATGAATTTTGAATCAAATGTGTAACAATAAACTCATTTTGTGGAGCTCACATATTTAAAGTTTCACTGGACTGTGGACTGGCAACTACAGTCAGTACAATCTGTTCCAGGAAACTAAAACAGACTGAAATGACTTCTCAGAAGTAAACTGAGCCGCCAACTGCACATTCCTCCTCGTTGCTGCACTTTCTAAACAACTTCAATATTCACATTTAATTTGAAGACTCTCACACGTGTGATCAAACCTTTAAAAACATAATCAGTTTGTCATTAATGTGATCACAAGACCAGAACTAATTTACTAGCTGCAAATGACTTTAATCAAAAAGGACATGTAGGAAATTGGGCATCCAAAAGGTTTGATTAACACAATAAAATGTGACGTGTACGGCTGAGAAAATGAATTAATCAGTGACCTTTGAGTCTGAGTGGAATCAGCTACTGTAGAAAATCATTAACCACCGGCGCTCACGTCCGACACTTTGATGTCAGAAATTAAAACCATTACAAGTGTAGAGGATGTGACAGTTGATACCATTACAGAATGAATACTAATCAGTTACAGAGAGGTTACCAATATTTGTGGATTTCAAATTTGAAAAAGAAAAAAAAAAAAAAAAATACAGAGAATGAGTCTGTAGAGCCTGGAATTGGCAAACAAGTGTAATTTTCAACACTCCTCTTGCACATCATCACTTTCCTGCACAAGTAAACGTGCAAATAACCAACAAGCCCACAAACAAACCACTTTTCTGAATCAAATGAACCAAAATCACAGAATAACTACTATCAGGTCTAAGAAAAAGGGAGTGCAAGAGGTGCAGGATGCAAAAGCACTGGGTCCAAAATTAAATAAATCATCTCAAAACAGTTCGTATCTCCTAAAAGAAGAAATCTACAGATAAGAATGTGTCACACAGCCAAACATGTTGTTAGTTGACAGAAACAACATTTCTTTAACTGATCTCCCACAAGCTAAGCAGTTCAAAAACAACACATCGTCCATTTCTCCATTTGTAGATCCAAAGAGTCATTAACTGTTCTGGAGAAATCTTCTCATCTGGCACATCTTTTAAGTCTTTTGGTATCACGATTCTTCTTCTGCAGCTTCTTTCCATGTGAACAGCAGGTCGGCAGGGCCAACTACACACTCACATACTCACAGCTGGTCTGGAACCAGCCAATCAGCAGTCATTTCTCTGCTCTTATCAAAACAAGCATCCAGAACTCAGCGTGCATCTCTGTCATTAATTGGGTTTTTTTGTAGCAGGTCAAACCAATTTGGCTGCTCTGAAAAGACTTACAAAGAGTATTTTGCACAATCATATTGTTATTTATTTGGAAAGCAAAGGGAAAGACATGTAGCACTGATCAGAGTTCTGAAAGTTAGAATTGTGTTCTAACATAAAAGAGTTGGACTGTAGGTAGAAAGGAGCAGAATTAGGTTTTGGGTTTGGCCCAGTAGGCCGAGCGTTCAAAACCAACATGTTGAAACTGAAAGAACTATACAGTCTTTTGGGAAGTTTGTTTGTGAACGCAGAGTTTTACGTGTTAACTCGTCACAGACGTGTACAGTGCGAGATATCGAGTGTACATCTAATTGCTGTCATTGAAAACAAACGTATACTAGTCAGGAACGCTGAATGTGCTAGTATACTTAACAGTGACACCAAACGGAGCATCTCTACACACACACTGCTTTACTTTTGCTATGATCTAGAGGGAGCATCCTCAAAGCTGATGATGCTGGACTCGGGGTGCTGTACTCCGCCTGAAGACGACGCTCCCCCAATCTGTGACATTGAAGATGAAGAGGAGAGGGAAGCACCGATGGGTCCGCTGGATGTTCTCGGCAAGGAAGATGAGGAGTCGCGCCCAGCTGAGAGGAGAGGCTGTGTGTCGGTTCGGACCTCGTCATCCTCATCATCTTCCTCGTCGTCCATACTGGGCCAAGCAGACTGGTCCTCGACTCGCTTTAGACGTTCGTTCAGAGCTTTCAAAGCCAGTTGTCTGGGAGGAGAAAACAAGAATGGTATGAATTTATTAAGTTCTAATTGGACGAACTATAACTACTATGACCTTCATTACTGAAATCATAAAGCAGTTGTATTTATTTATTTTGTGTATTGCTAACATTTTAACGCACAGCAATAACCAACATTTAAAATTTTGATAGTTATTTAATTCTAGCAACTGAAAAAGCGCCTCATTTTCTATTTGAATAGCATTTATTTTTTGTTAAGTTAAATCAATCTTTTAAAAACTGTTACTTTAGATTAGAATGAGAGTCATTTAAAAGCACCAGGAAAAACCTTGAAAAAAAATCCTTAACAAGAATAATAATTAACTTTCTATTCATGTGTAACTTTGTAAGAATTCAGGAAAATTCTGTCAGAAAGTTTATTTTCAGTGTTTTATATCCTGAACAAAAAGTCTTTTACCCACCTAAACCACTATTACTTAAAAACAAAGTGTAAAGCTACTCCTCGATGATTACCGTGTGTGTACCGTGAAATCTAAAGGCAACCGGATCTGTATGACAGCTTGTTAGTGTGTCCGTCAGACAATAGGACTGAATGAAAAATAATAAGTCAGCTTGAAAGGAGGTGATTGACAGCGTCCTAAAGAAATCCCAGAAAAGTATGATTAGAAAAGAGCACAGCTGTTCAGCAAACCGGAGTCTTATCTCTAACCAGCACCTTTATAAATAAATGGGTAGACTGTAAAGACGTGTAGATTTCTGCATTCAGTTTAGTTCCTCTGATGTATGTGCCCATTATAGTCTAACAATTATGACCCCTCATTGACTTAAGAACAAATTACAATAATTATGTAAAAATTCTCAAAAAACTATGTATCCTCTAGAAAACTTGTCAAATCCCAGTCCTCGAGGGCCACTATCCTGCATGTTTTAGATATTTCTCTGCTCCAACAGCCAATTTAAATCAACAGGAGATTAACAGGCACTAGGACATGCTGAACAGGTAATTCAACCACTGAATCAGGTGTGCTAGAGAAGGGAAAAGCTAAAACTTGTAGAATAGAGGCCCTTGAGGGTTTGACTTCCCTGCTCTAAAACATTCTACCGTAGTTAGAATTAAGACTTCTGAAACGGTATGAAATCCTTTGCTTCTCACTAAACCTCAGGTCCGGCTTGACTCACCTCCTCCTCTCTGCATCCTGTGGGTCCGTCCCCGGCAGGCTGATGGTGATGGAGGAAGGCGCCCCCACATCGTACCTCTTTACCATCTTCCTGCACACCTTTATCTTCACCAGGGCAGCGTGGACAAGCCCGGCCAACAGTCCCACGACTGGCTGCACTGCCTCTGGGAAGAAACTTGCAAAGGCAAAGTGGTCTGACATGTCCCCGCGGCCTCGGCTGTGTCTCTGGTAGAAGCGCAAGTACACCCAGCCAGATAGGGCACCGTAACTGTAAGCAGCCAGGGGCGCGCAGCTGTTGAGCAGCCCGGATAGGCGCAGTAGGGCCAGGAGGAGGAGGACCAAAGCTGGAGCAGCTTTCAGTCTCACCTATGATGAGAACATCATACATCATTAAAAAAAACTTTTACTACTTGAGATTAAAAAACAACAGAAAATGGGAAATCATATTGTATAAACTTACAATGACTGTTGAGAGGTTGTGAGCCCTTTGTAATGTTTCTTTTATAGATTTGTATAAATACCACATTTTCATAAATCCTAAATTCAATTAGACCAATAATGCAAATGAAACCTGGTCAGTAACACAGAGGAAAATTCTCCAACATTAAAAATATTTTTAACAATAATATATCTAGGGGCAAAATCTGTAAAACTATAGATTTGGATTCCATAAAACATTTGCGGAAATGCAAAAAACAAAAAAAGGTTGCTTGGTACATAAAAAAAGGAATTATGCTCATCAGAATAGTAAAAAAAGAATCTAAGATCTAAACATTCTGCTTTAAATTCACACTAATCACACTGCAGGCATTTTGAGGACGATTAAGCATGTCAATGCATTGCATTTGCAGTTTCCCTTAAGGCAAAAATATTAACCAGTTGTACAGACTACATGTTAGTGCCTGCATGACTGAGACACCGTCTGAAAAACTACAATGAATGGCACAAACCAAGTCATCTGACTAGCACAACATTGAAAATGCTGGAAATTAACTGGCTGGTGATCGCCTATCAAACAATAATATGATTGACTTCAAAGATGCTAAAAAAACAAACAAAAAAACAACATTTTACTTTAAGCTTTAACCTGTTCAAAGGGGCGTAGGTAGACATATTTGCTTATTTAAATCCTTACATGTTAGTCATCGGTCTACTAATGAACTGATTCTTCCAAAAAAGTTGAGTTTTTTCAAAAGATTCTATCAGAATCCTTATATTTGGAGAAGCAAAACATAAAATCATCAACACTTTATCCTATTTGTGAAACATGCTAGTGATTGCATCATAATACACCATGTTCCAAATTATGATCATGTCATATTATGTTATTGAACAAACCACCCAATAACAGTATTTTTTTCAAAAATATTAAACTGAAAATCCATTGCTCCAAATTATTATAAACCACAAAATTTCAAAACACTTTAAAGGTTGTAAAGAACTGAAAATGGTCATTTGTTGAATTTACAGCATTAGGTCATTAGGAGGTCATATTTACTGAAACCAAAAGCTATTTCAATCATAAACATCTCAACAGGTCCAGTTCCATTTTAACATAGGACTCTTTATTTGATAGCAGCTTCACAATTCTTGCGTCATTGAACTTTTGAGTTTTTGGAGAATTTCTGCTTGAATTTCTTTGCAGGATGTCAGAATGGCCTCCCAGAGCTGCGGTTTGGATGTGAACTGCCTCTGACCCTCATAGATATTTTGCTTGAGGCTCCAAAGGTTCTCAATAAGGTTTAGGTCAGAAGAGGATGTGGGCCACACCATGAGTTTCTCTTTTTTTATGCTCGTAGCAGCTAATGATGCAGAGGTATTCCTTGCGGTATGTGATGGTGCATTGTCATGCTAGAAGATGATTTAGTCGCGGAAAGGACGGCTCTTCTTTTTGTACCATGGAAGAAAGTGGTCAGTCAGAAACTCCACATACTTTTAACAAGTTATTTTCATACCTCAGGGACTCTAAATGGGCTGATCCTTCAGGAAAAAATACTGACAACTTTTCTTAGTGCAATCTTCCACAGATGGGACTAGTACATGAAAAACACTAAACCACACTGAAGTTAAAATCTGAAAATTAATCACATGTCCACATTAGACAATGGTCCATACAAAACAGATACCCAACAGCTCAACCACTGACCTTAAAAACCACTGGTAACAGCTTATGATCTAAACACATCACTTTATCGAGTGATTATTCACATGTAACAAACAAACGTGCACAAAAACTCAACTGATCAATGCTAAGAACTAATATCACTATGTTAGCATAATACAAACTAAACAGAGGAAGCGCTTATTTAAAAGGTACAAAGTCATTTTCTTATAAATGTTTGTTAAAGTAACTTGATGGCAACAAAACATTGTTTTTTCAGTGATTTAAAGCCGCACTCTGGAGGATTTCATCAGGAGAGCAGTTTTTGAATCTAGCGTCCAAAGGCTCCTCCTCAAAACATCTCGACACGCGCGTCCGGTCGCGTGTGCATGCGGCGCATATACTTCGGACATGAACTGTACAGCTCAATGTGTAGGGTTTAATCACTCACAGTTCACAATCTTATTCCAACAATACTACGAGGGTCTGATGAGCCCTCTCTGTCCCTGCTGCTTCTGATATTAGCTCTGTTAGCACTGAGCTGCTGCTAGACTCTGAAGCTGAACTTGACTCGGCCCTGGATGAACTTTCTGACCAAAATAAACGCATAATCCTGTCAAGCCTTGCCATTCTGTGAGGTGAAAGGTTTAAAAATGAAAATAAATCCATCTTTAGTTGGGGAATGGGTAGGTTTTTAGTAGAAATGAGCTGTGAGTCCTCAGTGAACGGCTGAGACAGCAGAGAAACACACAGAGCATCCTGTACGACAGCGCCCCCTACTGGTACAGGTTTGGTCGATGCGCGTGCATGTTGAGAGAATGCAGAAATTTGAATTTCATTGGCTGAAAAATGTCGGCGGCAAGAAATAATGGAAAGGGGTCTCTAGGAGGAAGGAGGGTCTTCATCAGAATGACAGATGTTGTGGAACTCAACCCATAGATCATAGTTTAGACCTGAAATATCATTTAAAAACATTTAGAAAACTTTGATACATAGAAAAATGCTCCAGAGAGCCGCTTTAAATGTATAAGGTGTTTACTGTTGCACAAATACTACAAACTTACCAACAAAAACTGTAAAACAAAATCTCAACTCTTAAAAAAAGGTTTTTAATATGTAACAGCATGAGACTGATAAAATCTTGAAGCTTATCCTGTGTTAGATAACTTGATTTGCACACTAGTAGAATATCTTATCTGCCCTACTTTTCATTGTTCTGATTTTATTCACAAACTAAACAATTAAGCTAAGTACCTGTCAATAACATGTCACTGCAAAGCTCAAACATTTGTCATTATTAGTTTGACTCACCTGTGGCACTCTGAGCACTGTAGTGTCCCCCATGGTCTGCTTCAGTGCCACTAGGACACCTCCCAAGAAGCCAGCTGAACCATAGATGCGCACAGCAAAAAGGAAGTCCAGGTCAAAGGTGGCCACATAGGTGAGGAGATAAGAGAGGCCTGCCAGAAGTCCCGCAGACACATTCACCACTGCAAAAAAGATCAGGAGCTCCAGAGCACCCCACAAGGGCTCCAGCAGACGTCCACAGGCCATGACTGTCCCCACACTGGCTGCCACACCCCAGACATGCTGCTCCACCAGCCCATGGGTCACCAGCGTCCACACCCAGAAGTTAGGTGGAAAGAGGTAGCCAGGGGTTACCCCAAGTGCATATGAAGTCTCAACAGCCCATGACAGCAGGTAGAGCAGAACCACAACAGCACTTATAGATTTTACTACCACACTGGTGCTGGCAAGGGCAGCCAGGAAGTGCTGCCGTGCTACTGGCAGATAACGATTCATTGTCGTCTTCCTTGAGCAGATCAGCCCAAGAGAGACAAAATAAAAAAAAAGGTTGCTTCTGATGAAGAATTTGTTGGATGCAGGTAAAGAATTAGTAGTGTCTAGCAGAACAGAAGACACCAGTGAGTCCTGACAGGATCAAAATCCTCACATTTCTGTGTGTCTTCATCCGGATCCTGTTTGTCAAAAAGATGCAAGTTGCTTTTGTTTTCAACTCAGAAAATCTTTATCACTTCTGCTTATGTCTGTTGACCTTATGATTAAAATTAGGTAAGTTGCATCATACTTTTGGTAACGTTACAGAACTAAAGACGTAGGAAGATAAACAACAGGCTGATACCGACAGTTCAACAAGGTGACCAACTTTGGGCTGAAGTATAGATAAGCCTAAAGTATGTGATAACCTCGACTAGGGAACCTTTTGATACATTAACTAGGTTGTCGACCATAAAGTTACTAGAGACACAAGTAAAACGAGCTCACAAAGCAACAATCACTAAATATGCAAAACCCAAGTAAAGCAAACACACCACAGTCTACTTGTTCAGGGGATCCTGGTTGAGTTATAAACACAAGAGCTAATGCTAGCTAACTGTCAAAATAAAAGCGTCATGAATTGAAATGACTCAGAAGATGACGAGAGGTTAAGTGTTCGCCTGGATATATATAAAAAAGAGAATATAGCGTTAGTATAACCTGGTCGAAAAAAATTCGCCTTCGCTGCTCCAGCCCTTGGTCCTCTCTTCTGCTATCTCTCACCCCGGTGTCTATCGAGCCAGCCCGAGGATTTCCCGTCGCTAGCAAGCAACAGGCCCACAAAACAACGTTACAGACGTCTGAGAAGATGGGCTAGTTCGCTTATAGTTCGTAAATTTCTATAGTCCTCAATCTTCATTTGTTATATTTGTTGTTCTTCTGTCTTTAAAGAGAAAAAATACCGTATAAAACAGTATTATATTAGCAGACTCTCCCACCACTAGCTAACTGACCTGCGCCGTTTGCCACCGTCATCAGCAACGATGCTGGCTCACGTAACTTCTTGGAACATGGCATGCTGGGAAACGGAGTTTTTAGAGATAGCACAAAACATAGAACATTTTCTTTGACACGTATTATAAATATTTTACAAGCTATTTCACAAAATATCATATTTTACACACTAAATCAATTAAAAACATTCTTCAGTTACACATTGGTAAATTAAACAATCTGAGAACTTTGATACAAATCATGCTGTTATGAATCACAACTTGTTTTCTTATTTTTTTGGTACCATTTTTTTTAGTTAATAGCATAAATATTGTTGATTCTAAACACCCTTATAAATGCCTAAATGTGTGCAATAGTGATTTACAGGCTTAACAGACTGAGTATCTAACCTCCATGCAATGCCACTCCTTCAGGAGATGCATATGTTACACCTACATGTTGCAAAATTATGTGGTTTGTTGGGTTTATTATGCCAGCAGAGTCTGTTGGTATGAAGCTTAAATAAAGCCTTTTCTTCTATCATCGGTCTGAATCTCCAAGCCATACTTCTCAAGAAATGAGGTTACATGTCATTTCCGTATAGAAGCCTGGTCATTTAAAATCTAGCTGGCCTTGTCTCCAAAAGACACATGGCGATGGAAAGGTTGTAGGGATGGTTTATCATACAACTTGTCCACATAATCATTTTTCTGGCTTGATACTATAGCGTTTTGATGGATTTGTCTCAAAAGGAATAATTTCAAGTTTTCCAATCTTGCAAAGGGACCTGTGGTTGTTGCAGTGGTTCAATCCTTACCTGGCTGGACTATCCAATGGGCATTATGGACACAGGCCCAGGTGCCCATGCCCACAACGATCCCATGTGAGCAATTTTAAGATGCCTTCACATTTCAGATAGAATAACTTTTGAGCTGGGAAATGGCTCAGCACGTACTAAAGTCTGTGAAATACCCTTAGTGAGTCAGAACTCTTGTGAAGGATTTGAGACTTTGGCTCTGACAAGGAATCACCCACAGCATGTTTGGTGACTTGTCCTCATGCTCATCCCAACAATGAAAAGAAGGCTAAAAAGAAAGATGAACTTTTGTTGGGTTAGCAGATACGGTACCTTTTTTTATGAGAATTTAGCCCAAGTGTCACTCAGTTCTCAGTTTTTGCTCTTAGCTAAACAAGAAAAAGGATCACTCCATTACTCATTCAAGGAAAACTGTTGTTATTGCTGAAGAAATAAAAAGGTACTACATTTTTTCTTCAGGATGGTATCTTGTTGAGTCCTGTCCAGGGTGTTCATCGCCTCTGACCTTCGTGACTGCTGGCACCAGCTCTCTGTGACACCCACTGGACGAAGCACTTAAAAAAAATGGATGTACGTAATGGATAGTAGTATCTTGTTGAGAAAATGGCAACTTATCCTGTAGTGAAGCATGGACCGTACTAACAACTAATCATATAGCCCACAAGTCTTAGAAAAGAGGTTTAATGTAAAGCTCAGTAAGTTTTGATGAGAAGACATTTGGATATTTAAATTTTTTTTTTTAAAAGATCAACACTTTTATTGGCACCAAGTGCACAAAGACTTGGTTTCCTAATATTATCACAATAGTCATGCATGTAAAGTGGTGGGCAAACCTAATCATGTGATCCCAGTTGCCCTTCTTTGTCATGTATACAGAGGAACCATTTTCCAGAGTATTGATTTATTGTGTTGGTTCATTTTCCAAAAACTAAAGCATGAAATGAGTATCTCCTTACCGTTATTCTAGGCTCATCTACTAAATTTCCAGAAGCAATACCCTTGAAATCCATGAAAACTAAGAGGACTGCTTTGTCCAGGGTAGGTTTTTACCCCAAGCAGTACAGGATGATTGAGGGCCTAACTTTACCTTTGGTGTTTTACAAGATGTGTATCATACATTAGAAATTACAGAAGTTATCCTGTGTATAACCCTCAGTCTCAAGATACTATAGAACAGTTTGGTCAGACCTTGAAGATGATGATGAAGACCTATTGTTTCAGCTAATGACTGGGATGTGGCTATATGTCCTTTGCAGTCAGAGATGGAATAAAACCAATGGTTTCAGTCCTTTTGACTTGGTTTATGGATATCAAGTTCAGTAAACCTTTAAAGATAATGAAAGGGCAGTTGTTGCAGTCAGCTAAGGCCACTGAGGTTTCTGAAGGCGTTTTGCAAAGTAATGCTGGCTTCCAAGATTGTCTGTAGACAGTTTGTGATTTAGCAAAGATAAATCTATATACAGCTCTAAACCATGAAAAAGAGCGATATGACAAAAGATGTGGAACACACATTTAAACCAGGAGATCAAGGTCTGTTGTTACCGCCCACGAGAGGAGATGAGTTGGGAGTTTATCACTTTTGGGATTGTTTCAAAAAGTTTAAGTGATTTTTTTTTTTTCAACCTTTACAAAATTTTAGGCCATATTCACACACACCTGTTTGAAGAGTCAGAAACATACATTGTAGGTCATATTTTTATTTCTAGATAATCTTTTTACATGTTTTCTTTATCACATAATACTAAATATACCCCATAAATATAACTGTATTGCTGTTTGAGTCAATTTTCTTTTACTAAATTGGCTTAAAATGACTCTTGCTAATAAGATGACCCTTAGCTAATAAAATATATCAAGTTATGTTAATTCAATACAATATAAAATTTAGAGTATGGTGGTAAATATAAGATTTCATGAGACCAAAACCTGCAAAACTGGTATATTTTCATGGACAACTGTTTGTTTTCAGTTGGCTCTGTGTTCCTGCTACAGCTACTGCTAACATGACGACATCAGGAAAACCTTTATTTAGAGCACGTTTCTTTTATTTACAAACTTGAATAAAAACAAACAAAAAATATGCAAAAAAAGTGATCCATAACTATTCAGCATTAACAATCAACATTACAGGCTTTGAACAGAACACATCCTGAAACACAGCAGACTCAAGTCTTCTCCTCGGCTAAAATGGAATTCAGACAGTCGGCTCAGCTCGTCCGCCAAAATCACTTTGTATAAATAAATATGTAAATTCAAGTAGAAAGCTGTAAAACTTAAGAACAGTCAGTCTTCACAGCAAAAGCCAGGCTGACGACCAAAAAAGGTTCAACGCTGAGGAAACACAATACTTATAAAATATCATAAAGGAAAGCACTTGATGTTTTCTTTGATGAATGATTGGATTTCCTCAGATTTTGACCCCCAACTTGTGACTCATGAAATTAGATTAAATATGAACTCTTGTTTCCCAGTTGTCTGAGTTCACATAGGCTCGTCTCTGGGTCTCAGAGTGTCAGTAAATCCCTTGTCATTTTTGGGGTTTGTCACTATAAAGAGCCAATTAGTTATCAGACGCAGTGTGTTTCATTCCCGAAGATTCCGAATCTTAACGTGTTCAAAACAACGCACTTATTTGGTCCGCGTGCATTTCCTGCACAAGTTCACGTGTTGGGTCGGACTGGCTGATCGTCGGTTCTTACAAAGAAAAACAAACAAAAGAAGAACATCAATCCCAAAAGAAAAAAAAACAACATCTGTAGGAAAACAGAACTAACACAACCATAAAAATGTTACAAATACTGTAGAAGAAACAAATGAAAACTAAAAAGACGCTGTACAAAAATAAAAAATGAATAAATATGCAAATTTATAAATAAATTAATTTGGTGAATTCAAAATATTGCAAAACGAGGAAATGGAGCAGAACTGGACTGTGAGTAAACCAACTGTTTTAAGTATAAAAAGAGCTATGAAATAAAAAGACCAAGAAATGCCTTTTGCTTGATGATGCTCAGAGTTTTGTGTTCAACTCAAGAGCCAGCAGTATTTAAAGCTCTCGCTGAAGCCGTTACGGAGAACAAACATTTCCACATAAGGACAGAGGTGACCAACGCAGAACACTCTGAGATCAGACTGATGGTTCATGTTAAATCTATATAAACAAAACCGCTTATACAAAGCTTTTCCATTTAGGTTTTTTTCCCTCTAAATGTACACATATTCCTGTATGTTTTATAGCACAGTGTAGTCATGGATATGTTCTTCTCAGCTGTAGCTGTGAGGAGAGTTTGATATACAATCTGCTCAGCATTCTTTCATTTTGGGCTCTAATGACACAATTCCTCTTTAATGGAGGTTTCTGATGTTGTTTGTCCAGTTCTTGTTTTCAGCAAAGCCACATTTTCTATCCTTAAAAAAAAAAAAAAAAACTGGTTTGGTTTTACCTCGAACAGACAGAAAATGGAAAAAGACAGCAGAGCAAAGGTGAAATTTGTTTCAGAACAAGCTGTTTCTTTAAAAAAAAAACGATTCCTTTTTTAACCTTTAAGAACACGACACGCACATACAGACACAGTAACGACATTAGCATAACCAAAACTCAGGGCTGCAAGCTCAGTTCCCCTGGGGTTTTACAGATTCATATAGGCTTGTGTGAGTGTTTTGCATCGTTTTTCTCTAGGCTACAGTAAGACTGTGGGTGAGATTCAGAGAGCTGCAGCGACTCCTCTCTCACAGCTAACATTCAGAAAGATGGGAGGCAAATAAAGGCATTTCTGTTGGTTGTTTCTCCGCTACAAGGAGGACACCTCACTAGTTTTTTTCCTCATTTTCACCTGGCTGTTTTAGGCAATCATTTTCTTTAAAAACAATACCACAAAAAAAAAAAAAAAAAAAATACAGAACACATACAAAAACAGAAAAAGTACATTTCCCCATGTACCATGCCTAAGTAGAAGGAATATTTCCAAAAAGGCCTGGAATAAAGGCATTTGATTAAGCATACATTCTTTGATTAGAGTTTAAAGTTTCATTATGTTGTCCTCACTAAGGCTCAGCCTCTCCTTTAGGAAGATCCCACGTCTTTTGTTTTCCACCAAAATCAAAAATGTACATTACATTTGTCCTGGCAGTGAATTATGTTCAATCAAAACGTTTGGTTTGATTTTGTAACCATTTTCTTTTACTTTTTAAGGATATATTCAGTAGCAATACTCAAAAACACCATTTCAGTTATTTCACAAGATTTACTACTAGCTACTTTAACTGTTAACATTTTTTTAAACGAGCAACTCTATCCAATAGTTGTTTTTCTAAATTAGCTGTAAGCAAGCATCCTCATATTTAGCAAAGCTGCAGAAACAGAATCTCTAAAGTCAACAGTTCAGCTATTGGCCATATAGTCACTTCAGGCCCACGCTCAGCAGTACTCAGTCCAGTGATGAGAATTTTAATGCCAAAATTGTCAAAAAATTTGGAAGCTCAAAGTTCGCAAATTGAATTCTTCTTCTTCCCTCTGAATATTCTCACCTTTTTTTTTTTGTTTCACATTCTCAGCCCTCTTAGACAGTTTCTCCAAGGCAATACAGGTGACAAAAGGAAATCTTCGACTTTCTTTGATTCTTTGATCAGATACATCACCTAAAGGCCTTCCCAACAGGTCCTTTGAAACCTGCGAAACAGGACGTCATCCTGTCTGTAAATAGTTGAGGTTTTTGTGAGTTCTACTGCCCCCTCACCTCAATTACAACATCATCATCATCAGAGCTGCTGCTGCTGCCAGCATCCCTGCCATTCATCAGAACCGAGGCCCGCTGGCCCTCAGATCGTGCTGAGGGGGAGAAGGAGGAGGGGGAGGAGGAGGAGGAGCTAGAGGCAGCAGTTGGAGGGTACTGGGACAGGAAGCTGGCTCCAGCTGGACCAGGAGTAGCAGCTGGACCCGACACTCCTCCCTGTAGCATCGACCCAGAATACAGGCTGGCCAGAGATGGACTGTACGAGAGGGGGAAGCCTGGTGGGAGCATCCCAGGCACACCAGGGTTCAGCATGAATGGAGGCAGGGCTCCTGGAAGTGAACTGGTAGCTTTGACCAATGAAGATGATGATGAGGAAGATGAGATGGTAGGAGTGGTGGTTGCTGTTGAAGAAGAGGAGGAAGAGGAAGTCGGGGTGGTGCTTCTGCCACTCAAGCCGAAAAGATCTGGGTACATGTAACTGGGGTCACCCAGCTGAGTGGGGGGTGGGTGGAAGTAGTGTGAGCCTGACCCCATGAAGAGCGGAGGTCTCAGTGAGCCACCCAACATGGCGGAGCTGAGACCCATAGGGGGGAGGCCATAACCCCCTGAAAAAGGGAACCCTTGTGAGGACAGAGGGACTGAGGAGTGTTTTCCTGCAAAGGGCTGCTTATTGGCCTGTTCCTCCAAGGAAGGGGTGGATGCTTTGCGTTTGGTGCCTACTCTCAAATCCTGAGCAGCAGTGGCATCCATGTTGGGCTGGATCACATTAGTAACAGAGACATCATGGCGGCTCGCACTTCTACAACCAAAACCACTCGCGGCACTGCTGCCATTAGTCTGCAGCAGCTTGTTGGAAAGCGGAGCACTCATGCTGCTTTCTACTGCAGCTGAGGCTGCTGTAGCATCAGCTCCTGCACCTCCAGTATAGCGCTGCAACTCATCAATGATCTCTGGGCTGTCAGGTGAAAGAGGGCGGGGCACAGCCTTTGAGGGCTTCCTGTCAGGTGACAGGTAACCATTATTGTGGTTGGTTGAAACCTCCTGAGGTGGGGTTTGCACATCTGAAAGAGATTATGCATAAAAATAAACACTACTAATCTTTTCTTTACTTAAAAGTGATTCATTTGTAAGAATTTACGATTGCATGAGAAAAGTTATGAGCTGTTTTATTTATGAGGGAATCATCTTACCTTTGGGTGGTGCTGTTGCGCTCTCATCCACTGTTTTAGCCTTATTAGCTGCTCTGATGGCAAAGATTCGACCATCTGAAGTTCTGATATATGTCCCTAAAAACAGTGAGGAATGACGTTATCTCTACTCAGAGCAAGAGCTCATTTAAAAAACAAATTAATGGTCTGAAATGTGCCTTTTGATGAAATTTAAAATAGTGATTAGGCTTTAATTACAAAACTGAGAAGCTATTTTTACTTATCATTAAGCTAGACAACAACAACGTTTTAAAAGATATGAAAAAATGTTTTTTTAAGTAAACAATTTTAGGAGTGTTTGGTTGATCTACCTTTTGTGCCCCTGATGACATGAATACTTTCTCCAGTTGTAATCCTCGTCTGAGCATCTGTTGAGCTGTTGGTACCTGGAATCACTATGTCTAAAAGAAAACAAGCACATGGTTTTCACAAACAGAAACAAGGAAATGAGCTAAAATCTTAAAACTAAAGAGTATGAACAGTTTGCCTACCAGTAGTGGTGACAATCTTCTGTACAAACACTCCTGCTTTCTGCAAGCAGTTGACATTGAAACCTCCTTGATTGGATCTGGTGGAGTCACGGTCTGAAGCAGGGTCTCTTGACGCTTGGCGGGGTGTCATGGGAACTGGTGTTGACTGGACTGGCCGGACATTCGTCATCGGTTTCTTCTCAGCATGAGTGGGAGGGCGCCTGAACACAGACATGTAATTAAACTTCAATACACTCCACTTGTTCACCTCAAACTCTTGCTCGCTTGAACAAACTCAAACTCCCAAAAAAATACTCAAAGTTTGGTTCTATCAGTGGTAAAAGACTGAGCAAGAAATTCTGAGAGGTGATACTTTGCACATGCCTTTTCCCTGGTTGGATAAAAAGTCCCAGAAAGGATGGAAGGCACCCAGAAAAACACAATTCAATGTTTTAATCAGGGTTTTTTGTCATATCTGCTTGAAATAAAGTTGTTTTAACAAATCCACTGACCAGTTTCTCTGGCTGAAGGCAGGGATGTTGGTGAGGCTTTGGTCACTAGCGGGGTAATAGTGAGCGTAGGATGGGCGGGTGTACGGCACTGAGGCTCTTTTCTCCTCTTCATAGCCCTTTTTAGCTGCTTTTTTCTCAGCCCTGCTCAGTTTCAGCTCCCTGCGGTCCATCAGCAGGGACTCGTGGGGGAACGGTTGCTGGAGGGAAGAAATTATAAGTGACTTGTAGAAATCTGACTTATCAAATACTTTTAAATGTCACTGGTCCCTAGAATATACATTTTCAGACACCCAAAGAACACTTGCAAGCTTGTGAAGTCTACAAAAGACTATGTTTTAACTGTAATCACCTCCAGTGGGTGGATGAGGGTAAAAACTGTTTTTGTTCATGTACCTTGGTGACCAGGTGAGAGTAGCGGTGCAGAGCTTTCTGAAGAACGCTCTCCTTGATGCCTTCAGGCTGCAACAGGACCAGGGATGGATCTGGCTCCTCCTCCACGAAGTGAAGCAGAGATTCAACCTCCCTCCTGGTGAAGGTCAGCACAGGGTTCAGATCGTCCACCACACGATCTAATGGAGGGGAAATTAATTAAATAAAAAAGACTGACATTTTAAAGACTCATAAACCTGAAGATACCAGAATTATTCTCTTGTGATGTGTAAAGCACTAATTTAGAGGCAATTATTAGGTTTTAGGCGATTTCAACTCACCAGACATGCCCTGTTTGGAGATCTGGCGGTCGTAGATCTTCTTCTCCAGCGTGAAGTCGCACACCAGTCGGTAGATGTGACACGGTTTTCTCTGTCCGTAGCGGTAGACGCGACAAACAGCCTGAGCGTCATGACAGGGATTCCAGGAGGCATCAAAAACCACCACACGGTTCGCCCCGATCAGGTTCACACCCAGACAACCAGCCCTGAGGTCCAGACAGGACAGCATTCATGCTGCATGACTGTTTAAGTTTGTAAATTTAATGTCCTGAATATTTTAAATTCAAGTTACCTGGTTGACAGAAGGAAAACCCAAGCTGAGGTGTTGGTTGGGTCATTGAACTGGTTTATTAGTCTCTCTCTCTCTGAAACAGTCGTGCTTCCATCCAGTCCTTCAAAATACCAAACAACCAAGACAGTTATCACAGGAGCCTTGAATCATGTAGTACAGAGATCAAACATCCCTTTCTGAACAGATTGATTTTAGTTTTTTGACTTTCCTGCTGATTTCTCTTTGTAATTTAACTTTATCCCACATAGTTTCATTACCGGTTCTCATTTGAGTAAATAAAAGCTTTAGGGATTAATACATATTTTGTATAAAGTGTTATTGGTTGGCATAGAAAATTCTGAACTGATGTTGTAGTTGTGATAAAATCTCTCTATGAAAATCTACATTTATCCAAATAACGTTTGTGAATTTTGGTGCTTGTGTAACCATGTAATAAGGCTAGTACTTAAAATCACCAGCAGGTGGCAGCACTTAATACATCTCCATTACAGAAACTCCTGTGGAGCCAAATCACTGCATCTTGTGTTCTTGTGAAGTAAAAAAACTGGTTTGTAGACCCTTTTTTATAATTTTTTTTTACTAAATCAATAAAGAAGAGCAAACATATTTAAATCTTTACAACTCATGACTTACTGTAGTAGTTGATATTACGGACCCAGTTCTGGTTTGGTTTGTCTTTGTTGGTTAAATTAGGAGACGGAGGCACCGGTCTCTTTGCCAAAAACTCCTCGATCACCGTCAGTGTGGATAAACTTTGACTGTAAGAAGAAGCGATGATAATATGAAAAAAAACAAAAAACACATAAAATAAGATCAGACCAGCGATACGGTACAGCAGATTGTTTAATACGTTTTAAATCAAATTTAGAAATGTGCTTTTAGTATTTTTTATATTTTCTACCTGAACACAAGAAGCTTGTCTCCCTTTCTGACACTCTCCTCTATGAGGTGAAACAGCAGCACCATCTTCGCAGAGTTCTCCAGGATGCCAGGCTTATAATCACACATGATGTCCTTTGCCTGTTCATATGAGAAGAAACAGTAAAAAAGGCTCGTTTTGTTTTAAAACTAAATATTTTAGACAGTTATAAGATATCAGGTGAGCACGTACCCACTCATAGGTGATGACCTGATTGGCTTTCTCCTGCAGCTGGTTCAGACTCAGTCCTCCAATGGGATCAGGACTGTCCAAGTTCTTTGACTTCTGAATGGATGCTGTGGGACATTGAGGATGTCCTGTGGAGGTGATGTCATCAAGGTCCAAGTCCTGCTCACTGGCCAAATTTTCCTTCTGTAAGGCCTCGTATAGCACGTCCGGGTGGTTCCATATCTGAGCAGTAACAGTAACTTGCAGTTAGATGTATGAATGATCAGTAGTATTGATCATTTGATCAATATTATACATCTGTAAATAATTGTTCTTGAGAGCAACCTACAGATGGAGACTCATGTTGGATCACTTCTTACCTTGCAGCAGACACAAAAAGCCTTCAGAGGGTTGAGGCTGAGCCAGCCGCTGTTTCCTGCCTCTCTGAATCGGTTCATGAACTCAGTGTAGAGCGCCCTCTGCAGGGGGGACAAACGTACTAGGATCACATGCTCCTGCTTGGAGGGCAGCTGGTCCCTCAGGACATCATGGCCCCGCCTGCATTAAACAGAAGTTAAAGTTAACATTTGCAAAGCCTCATTTTTAACTATAGAGTTGAAACACGGCTGATTCCTTCCTTTTTTGGGCGGTGATGCTCTTACCTCTGTACAAAGCCTTCCAGCAGGCTGTGGAGGACATGGCTCCTGTACCTCATCAGCTGGATGTCCTGAGGTGTGCTGTCCACACATTGTCCATTCAGAATGGGACGTTCGAACATGTTGCTGAACTCCTGCCTTGTGCCTGAAGTATTTGCAAAAATGATAAAAACTGTCAAATCTAAATGTTTATTTAAACATCTCTTGGAGTAAATCCTGAATTAGATCCACACCTAGAAAGTCCGGACGGACGAAGTCAACCATGCACCAGTACTCTATTAGGTTGTTCTGGAGCGGATAGCCGGTCAGAACCACGCGCCGACGGGTCTGAATGTTCTTTAGAGCCTGTGACGTGCTGGCGTGGCAGTTCTTAATGCGATGTCCTTCATCACAGATCACAACATCTGGTCCAGGTCGGGACAGGGCTTTCTCTACACCTTCACCAAAAAAGAAAGAGTTTTCACTTTAATCTCCTTGAATTATTTCCTCCCATACAGTTATTTATGTCTTTTCTTTGTCCTCCAACCTTTAAGTAGTTCCTGCTGCCTGTCTTCCTCGTCCAAGTTTATGACATCAGGTCCTGCTGCTTTCTTGCTCCTCTTCTTCCTTCCAGCCACAAAGCTCTTCTTCAGCGACAGGAGGCGGTACATCTCGTATCCCATCAGCAGCACCCCTCCGTCCCGAGCCCACTCCTCCACCACCTTGGCTCTGGTCGCTGTGTTCCTGAATCACATAAAGGATGCAGTTGGTTGAACAACAGTACATCTTCCTGTATGAACTATTCAATAAAATATGAAGCAACTTTAAGCGGATTTATTAAAAATGTAAAGGGTTTGATTAGGAGCTAAATGGAAGAAAAAGTTAAACGAGGAGCAGGTTTTTTAAATGTAAGACAGAATAATAAAGAAATGTGCACAATTATAATTATAATAAATAAAAATAGTTTACTGAGTGGGTACTATAATCCCTAAAGGAGAATGAAGCTGTTCAACTTTTTAGATCTTTAAACAAAATAAAGATACAATTTTAATAAAATATTTAAAAAACTGGACTGTTCCAGTAACTCACTTGTGTTCGTCGTTGAGGATGTGAACTTTAAATGTTCTAGGCGTCACCAGTGCCGGGTCAGAATCTGGAGGCAACGCTTCTGGAGGAGGGACCCATGTGTTGAACTCTGACAGCCAGTTCTGCAGCGTGTTCACCTGAAATTCATCACACACAAAAATCCGAGTCAGCGTTTCTGCTTTTTGTCCTCTCGTCTGCTATTTTTTTCCCTATTTTTCATGGAATAATGAAATTAAATATGTCTATGTAAGAATGTTTTTACCTAAATCACACTATGAAAAACAAAATGACCAAACATGTTCTCCTTTAAGCTTCAAAAACAGTATAAAATAACTTACTCTTCTCAGTTCTGAACAACAAAAACGTAAAACCATCTTGTTTTATTTAAAATGAACCTCAATGTTAGCATTATAGTCTAGAATAAATTATCCTTTGTAGAAAAACTGAGATCTACACCAACTAAATGTGTGTATAAACCATCTCAGGCAAATTTTAAGGAAGGAGTGATAATGTAAAAAATAAATCCATAAAATCTTACTGGGACTATGGCGAGCACAGTGTGAGTCTGGGTGTGTCTGAACAGGACGTCGATGAAGGAGATGACCTGCAGCGTTTTGCCCAGGCCCATGCTGTGAGCGAGGATGCAGCCAAACCCGCTGCTGCTGCTGAAGCGCTCCAGCGACTCCACCAGGTTGTCATACAGAAAACGAACTCCACCGATCTGATGAAGAAAAAAATAAATGATCGAAACCCTTAACGTGTAAGGGAAAGAAGAAAACTATCGTGTTTAGTTTTGGTCAAAATACCTGGTGAGGTTTGACTGCCCGAGCGAGCTGGGGTAACAGGATGATGTCCTCCTCTGCAGGGGGATGGTTTATGTTGACCAGAACCCTGCCCTGGATGTCCGGTTGGTTCTGTGAATCAATGGCGTGCGCACCACTTGGCTCGCTGTCCTCTTCCTCGTTGGTGGACTCGATGCAGACGTGGGGTGAAGCGTCACTCGTACTCAGGTCTATGACATCTAAAGTGAACAGACAGTCTGGAACTTTACATTTTAGACTTGTACTGCATTTAATTCTGTAGTTCACACAAGCTTTGCAACTCCTAAATACAGATCAGTAGGTTCAACAACTCTTGAGGAAATGTTAAAGGCACACTATGCGGTTTCGGCTTGTTTTTAGCACCCCCTAGTGTCAGTTTTAAATCACTGTCGTAAAAAAGGTTAGCATTGTCTTTGCTCAGAAACATCTAACTGTTGAAATGTCACCTCAGCCTTCATTGCTTTCTACTGCAGTGGTTCATCACTCATTCAAAGAAATCAGCTGTGTTCAAGCAGAGAGATAAAAAAAGAGCAGGAATCATGAGCTAAAAACACTCCGGCGCTAACACTGGGTTAGCCTAACCCTCGCTCTTTTTTTTTATCAGCCTAAGTTTATTTGAAGTAATTGGGAGAACAAGAGAACATTAGAAACTAAAAAATGAATTCCATGTGAGTTTGAACCATAACAACTAAATCTAATAAACAGAGCCCAAACATGATGGAAGTTTATGGTGAAAGTTACACAAGCTGGCAGCCAGCGAGGCCACAGCGTGACGAGGTGGTGTGTGTGTGTCAGTGTGTTAGTGTGTCTGAATAAAAAGAAAAAAAAATCAAATAAAGAATGAGCTTATATAACGCTGTGAATAGCTGGTTATACAAGTAGGATTAAAGTGGAGGGGGCGACTGGTTATATAACCTCAACTAGAAATGTCACTGTGTCACTGTGGTGTGGGTGTGTGCTCACTAACTGGGATTAGCTGGATTTATTGCCCCACAGACACACTCTCCTTTCATCTCTTTTCCCTTCAGTTAGTTCTTTATTTCCTCCAGGTCACTTTTATCGCCCTCAGCTTTGTTTGATCTTTGCTCGTCATATTTGACTGTTTGGCTTTCGGTATTTCATCGATTTGAGTGTACACCCAGGAAGTGTTTTAGTCTATTAACAGTATAGGGAAAAATTGCATGGAAGAACAGATGGAGAAGTAAATAATATTATGTGACAAAAACATATTTGTGGATGCTGCATTTTTTAGTCTTTTTCTGATATATCCTGTCTTTGTCGTTTTTACTCAGGAATCCCATCAGACACAGCCTTCTGATGTGTTGATTTTCCAGGCATTTGATGTTAGAAATCAATTAGAAATGGTGTGTGTAATCTCATAAATGAATAATAGTCATACGGCTACTGACGCTGCTGTGTTTTCCATTTGACGTCAGCAAATCACTACAACTGTACTCTCTATTCCCCCCACATTTCCGTCTAAATGAACCATTGAGAAAAATAAGAACTTCATCAGCTGAATAACAGTGAGTCTCATCATCAAACTCTGTAGCTAAATAAGGTAACCAGAATGAAAACCTGCATCCCAAGATTTCAACATTATAAACTGCCTTTCTAAAGACAAATTTTGAGATTTAGACTGAGAGATTTATGAATTTATCTTTTGTTTTTAAAGCAAAATGAAGACATAGTTAGGTTAAATTATTTGCATGTACGTCTTGTTTTAGAATGTTAAATTTGAACATCTGACTCAAAGTCAGTGACATTGTTAAAATGCTTCAATATTTAAACATGACAGAAGAAAATGCTTGAATTCAACATATGAGCATGCACTGAGTGAACAAAGGTGGAAAAAGCTGCATTAATTAGACTAAACTGCACATAAATACAGCAACATGTCAAAACTGATGCCTCTACAAATGCAAAAGAGCTCAAATGCAGGGAAATGTTATTCTCTTTAACCCTTTGAAAAGCCCTTTTTCATTTGTTTTCACACCATCTTTAAAGTGCAACTAAAGATAGAAATACATCTAAATGTTGCATGTTTGTATCTGGGTTTATGAACTCCATGACTTGCTAAAGATTTTAGCTGCAGTCAGAGCTAGAACTCAAAACCTCATGGGGCACAATTTAATTTATTTATCGCTTTGCCCTTTATCACTCATTAACAGTGTGAGAGTACAGAATTGATTATCTATTTGATGTCTTTAACATGCAGGAAGTTGAAACTCTTCTCAGCTTTTTTCCTCTTCTTTATTTTCTTACAAAGAAGTTTTTGTTTTTTGATCCAGACTTTTCAAACGGTGTTAATTTCTTTACCTGTTTTTTGTGTTTGCTGTGCGGCAGCAGAGGAGGTTGTGTTAATCTTGATGTTGTCTTTGCTGCTGGAGTCCAAACAGATCACATCCTGTCTGGTGGACTTTACTTCTCTCTGATAGGATGCTGATGATGAGGGTACAGGCTGGGTAACGTCACCTGGACAGATACAGGAATCAGATAGAGAGAAAAGGTGAACATGTGAGTATTGGTACTAGTACTAGTAAGCATTAGTACTTTTATGAGGATGTTTGTTTTGTTGTATGTTCTCTCACCAGTTGTGTATTCAGGCAGCAGTGGTACGAGAAAGTCCTGCTTTCTGTGCTCCTCCAGACGTCGCCTCCTCTCCAGCTCCTCATGCTGGGCGGCTTTGGTCCCTGACTCTAACTGATGTTCTCTCAGCAACTTCCTACGCAGACAAAAAATTACTATTAGCTCAAACAATCGTTGAATATATATACAACATATCACTGGTAACACGTGGCCTCTTCTCTATCTTTACTCTTGTATTGATGTTGATGAATCACTCTCTTAAGAAAAACCCACTTGGGATGCAGCTTTCTTTAAAGCTGGATTCATTTGTACGTATTAAACAATAGAAATGAACAAAAGAGGTGTGTTTAGTGATTTAACTGTAATCCCACAGAGAAATATTCACTATTTAGTATTTATTTGGGTTTGAAGAAGATATTTTCTTAACACTCACTCATTCCACCTTGGTGCTATAGAGAGATTCATGCATGTCCTGAACAATTACACTGTTTAAACAAAATGCTCTTAGAAATCAAACATAGTTGGTTGAATGTAGACTTAAAATAAACTAAATCACAAAGGATCACTAAAACGTACATTGTAAGTTTATTAACAAATCTATTATTTTCCCACTTTCATTTTCTAACATTTTAATGCTGATATATTTCATTATTGTCATGCATTCTATTTTATCTATTTAATGCCTTTGTATTTTAACTGATGTTTTGGATCGATGTGTCTGTTAATAAAGTTTATTACTACTATCTAAGCCTTTAAAAGCCTCCAACGACTCACAGTTTAGCTTAGTTAGCTTAGTCGCAGCTAAAAAGATATCTATTTGTCAGACAAGAGAACCAAGTGCCAGCTAGAGCCGGGTAATATTCAAATTTGTATTTTAATTTAGGCTCTAAATGGTCACAAATTCAATGGAATTGACAAGAAATGGTTATTATTGAAATATCTGATGCTTTATTAATAAATTTAATTGAATTTAATTATACGCTTCAGTTTATGAGCATCAACACACCTGAAAAATCCCAATCTGTTCACACTGACTCTCTGTTTGGACACCCGGGCTTCCATAGTTTTCTCTGCTTTATGGCAGCACTGCCTGTCTGTCAGTCAGGAGACTGATCGATCACATTAAGTTTAATTAGCAGCACTGCGTTTTACAAAATATACAATGTATGCAGTTTGGCATTTTTTATGATGGCCTTTATTAATTCTGGTATAATAAAATATACGTCTATTTCATAATTTATACACTGATACGTTTTAATTACTACTAAACAACCCACTAGCTGACATAAATCTGTGCAGTCTTCTCAAAACGTGAACTCTGGATCATGTTTCCCTCCTCAAGGAGTATTATGCTAAAAGATTATGGTCTCAACATTGACCAAAATAATCAGGATAATGACTTTCCCATAACTAAAAAGCTCTAAGACATAAAATAAGTAAATCAGATGCCTAAACATAAAATAAATCCCAACATTAGTAGATGTGTATGAGTCTGGGCTTTGTCTTTAACCAGAGGAGGCAAATTTAATTTTAGTTTCAGCGTTTTTCTGCCTCTAGACAGAAAGACACTAAAACCCAAGACTAAATATTTTATGTTGATAGGATCACTGGCTCCTTTCCTTCATATGAACCACATTTTCATGGGGAAAAATCAAACCAAATGGGTCTCAATTCATGCTCGCCTCCAGCTAAGGAACTATCTTGTATAAACTACAATTAGTTCTGCAAAAAGATTGAACTTGTGGAAGTTTTATGAAAGTGACACTGCTCTGTGTTTGCAGCAGTAACAGTTAATTCAAACTAAGAATTAAAACACTTCTTTTTTTAAATAGTTGAATATTAACAAAGAAGCTAAAAGCAGGGAATTAAACCCAGACCTGGCATCCCTAGCACATGTTTGAAATTATTCTAAAGCTGCTGATTGTGAATATAACTGCATGCCTGAGGTTGAGCTTTATGTTTTACTGGCAGACAGGCAGGACTGAAGCTGTATAATCAGCATATGTTAAATCACTGACAGATTTTATTAGGACCTGGCATGTGTTGTAGCTCAGCAGAAAAAAATTAGATTAAGGTAAAAAATAAATAAAAGGAAAGTGAGGAAAACCATGTGCAACACTGAGATGATTAACACAGCTGATGTTGAGTGTCATTAGAAAAACAATAAAAGCTGGAAAAGAAGAATACGCGGCTCTGAAGCAGAACATTCCTCAGAGGATTTTGCTCTCGTCTCTTTTATGTCAAGGTCAACTGCTTTATACTTGTCGAACAGTGAGTCAAAACTAATTTTCAAAACATTTGGTTCAAGCACGGCCTTGCTGATTTAATGCAGAGCAGACAAAACACTGTATTAATCTTTAAATGCTCTGAATGTGGAATACTATCTTCTTGTTTAGCTGCTGTGCCCGTCACTTGTCACAGGTAGCAGTAGCCTGTAGGTACCTGATGTTTCGTCTCATGTGTGCAGACTTGGAGCTCCTCTTCTTGCTGCCTGCCATGGCGGAGGGAGGGGTGGGGCTTTGGCTTGCCGGCCTGGAGTGGAGTCTGGACACAGGCTTCGAGGAAGGTGGGTGGGCTGGTGTCTCCGCTGAAGGTGAGGTAGATTGGGGTTGGTTGCACTGCCACATAGCCGGGTTGCCACCTTGAGCCTCATTCTCTGAGCTGAAGGAGGCACTGTGGGACTGGTCTGTGGGAAAAGGACAGGAAACAGTTGTTAAAGTGTGAGAAAGTCAAAAACGTCCACATCACAACACAGTAGGTCAGTTTACTTTTCACTATTCTAATGAAAATACTCCCAAAAGGTCAATCAAGTACAGCTGATTATAAACTGTGGTCATCTGGGCCAAAAATGCTAAATTTATGAGTGCACGTTGTGTTTTTCATTTCAAAACTTTTAGACATACTACCTGGTTGAAACTCTTCAACTGTTTTTGTCATCCAGCTTTTGTGAAGATTCGTTTGATTAGAATTCACTGTTTTATTGGGAGAACAGGGAAACTGAGTCGAGGCAAATCACTCCAAACATCCCTCAGTAAAACACCCATAAACCTGTCTCACTTCAAACCTTTCATTTGATCTTTTTTTTTGGGTCAACCTGTCTTCAGTAATCAGTGATTTTAAAAAGTGCCTGTGTTTTAGTTTTTCCTTTTCTTCTTCTCCTACCTCTCTGAGTTGATCCATCAGAAACACACTGAACCAGATCTGGGGCTTATGTAAGAGCTGCATTATAAATATGGACAGCTTATGAAACACAAGACGGGACAGTGACACCGATGCAAAAATACACACATTATCCAAAGGACAAGTGCTCACAGAAAAATATTAGTCAATACGTACAAAACAGATACACACTCTTCTTTTACTTTATATCACTGTAGGGACACTCCACTGACCAAATGCACTTTTACCCTCAATCATGCTCACTCTCTCACATGCAGAAACACAAGTTTGCAGACCAGTTCAGCCTTGGAAGATGGGATGAACAAGGACACCTTGCCAACGCACACAAATTATTTCAACAACAAAACACAAAAACTGTGTACAAGACATGCGTGACACCTGGCTTGTGAATGTGCATATGCTTGCATGAGTGCACACAAACATTCTTGACATAATGACGAATAGAGGCTGGTGATGATCTCAGTGTGAACTGAAAAACAACTTACATAAAATGCCCCTACAGTCCTTCTGTGTGGCTATAGCTTCTTAATTTGGCTGCTAATGATGAGATTGTGTGGTTGCATCTGAGACTGTTCAGGAGCTCAGTGATGCCCTGGTCAGAATCTGGGAGGAGATACCCCAGGACTCCATCCATCGTCTCATTAGGAGCATGCCCGGACGTTTTCAGGCTGCATAGAAGCAGGTGGAGCCATACAAACTATAGAGAATCAATCAAAGTTGTTGCAATGAACTTTCAGCTAACTGGACTAACCTAAATCAGATTTTCTGTTTAAATTACTTGGTGACTTCAATTTAAGCCCTCTTAAGGAATTCAAATTTCTATCAAACGATGTGTCATCCATTTGTCCCTGTCAGTATGAATACCCAGCAGGATTATTGAGATCTGATGTGTTTTCAATATGTTTTAATTGTTTTGAGTAGTGTACATACATTTGATCCAAAAACATTAACTGTACAAGTTGCATATCGCGCTTAAAGGTAAGAAATTCAGCTAAAAGACACAAACAACAGTTGCTACCTAAACAAACCAAAATTCTAACAACAAGCAACAACATGACAAAGCAGCAGAAACACGTTAAGAGATCCATACCCCAAAAACCTCACTGGAGTGATTGCACAATATGATGCAAACAAACAGAAACCCACATGAAAGCTCAGGCTCTGCAGAGTACAATAGAATAAATTTCATCACTCTATGGGCAAAAGTCAGCTAACCAGAAGATGAGCTAAATTAAGCTTTGCTTCAAGCAGCCATAACTACAAATCTTACAAACATTAGAAGTTTTGTGGCTGTAAATCATGTTTGAGTTCTACAATCAAACAGAAGCATTTTCTAAATTGAAAAGGGTTCAAGAGGCCATCGATGACTGTGACTATTTTGAGAGAAAATATTTGCTGCCAATGTTTCAAACATGTTCTAAAGTTCAACGACATCAGAGCAAGGCCCCGCAACTCATAAAAGTAAAGGGCAAACCCTTGCGATGTATCGAGACATTCTGGACACTCCCTCCCAAATGTCTTTTGCAATTTATTGCCCACAGGTTGCATTTTAGTAAGACGTGAACTTTAAGGCAGAGAGAATTAGTGTCTGAGTGGTTTTAGGTGGCACAAATTAAAACATTTCTCAGGGATCCTTCAAACTGAGATCATTCTGACCACTGTCTACCACAGGTAAGACACTAACTACTTCTCATAATGCCACTTGAAAAAAACTGGTACAATTAATTTAAGTGTACGGGCACAAGAGACGTATGTCTTTAATTATGAATTTACAGAACAACAGATGATTAAAACTTGAGGTAAATCAAATTAATTCTTTACTTTCCCAAGAAAAATAGCAACTGAACTGTTACAAAATAAAATGCAAAAAGTTTCATAAAATTGAACATAAGATTAATTAAAATAAAAAAATGGGGTTTTGAGTCATAAATGTGATTCATATGTACCCCATTTTCTATTTTTTCAACCCTACCTTACACAGCAGTTATATAACAGTTCCTGAAATGCACAGAGCCTCAACATCACCGTGAAACACACACTGAACAACAGACACTAAAGTGGCAAGAAAAGCAATGGAAAGAGGAAAAGAGAGGGAGATGAAAGCAAGGCCATTATTCAAAGCAAAACAAAAAGGGAGGTGTACTTCAGAGTGAGAGGGGTGGACGACACAGACACAAAACCACACATGAAAAACCATCACACATAAACAAGCACTCAGACCCACATGGATGCTAATTCTGGGAATCAGGACCGTTTCCTGTTGGGTCAAAAGGACAAGTTCAGGATTCATTCGCTAATGAAAGAAAGAGAGCTTTATGAAATGTGTTATGAAATACTGTATGTCCAACACGCCTAACGCCCTCGCTCACCGGGGTCACCTGACACTGGCATCAGCTGACATGTTCATGTCCAGAAAGTTCAATCTTTTTCTCCTATAACTGAAGGTAACGTTGATTGCTTTTCTTTTAAAATGAAGTTTTGATCCTAGAAATCTGATATTTACATAAGAGCATCCCTTTTAAAATGATGGTTAAAAATTTGAATGAATCCTGCTTTGAACACAAGATGGAAGTCAGGGTAATCATTTGCTTCTACGCCAAAGTAAATGTGACTTAAAAGCAGGAATATAGTGAAAAACAAGCTGCATAGCCTTCATGACCCATATCTACATCACATTTACTCTTCTAACATCCAACATGCTGCAATACAAACAGAGTACAGTGCTCACAGGACTGAACTCAGTAAGAAAAGAGAACATTTCAAGATAAAGAGAAGAGAGAAACTAAGTGAGCGTGTGTTTTCTAGTGCAGCCTGGAAGCTCTTAAGGTGAAGGACCTCACACCGTCACAATCATACACATAGAGGAAGATGGACTGATTTTTAAACAGCCTCACACGGATACACCTTTGGAAAAATCTCATCACATTATGACCTGAAACGTTATGCAATCCACTCAGAAATGAACAAAATAACTTATATAACTACTGAACTGTTCAAGGCTCCCTGTGGAGAAGACACACTGTTAAAAAAAGTAAGTCCGTTCAACTTAGAAACGAAAGTTCACCGGCTGCCTTAAAAATTTGATTCAATTCAACTTGACCAAACACTTTCTTTCAACTCTAAATGTCAAGTTGTACAAATATCATAAATTATAACCATGCATTGTTTTAACTTAAAATTGTTAGTTGAAACAACAAATCCTGTTAGCTTAGCCATTTTTTAAAAATCAAAAAATTAGTTTATCTTGTTCAACATCCACCTGTCCATTTTCTGTAACCTCTTCATCCTCTACAGGGGGTTGCGGGGGAGCTGGTGCCTATCTCCAGGGGTCAGGGGGCGAGGGTTGGGGGACACCCTGGATGGGTCGCCAGTCCATCGCAGGGCCACACAGAGACGAACAATCAGCCACACACCCACTCACACCTAAGGACAAATTACTAGGAAACCGGAGTACCTGGAGAGAACACACGGGGAAAACATGCAAACTCCACGCAGAGAGGCCGCAGTGCCGGGATGCGAACCCACAACCTCCTTAATGCGAGGCAACAGTACTAACCAACTGCGCCACCATGCAGTCCCTTGTTGAACATACATACAAAATATATAATGTATAATATGTATATATATATTATATGTATGTATATATATATATATATATATATATATATATATATATATATATATATATATATATATATATATATATATATAAATATTTTACTTATATGGTATCACCAATAATCCTACTCCTCCAAACCTGCCAAATTTCACAGATTTAAAAAAAATCTATAACTTGCAAATTTAAGTTGACTGAATGAGAAAAATGTAACAATTTGTCAGAATAACTAATAAATGTAAGTTTTTCTGATCAAAACACAAAAAAGTAAGTTTAACAAGCAAAACTTAACTAGACAAGTTGAGTGAACTTATAAAGATAGATTGAAACAACTTTTTGAGGCTATGATTTTTTACAGTGCAGACAACTGAAAATCTATCTTCAATCAGGCTTAGTAAACACACACACACACACGCGCACACACACACACTAAACAATGCTGGATAGAAAGTGGTCCAAACAAAACTGCTTCAGATTTATATTATTGTGAAGCCAAAAGCACATGTTACAAAACAGGAACACAATCAGATCCCAATTAGTCGGCTTGTCACTCATTAACCTGCAGTTAATCAGCTCCTCCGGCCAAACTGCTAACTGTATCCATCTGTTATGGCTGCTGCCCACACATACGTGCATGCACACACACAATTATTAGAAGTCTGCCAATAGTGAAGAAGTGTCCAACTGTTTTTGATGCAAAACAAAAAAGGTTTGATGGTACAAAGAACGTAAACTTGTGCAAATTATCCACATTTTAAAATCCACCACAAGCTGGTTCTTTTTAAAATTTCATTATATTTGATGGGATTTTTGTTACTAAATCAAAATACACACTAAAACAAAATTTTCTGCAATTACTGAGTCAACATTTGTGGAGATAGGTGTTAAAAGTTTGCCATTTTCCCTCACATATACTGTATTTTTTTATCTGAATGTCTACAAATGGATGGTACTGACTTTTTAAACAACCCTCTGAGAATTAGATAAAATGAATATTTTGAGCAAATGTACCACCATTAGTCACACAATATCATGTCTTTCCTCTCAAATGGACTCTGTGAACAAATATTTGTCTTTATAAAGAACTGAGAACTAATTTAAGAGCTTAGAACAACTTTTGTGTTTAGAGCTAAAGGCAGTTACACACAGCACTTGATGTTGGCTTGAATTCTGGTCTAAATTCAGCGACCCAGACCTGCCCACCTCATTAGAAGGTGCTGCCTTCAAGGGGCATTCGAGTTGAAGGACTGACAGTTGCTAGGAGACCAAATCAAACTAATACTGTACTGGAAGCAACATGCAAACTGGAGGAGGAGTAGGAATCGGCCACAATCTCTAGGCGAAAACAAGTTCAAGGAAATCCTGAAAGCTCAAACTGCTATGACAAAAATGCACAAAGAGCAAGAAAAGAAATGCAAGAGTAAACAGTACCTGCAGCAAGTTTTCTAAACCATAAGTTTTTTCAGTTAAATGCTCCCTGAGGCTAAAAGAGTTAGTGCTACTCACAATTAACGTGCACTAAAGCAAAAAAAAGGGGCACAAAAGAATGCAACGGCTTCTGCAATAATCTGTGGTTTGTGTGGATGCCTTCCGACTGGGGCTGCAACAGGGAAACATCTGCAACCACAAAGTTACATAACATGTATGTATGTTAGATGCTTATACAACTCTCATGACAATCATCTCTTCAGCCTTGCGGCTTCTGTGTGTCACATAACTGATAATCCTGCAGGTAAATATCAAACATTAAAAAAGAGGAAAACCGATCAAGATAAATGCACACAATAAATAAAAATTATATATTTTCCTCTCAACAATTTCTGCTAAATCTGTGCTTCTCAAACAGTATTTACAGCTGACAGATAATGAAAACAAGTAAAAACCTCCTCAGCTACATATTTATACATTAGCAGTTTCTGCAAACATAAATAGAGAACATCCTGTCTGCAGGCTGGGTCTGTTAAAAACTGATACTTTAAGACACCTATCTATTACTTGCATTAGGTATTTACAGCCATCTGTCATGAAATCAGACAGCTGAGGTCTGAGAACCTGACCTACATTCAGGGGTTGTCTTTAAAGCAGACAGCTGTGAGGAGACGAAATAAAAACACCAAACTACTGACCCGGCTGTTTGATCATCTTTGTGAGTTTTTCTGTATAAAAAGTCCTGCCTTCACTTTTTCTTTCTTTATTTCCAGTAAACTGACATAAAAAAAAACGGAGAAAAGAAACAAGAAAATGAGTGAAATGTGCCGTCTGTCTGTGTCATGCCCTCCATCTGCTGCCTAGGTCAGCAGATTACAGCAGACACCCTGGGGAGTTCTCAGCATCACACATTTCACACCAACACACACACACACACACACACACACACACACACACACACACACACACACACACACACACACACACACACACACACATTAAGAGAGAGAACAAACTGTTATTATTCCACACAGATGTGGGATTCTGGGAAGCAAATGAACCTCGTCACGTCATCAGAATAAAAGTACAAGTAAAAGATTAAAGTGTTCAGTCTGCTGGACTACTGTTTATGCCCCCCCTCCACTGGGAACCACAAACATATTTGTTCTTTCGTGGTTATTCAACATGTTTTGGAAAAACAGAATTGGAGTAACATGACGTCAGAGTTATGAAATGCCAGTGAGAGGGCAGCTTGTGTGAGAACACAGTATTCTGAGGCACAGCATCAAATGTGTCAGCACAGAACACATAAAAGCATCGTTGGTATGATTATATAAAGTTAAATTCATAGGGTTTTCACTCCCTCGTTAAATAATTTGACATTGTTTCATTTTACACTTGCAAATAATCTACAAATCTGAGTAGTTGTTTTATTTCTCATCCTAATAAAAATATCAGCTTCAGCATCTGCACTAAACTCCTCTCGTAACTCTGACTCATCTTTTATTCTGTCCAAGCTAAACTTTGCTCCTTCTTGATAAGACTCTTCATTTCTACCTTACATGGTTTTCTTCTCATCCTGATAAAACTATAGACCTAACAGAATGAAAAGCATTCTGCATCCACTGACACATTTTATCAAAGTTAACAGCATTTTTTAAAGACGTGCAACATTAAGGGTGTAGTGTCATTTATTAGAAATCTTCATAGGAACTCAAATATTAAACTAAGATGATCTCATGTTGAGAAATGATGGATTTATAATCGTTTTGGTCAAATCTTAAAGATAAAGTAACACACAACCTCACACAGATTGGTTTGCGCTCATGGTCTGAATCACTCATCTGTTCCCATATAAAACTGTAGCTCAGTCGCTGTAAAATGGAGAGTTTTGGTTATGTTGGCCTCTCCACAGTCCACAGTGGTGGCCCATCTTGAATTGGGTCGACTCCAAAAGTTATCCAGTTTTAGATCAAACATTTAATGATTAATTTCTGAAGGATTTATTGAAATCCATCCAGTGGTTCATGAGGTTGTTTTTTTTTTTGCTAACAGTCTAAGAAACAAAGGCAAAAAGAACATGATAAATCATATTGATTAAATGAAAATGACATTCTCTCAGTGAACTAGTGCAGATAGAAAAGCATGAATATTAAAGCGAGCTAACAGGAAGCCTGAGTTTATCTGACAGCAACCAGCAGCTCACAGCTAAAACTGTGAACTGGTTCAAAGGAGGTCAAACAAACAGGTCAGTAAGTTTTATGAGGAGTTGATTTCTTTTCAGATAAAGTTGCCTCAACACACTGCAGCGCACAACAAGAAAACCTGTTGCGTTACGAGTCCAGTTAGCTTCATCACATTTACTTATTAAAAGTCTCGGTTTCACTCAAGAAAAGCGTTAGCTCCTGAAAGACAAGCCGCCGCTGCTGAGGCTGGTCGGACAAGAAGGGACGCTTATGTAACCACTGCCTCTGGCTGTTACACAACCAGCATGTTCACACAAACCTCACGTCCTGTACGCGCGCACAAACACACACACAGAGATGCACCACATCTCAAACGCACAGAACACTCTTGCAGGAGCTGGCAGACTCAGACGATGGCTGTGACATTTCAAGAACTTCTACACAAAGTTACGAGCGCCTCTCGTACGCGCACATTCTGTCAGCGCTGGGATTTTTTCCACTTCGGCTGTTTAGAAAGCTGTTCTCATAGTTTAACGACTATCAAACTCTGAATTTTAGCACCACGTCAGGCTGTCTGGATGATGAGGAGACGACTGGGAGGATAAACGAAAAAAACAACAGATAACTGGGTCAATATATCAATTTTCAGCTAGACTAAAAGTTCAAACACCTCAACAAACTCTCCTGATCCAGGATTTAGAGGCAGGTTTGGTTTTGCAGTTAATGAGAAATGCAACACAATCTTTATTTGCAAACAGTAAATATGTAGAAGCTGCAAACAATACAATATTTTAAATATATGCATAAAAACATTAAAATACTTGAAATTTTACTTTCCAAATACATAAGAATGGCTCAATAGTGTCTCCTTGTGATAAATATAGCTAAAATTAATCTGCAACAGGAGTTTTATTTGATTAATTTTTCAATTATGTTTAAAAAAAATGTTTGTGTAACATGGTATAAAATGTAACTGGCTAACTTGTCTTAAAAAAGGCAAAAAAAATCCCACCCATATTACTGCTGTATCTTCAAAAAACGGCCAGACAAATAACACACAAGCCGACAAAATGACACACACCTCTCTTACATAAGCGGCTGCCCTGAATTACTTATTAAGGCTGTTTTATTAGAGCGAGGCAGGTGAGTTATAAAACCCTCCTGCTGGCAACATGTGTGTCGGCGTGCGTCACAGAAACGATGATGAGGCGAAACGAACATGACAGAGTGAACAGAGGAAGAAAAGACGACAACACAATGAGAGAGAGAGAGAGAGAGAGAGAGAGAGAGAGAGAGAGCAGCAGAAGGGTGAGGTGAGGTGGAACAGGCTGTTTGTAGGCCAGTGTGTCACTGCTGCTGAGGAGGAGGGCAACCGGATGACACACACACACACACACACACACACACACACACACACACACACACACACACATACACAGGAGGCAACAAACAATCGTGTACCAGCCAAGCTATAGTCTGTTACATAATGTTCTTTGGCAGACAGAGTGCACCTTCATCCCCTGTAAAATTCCCAGATAAATCTCACCCACTCAAAACCAAAGCAGGAAAATATTTGCAGAAATGGGTTTGATTAGAACACACTGTGACTCTAACATCTCTGTGGGTTTGTTGAAGCATCAGCACACTCACTGTGGCAGCGCTCGCATCATAAATGTTTAATTCCTCATCCTTTTCCCTGGGATGGTCAACAACACACAGAGGGACCAAACTGTCCAATCAGGATGAGTTTACCGGCCATTAGCTGACTCAGCAGCTTTTAGATGCAGAGCTGCCAAAACTGGTGACTCACCTGTGATAAACAGGTGATTATTTATAATTTGTTTGAGGATTTTAAAAGCCACAGATGATCACTGAGATGTTGCACCTAATAACAGCCTGTATATGAGCCGAGTTCTGGGTGACCAGAAGACAGCCTAGTCAGGAAAAGGCTGATGTCACGATTCGTTTTATTAACAAGAGTAACGTGATGCCAGTGAACCCCTGAGAAGAATTGTTCAAATAAACATTAAACTAGTATTTGGTGTTCAAATCTCAACAGTTTTCATACAAAAAAGCAAAACAAGTCATCTGCTTCTAACACATGGAGACGTGTTTCCTCCAGGTCAGGAGAATCAGTCAAATATGAGCAACGAGGAGAGTTAGGAACAAACTTTACCCGACTCTTTGAATGACCTCATTTTTGACAACTTGAGTTTAGTTCTGACTGGATTCGTAAGTTTGAAAAACATTCAATTTATATGACATGTAAAAAAAAGGAATACCAAAATCACAGGGGGGCTCTTTCTAATTATCTGGCTTTAATGAGAAATGTGCTGGTTGTAAGTGATCATTATTTAGGTAAAATTGCTGTGAGTTCTGACTTTGATCAGCACTAAGCTCATCGTGGTTCTTGTTGTTTGATCAGAAGACTGCTGTAGTGTGAGATTAAACAGCAGCACTGTTGTTAAATGAGAGACAGTGGAGGCAGCAAATAGACAAGAGAGAGAAAGAGAAATCACATCTTTAGAGATGAAAGCTCAAAATAGGAGGATTCAGTCAAGATGCTGAAAAGCAGAAACAAAAAGTACAACAAAGAGCAGAAAAAATCACAAACAAGGAGCAAGAAGAACTGTAATTTACAGAACAAATTAAATAAAGATGCATGTCTGAAAGCAGTTACGATGACAAGAGGATGCTAGTGAAAAACAGTAGAAATGAGCTCATTGGCACATGAGGCCGTGGTTCAACAGGATGCAAGTGAGACAGTTGTCTGCTGATCAGGTTAATGGTTCAATCCCTGGTTCTAACAGGTCACGTGCTGAAGTATCCAAGTTGGACAAGACAGAACCCCAAAGTTCCCCCGGAGCTGTCCAGGTGGCACTCAGGGATGAGTCACATGCAGAGAAAAGATATCCCCATGGGGACAATGAAGGATCATTCGAGCTGTCATTCTAAAAACTGACAAACTTCAGGTGTTCCTCGCAGGTCATTTGGACCTCGGGACCAGATTAAACAACATGAGGAGTTTCTGCATCATATGAGCGCCATCAACTGAGCAGATTTTATAAATTAGTACAAAAAGAAAGTGTTACTAGCTTCAGCTGTTTAGACCTTAAATATGTGTTTTTCTCACACTGGGGAATTAATCACTGATGGACACACACACACACACACACACACACACACACACACACACACACACACACACACACACACACACAATATACACAATGTCTTAAGGAGAGCAGTGTGTTCTTTAAACCTAATCATTACTTGAGCACATTAGTGATCATAACTCAATTCTTACTTATCAAGTGTTTCAGACTAAAGAAAAACAGCTTTTGCCATTTACCTTCACAGGTCATGAATTTGTCATGTGATGGATTGTTCATCTCAACACTTTGACGATATTTTAAATTAAATGACAGGACAAAGCTGTTTAGAACTTGAGAATATGAGCTAAAATGTCTATATTTTTTATCTTCTCTACCATATGATATAAAATAAATATAAATATCAGTGCTTACACTTATTTTACCTAAAACATCAGTTGAAATTCACAGTGTAGAGACAAAACAAAACAAGCTATTCTGTCCGACTATTTCTATTTCTCCTCTCCCAAACAACATACGTTGGGATCCTGCCAAAAACATAGACAACTTTTAACTTTTTTACTTAGAAAAAGAAGCTGGATGGTTTATAAATAACCTCCTTGAACTGACATTAACAAACTGATCTTAAAAAAGACTATAAAAAAGACATTTCTCAGTCTAACAAGCTGTAGTGAAAACGTTCTTATTTATTTAATAATATTCAGGGAAAATAACTTGCTTTTTAAGATTGACTCCATGAATAAATTAAACTCGTTCTGATTTAAAACATGATATTCACTCAGGCTCCCCGCTCCAGTGCGTTGCCGTCTGTTCTCATGCATTTACCCTCCTAACCCACTGCTCTGTTGAACCGTCTATTTCCCTGCTTCCACATGCTCACACCTCAAGCGTGGCTTAATCCTGCCCCGCATCCGCCAATCAGGTGCAAGCACTGGTTTAGGTAATAGTAGAAGCAGCCAATGGGGAGGCGGGACTGAGCCAACGCCAGAGAAACAGGCAGACTAGACCGGCAAGAAACATAAGAGGGAGGATTGGAAAAGTGTAGAATCTGATAGAGGGGAATCATCTCTAACAATTAGAAAAGAGCTAAAGAGAAAAGAGAGAAAGAAGTTTCAACAGGATAAAAACAGAAAGGGGACGTGAATGTTTGAGTATGAATCAAGTGTTACACAACAACGTTAAGTAACTTAACGAGCATCACTCAGACCTCTTCGCCCATCTAAAGTAGTAAAAAGCATTCAGCTTTAAATGACTAACTAGTAAAGTTTTCTTTCTTCCTCTTAGTCAACAATCCTGACTTTGATTCCAGCGGGGGGTTTTCTGCAAACAAAATGCTGCATTGAAGAAGCACTGCAGCACAGGAGCACTGATCGTTATCAGACGAAGCAATATCTGAAGCTTTTTAAACACTTGTTTCTCATTTCTCAAATGTAAACCCTGTTCCCAACAGAACTGCAACATTGCTTTTACTTAGTAACCTAATCAGTAACGACCCAATTCCTCTGGAGGTAAGAGTTGATTTCTTCACCAACTCTGCTTAACAGCTAAAATGAATAAAGTCACCTACCTGTAAATGACTCAGATTCATCCAGAAGCAGCATGATTACCGGTATTAAGAAAAGACAGAGCTGTCTTCCGCTTCTCAAGGGGGTAAAATGTATATAAAAAAGAAGAGGTTAATCTCTCCTTCTCTCTGCCTTATTTAATATTCAAGCTGATTTTTAATAAGTTGTTACCTTTAATAACCAACTACCTGACTGCTCTGTGTGCTCCTCTCTACTCAATAACAATACCAATGCGAGGCAGAAGCAGGCAGGAGGGTTGGCAGATGAAAGCTTACATAACCCTTCATGCTGGAGCTGGGGCCCCACTGAGGGGGGTTCTCTACAGCAGGGTTCGATCAACTTATTCCTGTTCCCTTTTGCTGAAAAGAAGGGATGACACGCCCCCACAAACAGCAGCACAGAGCATGTACGGAAGCAGGCACCTTAACACTCATGGTTCTCACTCTCCGGCCAAACAATCAGGTGACAGACTGACCTCCAAGCACACTAAAACCAATAATATATTACACTTAAAACAGATGAGAGATACAACCATGATTGATGTTTGGAAAAAACAGAATTGTTAGGTTATTTTCCCTCTTTGAAATCAATAACATTGCCCTTTGTGCCGAGCTGAGGTATGAAACACTCAAAACACCACGTTGTGTAGGAATGAAGAGCACAGGAAGACATGGCTGCAAAATATCTGAAACACAGACACAAGTTAATCACAAAAATGACAAATAATGATGCGAAAAACTCTAGTGTCTCTTAGAAAATATAAAGTATATACTGTTACAAGATTAGGTTAAGGAAGTTTGTATTAAACACACTAAGAAACCAAACAATGGCCTATAAAAAATGACTAAAATAGTTAGAGAAACATTAAATATGAATGTTCAATAAGACTTCTGAGAGCTGACATATTTAAAGTCTAATAACCTGATATGTAATAATCAGTAAAAATAATTTCAAATGTAATGCTTCAAAAGATGACACCGGAGAGACTCCCAAGCTTTACTTCGTACTTCTGCTTATCAAGCTGCCTAAACTCTGGATTCCAGATATCTCTCATGGGAAAAACTTATGAAAACCTTTCTTATATTAGTCATTACTCCCTCTAATAACATCTATTTTCAACAGTAAAAACTACTAAAGAATGAAAGAAAGCAACAATTTGTAGTTAAAAAGTTCCCAGCAGTCACAAACCTTACATAAAGTCTGAGACCAGATTTATTTTGGAGAAGAACAAGGACGACTCCTAGAACCATTTCATAATATGCCTTATGAAACCACTAAGCTCTGCTCCGTCAGAACGGCCCGGCAAAAGGTTTGGCACCGCGCCACGTGTGGGTTAGTATGACAGACTTGTGCTTTCATTTCAATTCTGTTAAAACCACTCGACAGAGCGATCAGTGGACACTTGTTGTTGTGGAATTTAAATAATGGGCTGTCAATCAGTCAGGAGCTGAGTCAAAAGTCATTTCAGCTACTCACCCATGTCATGTGGCTGGAAGTCTTTTCACCTCCTAATCTGCTGAAAGATCCATGCCTCCTTCTGACACTCACTTTTTAAAAACTTCCTCCAGCTGGTGTGTGTTTCATCGTCACAACACGTTTCCCCACGCTTCTCACAGAGAGGAACGCATCAGTGTGTGTCTCCCAAACATCTAGTCCTGTCTCGAAATTTCATCGGCACTCCAGTCAGGACAGAGTGCCATCGGGACAATTACAAAACAATGAGTCGCTGAAAACAGCCTCAGACAGCTGAGCGTAGGAGCCCCCCCCACGCCATCAGCTCTGCTGCTTTTCCTGTCCGCCTCCTCCTTCTCCCCTCCCCCCTTTACCAACTGACAGAGAAGGCAGTGTGAAGTCACCAAGCCACACCCACCGCAGAGAAGCTGCCTTAGGTAACAAAAGTAATGAGGTTTGGTCAGGACGAGATGGACAGGAGAAAATAGGGCGAGAAGGATCAGACGAGAGCAAAACAATCATCTCGTCAGTTTGCTGAGGCTGTCATTTCGATTATTTGTAGTCAATTTACTGAAATCTCTTAAAACCGTCAAATCTCTCAAAGTGATTTGAAGGATTGTCAAGATAAAACTGAGAGAATGAAAAGGGACAAAGAAGAAAACCATCTCAGACGTTGTACAGAACAGCTAAAGGAGGAAAACTATGGCTGGATGGAATCGGTGAAAAGATGCAGAGACAAATAAAACCATAGGTTCTTATTCATGGTCTGAACAGGCATTAGGATACAGAGTCTTGGCTTCAGAGGACAGTATAGCACATCGTAAAGGCAAATAAACACATCATAAACACACTATAACCACAAATGTTAAAAATACCTGAATCTCTTTTATCAGGAGAGAATTTATCAAAAAAATTAAAATCACATACATGAGAAAGATCGGATTGAGACATGTTAAGAAAAAGAAGACAGGCATGAGAGGGACAAACTAAGAATGTGAGACTAAAAGAAGAAGAATGCAATAAAAACTAAAAGGCATAAGAGGGGAAGATATTATTTTAAAACATTTTAACAGTAGATTGACTGCAGTCCTGGACTCTTAAAGCCTTGTTGATGGTGTGGGATTATCACTCACATGAAGGATAGGAGGTCAAAACCCCTCACATGACTACAATCACTAACCTACATCGCCTGGCGGCCTGGGGGAGGGGCAGCGGGAGAAACAGTGAGGTGGGGGAGGAGGTGACAGCAGCGACGTGAATCTGAGTCTGCCTGGTAATGTATAAACTCTCTCTCTCACACACACACACACACACACACACACACACACACACACACACACACACACACACACACACACACACACACACACACACACACACACACACACACACACACACACACACACACACACACACACACACACACACACACACACACACGCATGCAGTCACCTTTGCCACAGTACCACAGTTTTGCTATTAGGCCACGCCCCCTCGTGAGGAGGGAGAGCTCTCACATCTCTGTTTACATAACCCCGAATGACCAACGAAAACTGAACCCACAGGCTGACAGGAAAATGACATTTGAGTCACATTTATTTGTATTTTTATGTTTGAATTTCAGAAATATTTAAGAACTTTTCTTTGATTTGAAGTCTGAAACTTTGAAATACATTAACAGGTAAAAGCAAATTATATAACTATATTTACTTGCAAAGATGCAAAAATGTACTGTAACATGATGCAGCAAAGACTTTATCAAACCCTACAGATCTGACGGTATTCAAAAAGAACTTTCAATTGTAGGGGTGCAAGAAGTGATTATTTACTATTTTCTGCATGTCTGTAACTCTGTCCTGAGCTGCATAGTTGCACTTTGACATCATGTATGAAACATAGTGGTGTTCCTCTTTATATATGACCCTAAGTCCTGTCCACATCATTTCTGCCACACTGCTGCAAAGACGAGCCCTTCTTCCTCCAAGCCTCCTTCAAGTCTGAGGTCATGGTTTACAAAAAGGTGAAATGCTCACTCTACATTGAGCAAAGTTTCTGCTTCAAGTGGAAGAGTTTAAGTATCCTGGTGTTTTGTTCACAGATGATGGTAGGATGGACTAATGGATCAGGGTGAACATGCAGCTTTACTGATCCATATCTTCTGTCTTGTGGTCACAAGTTTTGGATTAACCGAAAAAGCAAGATGCTGGAAACAATGGCCTCCTCCGTAAGGTGGCAGGACTCAAGATGACATCTGAGTGAGCTTGGAGTAGAGCTGCTGCTCCTTCACATAAAAAGAGTAGGTTGAGGGTGTTCAGGCACCTTGCATTTCACAGAAAAATCACAAACCAACATTGGAGCGTACGGCTTTATCAGTTCAGTAACATAAAGAGGAGCTAGACCATGTAGGGCCCTGAAAGTTAGAGTCAGGATTTTAAAATGACTTATTCTACATTTAACAGGTAACCAGTGCAGAGACCTCAAAATAGCAGTGATGTGAGCTTGAACAACTGACTGATGATGCATTTCTGCATGTCAGGTATTTGCAGGATTTCTTAAAGTCATGACTTTCAGATACGGTTTTTCTGCTGTAGATATTTTTTAGTCCTGACCTGTATCCTTTGGCCTTCACTTGTCTACTTTTGTTATTTTTTTAAGCACACTCACACAACATGATGTCACAGTCAAGTACAAGAACTGGACAGAAAGAGAGTGCAAAGGCAGCTGAACAGAGGAAAACTTAGAGACCTTCAAAAAGCCTGAAGAACTATTAATCAGCTTTAAAAGATTACAAGAAGGTCTGACTCTATGATAAGAAATAAGGAATGGTTTTAAATTCTTCCACAGTACTGTATTATTTTGATTTTAAATGAGGCAAATGATAAAAAATAACCAGAGATAAATAGGTACTTTCCCCAATAAGAGTCTGACAGATTTTAGTAACATGATGTGAACGTTGAAGAGGTCCGTCATAGTCTGTCCGAGCTTTCCTTCCCAGAAACCTGTTTTGTAAGAACTCCATGTTCACTCAATATCACAGTGATCCTTCACTGAAGAGCCAAACATAAAAATAAAAAAGTCCACTTTCCCAATCAAATCTAAATATCAAGGGCAAATAAAAAGAGTTTTATCAGAGAAGAGTGGCAAGATTTGCATTCAGTTAAAAGAAAATGATTTCTTTGTTATTACAAGAACAGATAAGAGTCTACAGACAGTTTTCTAGAGATCTCTAAAGGATCTGTGAGCTGATTAACGTTTTGAATTCTTCACTCCTGATTGCACTCAAAAAAATAAACGATTGTCATCAGAGTAAAAATACATCTGAGTGTCATCAGAATGAGTAATCACCAAAAGATCCTCACAGCTAGCATGAAAATAAAACTGGCAGGTGGTTTTACTGATAGCCCATTATGACACTGACATCAAGTCCTTCTAGACTGTATACACACACACACATACTCACACACACACACACGCAAAACTAAGTCCGTTTCACTCTTAGACACTCACACACACACACACACACACACTGTGATCCGGCAGTGTGGTGTGTCAGTATGTGGACCAGCTGGTGTTACTTTATCACCTCCTACACTTTTGCTCTGTGCAGTTTTAATCAGGTCACAAACACACACACACACACACACACACACACACACGCACGCACGCATGCACACACACAAATGTTATGTAATGTGTTCTGATTTAAATTTGTGTTCCAGTAACAAACTAACCAATGTCAGAAAAGAGATGTAAAAGATTTTGGTCAGGACCTTTTCTTTGAAAGGGGCTTGAATTTAATATTACATCAAAACTCGACACTCATTTTCTTCTTCTGTCAGCATTTTAGGTCTATGGGAAAACTATGAATTTGAAGCAAATGATCCAGTTTGATCGTTTAAAAACATATAGTCTTGGGCAGTTCAATGCTACATTTTTGAGGAAACCGTTTTTCATAATGTCTCTAAACTGGCTCCAAACATCCAGCAAGAGTAAAAGTATCATGTTGACAAAGCAGCACCCAGAGAACTGAGTTTGATCAGAAATAGGATGAAAAATCACAATAACTGTAATTACAACGAAGGAAAAAATAGAAACAGAAACCCAGAACACACCCACTCAGGTTGACTCACAGAATATTCATTAACTTTACCTGAAGAAAAAAGAAGAAATCTAGAAAAAACATTGGAGAAAAGTCTGGATTTTACTGTGAACAGTTAAACTAGTGTTCCCTGACATTTCTAACACAATTTATAGCTTAAATGGAATAAATCAGTTTAAGCTGGAGTTAATATTCACTGAACAGAACATTTGATTTTAAGTAGGCCTAATAACCTGATATGTTCTATTTTTTACCTGTAAGATTAAAATAAATTAGTGTCATAAGCTATTATAACTAGTTTATGATAGAAGGCTAATGTCATTTATGATTTTGACAAAGTGGGTTGATTTGAAATAATTAATAATGGAGATTATGTTAGGTTTGGAAAACATTTTGGTTGTTCCATGTCTTCTTTCTTGTGTAAATTTTGCTTTTATTCTCTAGGAGAGCCAGTCTCATTGGTTGCAAGAGAAACTTTGCAACTTTTACTTCATAATAACGAGTTGATACAAATCTCCATAGCCTTCTGTCTCTTTACCTTCACACCATGCATCAGTTTACCTGACGGTCTGTAAGACTAAAAAATGAAAATTATGTTTGAACACTCAAACAGTAACATTAAAAATGAATAAAGAATATAAAGTAGTAGTTTTGACATGTTTTTACATAATGGGTGACTAGATGAATATGCAGACACTTCAGTCTTGATATGATGTCAGCTGCTGTTTATTTTTTTAATTCACAGCTAGATATTTTCTGTACTCTCACAGGTATCTGAATATATTCAAAGTAGTTTACTTTTTATTTTACATTTTCCCTCCAGGATGGACTCCTGAGAGAAAGTTTTAGTTTGTCCTAAATGGTATTCTTTAACTTTTTAAACTGGGTATTTATCTATTTATCTTAAGAATGAATGCAAATTTAAAAACTAATGCATAAAATAACAAAAAAAGGCTCAGAAACGCAGCAATTTTAGCTCTTTAGTTCTAGAGTTTATTCAAAGCTGGGACCACTATGTTCCTGCTTAGAATTCAAGCTTCATGACTTTTGTTCTTTCTGTCTGGATCTTTGAAATAAAAATGTTAATTTCTTGCATAAAAGGCTTTGTCAAATTTCAAGCAAAACCTGGCGATGTGTTGCTTCTTGTAGCTGCTCAAACCAGCGGGTGTCAGTAACATTCGTGGGAGGAAACATGTTTAGTTGTTTTTCTTCATCTCCAATGAGAGTCAGTGTGAATGTGCTGTGCTCCGCGACGCCCACACAGAGGCAGGGGAGCAACAGGCTAATTAACAGACTATTACTGTCCTGCTCCCCGGGGTTGGTGTGTGCGTGTACGTGTGCACGGTGAATGATGTGACTAAACCTCACGCGGACTCATCAGAGCTGCGTGGAGCCTAATTCAGGCCCATGCTTCACTCAGACTCACACATACAGGTGGATAAGAAAAAAACGAAACACCTGACCCAGAATCACACCGGCATCATGCTGCTGATGAATAAAGTTTTATTTTGAAGTATATTTCTGAGTTACTTTATTGATAAATGACCTCATGTCTATTATGTATATATCACAGGATACTCTCAGGGCTTTGGTCTCCACAGATCCACTCTGAGAGATAACGTCAAGATAACAAATCTTTTAATAATAAGTTATGATGGGTTAAGAGTGAACTCACGGTTACGTTTTTCCTAATCCAACAAAATAATTCACCAAAAGAAGACACTAAAGTTATGCCTGGTGACAACATACCATTATTAAAGGAGTCATGAACTCCATGAGTCGGATATTAGCAGTCATAAATATGTTTTAGAGGTCCATCACGTCTCCCTTTGCCCTACATTCTTCCTGTTTCTCACATCTTTAAAGCAAACACTATAATTAGATGTGCTAAATCAGGATAAAGTGGAGTGAAAAGGGAGCCAAAGTTCAGAATTTTTTTTTTAAAAGACCTTCAGAATTTTTGGAAAATTAGTGTTCAAGATTATTTTTTTAAAGGATTCAAAAAGTTCAGGCTTTTTGGAATAAAAATATGGAGAAATAAGGGGTGGCTCTGGATTTTAAACACATGATTTTAATATTCAAGCATGTTCAAGTGTTTGGTGCTAATGATCATCATGACAACCCAAACCTTTTAAAGATAAAACAAAATGATTAATTAACTTTAATTAATCATTTAAAACAAATAAACTAACATATAACCAACAAGGCTAAAACAAAAGAATCCCAAGAAGCTTTATTTGGTGTGTGTCGTAAAGTTAAACACTGAGTTGTAAAAAGTAATGCAAATATGAGGATAGAATAGATAGAATCGTCCAAATGAGTAGGAAAGACCAAAGTTAAAAGTCAGAAAGAAAAAAAGGGAAAACAGCAATGGAAAAAGGGGGATGTTAGACCTGGAGGAAGAAAGTACCATGAGGGGGTTGGCATCCTGGTGACAGTTGCTGTGGCAACCGTGGGACAGACGTAGGAGACCGCGGGGGGGTGATGATGTCACAGAGCAAAATAGACATGCAAGTGAAGATCAACAGTTGCTCCAGACTGCTCACCCCTTCTCCTTTTTGACAGGATAAAAAAGCTCAGTGATAAAATGCGATGAGGGGTTTGAAAAACCACAATCAGCTTAAGTTTAAGACAAACTGATTTAAGACACCCTCAAGTCAACTCTAACTTTATCCACTGCATTAAAAACATTTTATGTTGACCAACGCACTGAAGAGAAACAGAATAAGAAGATTCATACAAGTGAGCATTTAAAAGGGATATAAACAGAGGAAACCTGTCTGGTGTGAGGGGGAAGTTGGCACTACAGTTTTGGTGCCACGGCAGCAAAAATCAGGATCACCTCTCTGCAAGTCTGCATTAGCCTGATCCTCAGAACCACCACAAGATGATCACTGGTGGACCTTAAATAGACACCTCTATAATCACCAGACAACTTAAAAAACAAATTTGGCTTTGTTGTCATTAATGCAGATGGGAAGTGTTATGTTATGTGTATTCACTTAGCTGATGCTTTTATCCAAAGCGACTTACATCTTACACACAGTTTAGTGCTTGCTAACTTCGGGGCCTATCACAGTCAGTGTTTAATTCTCTGACACATAAATGACCCATGCATAAGTTCTGGGAATGCTTTGGGGTGAATACAAAGGTAAACATCGATTTTCAGGGTATTGTTTGTTTTAATATAAATAAAAAATGTATTTATTTTAATATTAAACAATATTGTCTGAGTCTATTACATAAAATCACAAAACAAATGTAATATGTATATATTAGAGGATCTAAATGCAATAAAAATTGCAAAGTGCGTTATTATTTTTCTCAAGTAGCGTATGCAAATATGCAGTAACATTGAGTCAACTTTACACTTAAAGCACTGTTTTTGTTATATTCATTTTATACACAGTACTAATGTTTGTTTTGTTATAAAAACTGTCAACTCACTTTTCATTTGTGCAAAAAAAATATATATATAATGATCCACCTACAGTGATTTCCCATCAAATAAGATAATCTCACATCCCCTAAGTGAGTATTATACAGTAGCTCTCAGACGTTTGTGCTGCTGCTGTACTGGGTTAGTTACACAAAGATGTTGTGCAACTGTTGTGGTAAAAATGTTTTATAAACCTGAACAGTAAACAGGACGGCTCAAAGACCTGAGCACCAGTTTGGCATGATTAATGCTTCATCATTTCATCATCATCTCTTTTTCTCATAAACCCACTCTTTTAGGGTCAATGAAATTGCATGGCCACCATTAAAACTATATGACATCTAACAGAGTGCTGCTGTAATTAGGACAGTGTGTGTGTGTGTTCTAGGGACGAGTGTGAGGAGGAGGAGGTGTGTTGGGAGTACTTGACAGGTTCACAGGTCCCTGCTGCCCGGGTGAAAAAATGACAAGCAATCTGTCAAATTAAAAGGGTTATCTAATCCTGACTATGAAGAGACGCCGGGACATCTCCGCAGGCTGCAAAACAACTCCTAAATCTATGATGTCACAAGATGGATTTATCTGAAGAAAGGATTAGTTTAGCTGAAGAGGTGCAAGACTGACTCAAGAGGTTTCTGTGCATAAATAAAAACACAAGATGAATGCTAGCCTAGTGCCATCAAGGCCTGAGAAATAACATTTAAAAAGGCAAAAACAAATACATCCTAGAACAGACAAGTAAGTAAAAATGTCCTTGAATTTAACATCAATTTAAAAAAACTTAAACAGAAGTAAGACTGAGCAGAGAAAATAGATTTTATGGTAAATGACATGTATTGTCCCCCTGCTAAAAGAAAAATAGGTGGCAATAGGCTTTTTTGCCTCTGTGTGTGTGTGTCTGTTCGCAAAACATTTCATAAATCACTGGAAAGGCTTTAATGAAACACTCAGAAAGTAATTATTGGATGTACATCTACAACTAATTACATTTTAGAGTTAATTCCATTCAAGATATCCTCAACAGCTAAGTAACCATAGAAAGCAAAAGGCTATAACTCAGTCTGTTTTTAAGAAACTGAGCTGAGCTTTGATGTGGGAGCAGCTGAGACATCAGACCACGTGAAACTGCACATAAAAGTTATTTTAAAAAATTTGACTAAAAAAAGAATGCATTTAAATTGAATGTTACAGTTCATGAAATAAAAGCCAATTAAAATGATTTTTTTTATTCTGCAAATAATAAAAACTAGTAGCTTCTCTCTCCTAATGAGGTCAAAGTTATCTAATGTCTAACACTACTCATGTTACCTACAAAAAGTTTTAATCTTATCGCCTACACACAAAAGAAAAAACACACAGCTTGAGACAGCACACTCACATAAGCTCTAATAGAGGAGGTACATGTAGATGATTCATTGGGTTACATAACACATTCTGAAAGCAGAGTTTAGTTCTGCATCCTGAAAGGACAGAAAAGAAAGACGACCTATAGTCATCAGAGACAATGATTTAGTTTGCTCTGACAACATATCTGAATGCAACATTGTTGGCCCAGCAGATAACAAAGGGGGCAATTAAGATAAGTTCATTTGTGATGGATGTAAATCTAAAATAGCTTAATTCTTTTTTTTACAGTCTACCTCTTCATTAACAATCCCTTTCTTGTGTTTCATGCATACTAATAAAGTGATGCTAGAAAGTTTTAAATGCCTTTATTATTTCACCAATAATATAATAAGTATAAATTGTATCCAAAATAATAAACAATTTTAATTAGGGATGCACCGAAATGAAAACCAAGGCTGAAAACCAAAACACAGAAAAAAATGATTATGTCAGTTATTAGAACCACAGCACTTTTGGCTATGATGTGAACTAACCTTACTAAAACCAAGGCATTGCAGTAAATCAAGTACAAAACTGTGAAACCTAACAACAATACACAATATAAATTCAAATTTAAAATAAAATAAAATAAAATGTTTCACTTGACCCTACTCAGGCTGATCATAAATTAATTCCATATTGTTTGTGTTATGTCCTTTAACTTGGCAGAATCACTGGAAGACTCTTTTTAAAATTTGCCTTTTCAAAAACCTCCGCTACAGACCTGATGGGTCAGTTCGTGTTGAGTCAAATATTGAAGTTAATTGTTCGGGATGCGCCGGGTTCAGTCAGAAGAGAGAGAGACGAGTACTCTGACGGTGTGACAGCAGGATGCAGCAGGATGCAGCAGGATGCAACAGCATGCAGCAGGATGCAGCAGGATGCAACAGCATGCAGCAGGATGCAACAGGATGCAACAGCATGCAGCAGGATGCAGCAGGATGCAACAGGATGCAACAGGATGCAGCAGGATGCAGCAGGATGCAGCAGGATGCAACAGCATGCAGCAGGATGCAGCAGGATGCAGCAGGATGCAACAGCATGCAGCAGGATGCAGCAGGATGCAGCAGGATGCAACAGCATGCAGCAGGATGCAGCAGGATGCAACAGGATGCAACAGCATGCAGCAGGATGCAGCAGGATGCAGCAGGAAGCAGCGCCGCATGACAGGCAGTGCTGTGCGCTCAAAAAGAAGTGCTCTTTATGCAAGTATTACATTGTTAGTATTTATCATGGTTAACTGGTGACTAAACTAACACACATTTATTTTTAGGCTGTGGTAAATGTGCTGACTCCCCATGGCCAATCGCCCGAACAAAGGCGGACTTCCAATTGTGACATCATTATTATTGTTATTATTGTTAGAAAATTATTTTGTTTTACGTTTGTTCATGCATGTTTTTTAAATCTGACCCCTCCCCAGTTACTAGAGGTGTGTCCCAGGGATCTGTCTTGGGGCCCCTTCTCTTCATCCTTTACATCCTTCCTTTAGGTCAAATATTCTGGAAATTCAACATTCAGTTTCACTGCTTTGCGGATGACACCCAGCTCTACTTGTCTGCCAAACCAGATTCCTCATTCCCACCTCCCTCCCTCTCCTCTTGTCTAGCTGAACTAAAATCTTGGTTCTCCACTAACTTTCTCAAACGAAACAGTGACAAAACAGAAATTCTACTTATCGGCACCAAATCCATCTTATCCAAAGCTGCCAGTTTCTCTCTCACTATTGATGCCTCCACTGTTTCTCCCTCCCCTCAGGTTAAGAGTCTGGGTGTCATCCTTGATAGCACTCTCTCATTTCAGTCTCACATTAATAATATCACTCGGTTTTCACCTTCGCAATATTAAACGCCTTCGCCCCTCTCTCTCTCCTCATTCTGCTGCTATACTCGTCCACAGTCTAGTCACTTCCTGGATCGATTACTGTAACTCACTGCTGTTCGGTCTATCTCAAAAATCCCTCCACAAGCTCCAATTGGTTCAGAACTCTGCAGCACGGATCATCACCAACACTCCCCTGTCTCACCATATCAGCCCCATCCTCCAGGAACTTCATTGGCTACCAGTTAAGAAACTAATCCAGTTCAAGGTCCTACTTCTCACCTTCAAAGTCATCCATAATCTCTCCCCTCATAACTATCTGACCTTATTCACATTGTTTCACCTGTCCGCCTCCTCAGATCTTCCTCTTCAGTCCACCTTACTGTACCATCCTTCCGTCTTAGCTCCATGGGGAGAAGAGCTTTCAACTGCTCTGCTCCCCACCTCTGGAATTTTCTCCCACAAGCCATTCAGAACTCCAGACTCAAAACTCACCTGTATCAAACTGCCTACTGTCTATGAGTTAGTTTTATCTTGTGTTTTAACTATTTAACTGTTTTTTACTTGATTTTTATCATTTTAATTGCTGTACAGTGACCTTGGGTTCCTTGAAAGGCGCTTTTAAATAAAATGCATTATTATTATTATTATTATGGTCAAAGTGCGACTTGCACTATGACTTGCACTGGCTGTAGATCCGTGGACCAGCTCTTTTGCGAAGATAATGCATGGGTATGGGATTTTGTTCAACCAATCCAAGTGTGTTTTGTGGATCTGGAGAAGGCTTGTGATTTAGTTCCCGGTGGCACCCTGTGTTGGGTGCATGGGGTGTGAGGCGAGGCAAAAATTACTCATTTGAACATTCCTTTTAGTTTTAACTATGTTTAATAACATAACACATTCAGTAAAAAGTGGATTTAATCCACCATGTAAACTCACCATACATTTCTTTAACTTCTTCATCTTCAACAGCATCTTCATTGTGATCCCTGAAATCGCTGAGATTTAGCTGTTCCTCTTCATCATCAGACATCCTGATGGCTGCTGCTTTGTAAGCATAGCCCCACTACACACACCTGAAAATAAAACCAAAAAAGACACAGGTATGAATGAATAGAGGGTTAAACCACACACACACACACACACACACACACACACACACACACACACACACACACACACACACACACACACACACACACACACACACACACACACACACACACACACACACACACACAAAACATATTTTATATTAGCATCAATGCATCAACTTGTGTTAGTTGATGTGACATTAGAAAGTTTGGATGAGTCATCCTTTCCCGAAGCCAACAACCAATTTTACATCCTTACATACTTAAAGACAATGAAAACTCAGATCTGCAGCTAAATCCAATGTTATTCTTCACCTTTCTGCCATCACACTTCATGAATACTCATACTCACAGTCTTGCAGGACCTCTGTGAAGGAGAAATCTTAAAAGGTCAAGATAGCCCACAGACAAAAGACATAGCTAGAGAATAACTGCAAAAAGCAAATTATATCAGAAAGACAGAAACAGTGAGCTCTCCAGAGTTTTTAAATGCTTTAACAGCAGCATTGCTCTCCTCAAAAGACAATTACACTCACTCACTGGATTTCCCCTGAGCTGATTTAACATGAGCACAGACTAAATCAGCTCTCTACTCTCAAATGTCTTGTTAAAATAGATTTCTAACTAAAATACACAGAGGAAATTTGAAATATTACAGACATAAATATGATCTTGCGCACCTAAAATATGCGATATTAGCTGCAAATATCATAATGCTAAGAAAAATGTAAATATGTATAAACGTATATAAATATACATGAAGAAAAAATAAATAATTTACTAAATCAAGGAATTTAAATAGACAGTGACCTTTTCAAATGCCTTTAATAACAGCCACTGACAGAAATCATTGCCTTAGTTATCTTTCTTTATTAAATATATTGATTAGTCTAGAGTTCATTTGTGACCACCTGCCTGTTCTTCTTGTATAGCATTTCACAGCTCATTATACAACTAAACTTCAATGACTAGTTATTGGATAGAAAACTGGTAACCATATACTAGAATATTTCCTCGCCTTGCCTTCCTCTGCTTATTCGGGTCCGGGTCGTGGAGGCAGCATCCCAATTAGGGCATCCCAGGCCACCCTCTCCCCGGCCAAGTCCGCCAGCTCCTCAGCTGGGAAGCCAAAGCGTTCCCTGACCAACCTGAAGATGCATTTCCTCCAGCTTGTCCTGGGTTGACCCGAGCAGGGATTTGATCCTGCAACCCTCAAGACCCAACACCCTACCACTGAGCTGGAAAACAATGGCTATCTAAGCACAGATAGCTAACAGTGGTGGAGCTAGCTAGCTATAGCACTTCATATTTAGTGTTCAGCAATATTTTTGTAAAAATAACCATTTAAAGCGGCACTCTGGAGCATTTTTCTCTGTATCAAAGTTTTCTAAATGTTTTAAATGATATTTCAGGTCTAAACTATGATCTATGGGTTGAGTTCCACAACATCTGTCATTCTGATGAAGACCCTCCTTCCTCCTAGAGACCCCTTTCCATTATTTCTTGCCGCCGATATTTTTCAGCCAATGAAATTCAAATTTCTGCATTTTCTCAACATGCACGCGCATCGACCAAACCTGTACCAGTAGGGGGCGCTGTCGTACAGGACGCTCCGTGTGTTTCTCTGCCGTCTCAGCCGTTCACTGAGGACTCACGGCTCATTTCTACTAAAAACCTACCCATTCTCCAGCTAAAGATGGATTTATTTTTATTTTTAAAC
>SSNR01000052.1:2015594-2105973 GCA_006937965.1 Callopanchax toddi | reverse complement strand
CCTCACAGAATGGCAAGGCTTGACAGGATTATGCGTTTATTTTGGTCAGAAAGTTCATCCAGGGCCGAGTCAAGTTCAGCTTCAGAGTCCAGCAGCAGCTCTCTGCTAACAGAGCTAATATCAGAAGCAGCAGGGACAGAGAGGGCTCATCAGACCCTCGTAGTGTTGTTGGAATAAGATTGTGAACTGTGAGTGATTAAACCCTACACATTGAGCTGTACAGTTCATGTCCGAAGTATATGCGCCGCGTGCACGCGCGCACGCGCGACCGGACGCGCGTGTCGAGATGTTTTGAGGAGGAGCCTTTGGACGCTAGATTCAAAAACTGCTCTCCTGATGAAATCCTCCGGAGTGCCGCTTTAATACAAAACTGATAGGAGTTTAAATGTTTATAATATAGAATCTGCCTAAACTGTGAAACTGAACTTTTAGAAACTGGAGTTGTTAAACAGAACTAGCCTGATAGATGTTATCTTTTCTGATCAGAACAAGTCTGTTAAATGAGTTTATTCAAAGGGCTACCTACAAAAGATGTTAAGGTTATAACCTTTCCAAAGAAACCTATTTTAAAAGACACGACCTATTCATTTAATAGTATCGATAAAATTATTGATAATTACTAAGTAGCTATTGAGTGTCTTCAACAGATCAAATGACTAATTTTGCACCTTGAAGTTGGTCTGGGAGGCTTTTAGTTGATGTGTTTACTTTCTACTGACAAATAAAACGTTACAGTTATTAAAAGTCTGCTATTTTAGTATTAACATGAAAGAAGAAAATAACCCAACAAACTCCTACAAAAGCAGAATGTGGATTAACTAAACTCCTACACTCACAGTGATAAAAAAGGGAAATTATTGTAAGCACCAGCAAGATATTTGATTTTTAAAATGAAACAAGTCGCCTTCTAGGACATTTTAACCAATCTGTCTTGTTAAAACAAACACTCTCTAAATGTAAACTGACTCACAATTTTATATTTTATAAAGTAGGTCAGATGAAACTCCAGCAGACGTGCTGAACAGCTTGTTATTAGCCTACACAACTTGGAAGTCAAATCCAGCCAGAATGCACATTATTCACTGCCATCCAGTTTTATGTAACTATATATAAGAAGAACGCCAGCCAAACTACCCGGTTCATGTCAGGCTGTGAAATACACATTACATAACACACACTTACAGTTTACTGTGTGCTTGCTGCTCCAGCTTGGCTGAACTTCTCTTCTTACCTGACATGACCCAGTTAACAGTCTGAACATGGACCTAGCAAATCACCTGCAGACATCAGGTGGATAACACCTGAGCTGAGCAATGAGATTCAGCTTATAATCCCAGGCTCACACAAGAATATAGCTACTATATTCTTAACTAATTAGATTTAAATATAAAAAGATGAAAGAACTACATCACATGCTGCCAAATAATATAAACCTTTGAAACTAGATTTCAAGTTTTGCATACAGGCATCTGCACACAACTTCATAAAAACCCAACATGTGCCTGCATGACTGAGATAAATCAGACAACCCACTTTGATGTACTATTTCTATTTGACCAGGATTTTTCATGATTAATCCTGCAACAGTTAAACTAATCTTAACAAGTGTCATTAAATTTAAGAAAACATAACATTTCTCAAATGCTCAAGAAAACATAAATGTGAACTTTAAAAAATAAAGGAAAAGAGCAAAAGAAGATATATTTTCAGCCCTATCTTACCTCAAATAATCTCTCACAACAAAAACAAAGCCAGATTTGCAGATTTTAATTTGAAGCAAGAAGAAAGTTAAGTATTTTGAAAATGAAAAATGGATACTGATACAATTTTAAAAATGCAGGATGATGAGGAAGGTGGATGGTAGAGTAAGAAACAGAGAGCAGTCTGGTTACATGATCTCCTACAAACACCCCTGAATACCATATAGGGAAAGGAGATAACCTTTACTATATAATCAGCTGTAAGCCACAACACAAAGAGCTTTATAATGTGTAAAAAATGTTCAGCAAACACATCAATGGGGATCAGATCTTCTGAAGAATATTTGAACTCTAACTGTTTCAGCTGCAGCTTGTTTTCAGTTCCACAAGCTGAAGTTTGGGACAAGAAAGAAGGAAAAGTACCAAACAAGATTCACCATAATAATCTAACACTGCACTCTGGATTTAAAGGCATTCTTGGGCTTCAAAATACTGTAAAAGTCTCCACTACCGGTATGTACTTTGATGTCAATACCACTGATTACCATTAAACACAAACAAAACTGTAAAAAAAATGAAGCTTTCAAGTTTGGGTTTTGGATTGTTTTTGTAATTTGTAAATAAATGCTTAACATTTTTTACTAATACAAGTTTTGTATTTATTATTTGTTTGCCACTTATTCTAACAAATGGTTAAACTGACTTAAAATCAAATGATAAATGACCAGGAGGCAGTGAGAAGCCAGCTGCTTGCATAAGCTGCCTTACATAAGATCTGGCTAATAATGCCACAGATCAGCTCTTCAGGAAGAAAAGTTAAAGATAAATGCCGAGATGGTAAAGCATTGCAGAAGCAACTTCTCCCCTGCTGTTATAAAACTTTAAGCATGAAAATCACAGATTTTCACATTCGACTTTGAACACACAAACACTGACTGACCAGAGCATCTCTCCTGGTTTCAGATCATGACCCAATTCTGACTTTAATCCTCAAACTGCTCTGTGGAAATGTGAAGACTAAAGATAAAATTTTAAGCATTATAAAGAAAGAAAACAGAAACACTATGCTCTTATACTCTGAATTCTGTGCCATCAAAGCTAAATGACATATCAAAATGTAATTATAGGAGCCACATATTCAATAAAGATTTAGAGAAAAGTTCAGTCAAAAATGGTTAGAGCTCTGAATAAATTAGAATAAAGGCTGAACATTTGCTTTAAACAAAGTCAACTGACCCCAATATTATCTTTTTCCTAGTCACATGGGTTCCCAGTCTCATCGACATCAGCTGTGATGTCGATGAGACTGGAAAAGAGAAAGTTTCCTCCTGAAGCAAACTTTCATTCCAACAGTCTGATGGTGCCTGTCTCAAGCCTCTAATGCAGCACACTGGAAGAATAAAACCACTAATGCTTCAGTGTACGGTTCTGCAAATGGATCTTGTATAACATCTTTTCTTTTACACAGAACTGGCTTATGTCTGCATCACGTCCTCTTGCTTGTGTAACACAATTACACAACACTGAAGCCTGGTGGTGGTGGTGAGGAGGGAGAGGGTTAACCAATCAAATTAGGCTGTTTTTGCCCAAAACCAACAGGACACACACACACACACACACACATATACACACTTGTTAAAGAAAGACTTATTATAAATGGCTATACTATACCTGGTTTGGGCTATAGACACTCTTTTTAGGAAAAAAATGATTAAACTAGAAGGTATTAAGAACATTGTTTTTAAAGATGAGCAGAAAATATACTGGTAGTTCTGCAAAACTGATGGTTCACGACATTTAATTTGTTTAAAGTGTTGACTGGAACTATTTGATGCTCATGGTGAACATTTTTGTAATCAATGGTTAAACACATTGATCAATTATTGCTTTATTTATAAAAATGTTGGGTTAGGGTTAGTGAATTTAATTGTTGGAAAACTGTCGCAGCTAATTAGAAAAGTGAGCCTCTTCAGTTGTCCGCTGAGCAGAATCAATTCACTTTATGCTAAAACGAGCCTTTAGTGCTACGTCGTCATGGTATCTAGCCACATGTGCTCACAAATTTGTAGTGTTGCCCAAATATTTGACTCTGTCGTAGCAGATTTTACAGACTGCATTACTGCATAACTCCTGTCAGTCTTTACTACATTCCTTTATTTTGAAACCAAAATGCCTCCACACACACGAGCTTTGAAAGCTGCTGGGGCCGGCTGTATACACTCTGCTTCATTTATCGGATAGCTGTGTGCAGTTAGCATCTCGATGATCTGTGGAACTGGTGCGTATCTAAAGCGCTGCATCACAAACTGGTGCTTGTGGGACAGGTCATGGTGCTCCCTGTGAGACCACTCTCACTTACTATAATGGTTTTGTTTTGAAATCATGGCTTGAGTGCGACGCAACACATCCGTCTCCTGTGTGCCCCAGAGTTTAAATTAGTGACTTGGATCACAGCAGTGACCTGAACCAACTTGCTTTGAATAGATATTTTCAAACAAAAAAGTAAAACCCGCCTGAGCTGATATAAACCTGCAACAAAGAAGAAAAAAAAATCTATACCAACTAAAAAAAAAATCTCTAAAAGCTTTCAAAATGTTCACAATGTGAAGACACCCATACAATTCTTTCACTTCAGATTGTAGCAGAGTGGAGATGTTACCAAAGCACTAAGGCTCATGTTTGCCCAAGGAAACAGGAAACAGTGAACTTAATATGAAAATAGGTTTATTAAACAAAAGGAAATAAACTAAAACCCAACCTGGCAACCGGACCCCTCACGCACACACACACACACACACACCAGCAACCCTGCTTCAGTCAGCAGTGCTCACACCAAGGAGCTCCCCTGCTCTACCCAGCACTCCTGCTGGTCAAAGGTCTGCGGTGGGAGTGGGGGGTGGTCTAAGCCGTTGCCACCCTCTGACCGTCCGACTTGGCGTAACGTGGCTCCACACAGTTCCACCGATAGTCTCGTGCGGGCAGTGAAGCTCCGTTCCACAACACACCCACTTGGGATCAGGGATACCAGGTTTAAAGGCCCCGGCAAAACAGCAGCCAATCCGGTGGTGACGAACAGTCCACGCTCCGTGCACTACTCCATCTGCCTGTACACAAAATCACATCAACAGTGGCCCTCATGCAGAAGAGCAGCACAACCATGCACTCACCGAGCAGACACCGCTCCTCCTCCCTCCTCCAGAGAAAAGGCAGTAACTCGTTGCACCAAGACCTTAAGGGAGCCCAACAAACTTAAAGCACTGTATAACCCACAAGCTTGTCAAACAAACTGACAGACTGCATACCAGTGCCAGAAGAATCCACTGGCTCGGTCTGGCCATCGATCGGCCGTCCAGCCGCACCCTGAGGTGAGCTTAGAACCAGTCTCACATACAGCCCTCACCTGACGTGGAGCTATATAATCTGACTGGTAACCGGCTGATTGGCTACAATCAGCACCAAGCAATCAGCACCAAGCAGCCACAGCTGTGCCAGCCTGAACAAAGCAGACCCAAAGTCTAGCCTGCTACAAGATGTTACCTTACACATTATATACTTATATATCTGTGTAGTGAACACTTCCTGTCAAAGGGGGAAGGGATTACAATCCAGGAACCAAGAGGATCACCAATGGGACAAGACTGGCTGCTCTCCAGCCAATCAGAAACTAAGGGTCAACTGGGTTCACTCAGGATGTTCAGGGTTCGGCACAGCAGGGAAACAGTCTCATCTGAAGCTGTCTGTTATCAGGCCACGTCTTCTGCCTGCCTTCAATCAAAGCAGCAGAAAAACAGAAAGCTGCTTGACAGCTTCAATATGAGGAAGAAAAACCTGGTCTGACAACTGACTCAGAGTTTGAGTTGAAATTATAAAAGCATGTACCAGTATGTCAAAAGTTTTAAAACACATATGGAGAAGCGACTTTTCAGATGTTTATTAAAAGAATGAATCAGCTCCACTGTCAGCTTTATGAAACAGCAAAAAAGTAGGACAAGGTAGTAAAAAAAAACTTCAGCATGGAACACAAACATCTCTAAAAATTGTTGTTTTCTCTCATTTTAACATAAATACTTTTATTGTCATGGTTTATTGGCTAAACAAGAAGCTTTGGGTTTGAACTGGAATGAAAAACCCAACTTTTTTCATCTGTTGTGAAACCTCTTCAGATTCCTTCTAACTGTTCAGCTTAATTATTAATGAAAATTAGGTTTAAGGGGTTCAAGAAATACAGCTCTTATCTAGATTACTCAAATTTGTTGGTACATTTATTTCACAAGTAGAGACACAGAGAGAAGGTTTAGCATTGGTGCATTCAAACACCTGCAATCAACCTTTTTTCAGTGCGATAAGAAACCACGCAAGTCAGAACCTCAGCTGCCCTACATTCATTCACTGCTCCCTTTATTTCTGCTTCGGTGACTTAAATCTTCAGCCATCAGAGGATAAAAGGCTATTAAATCAAGAGTTTGCCTCCTTGCTGTGATGTTTCCATCATATCTGAATGAGAGGAGCTGGGTCAGAGTGCTCCGACCAGCATTTATCATTCCTATCCCAGTTGTTTTCCAAGTTTAGGTCAGAGTGACTTCACAGCTTCCACCTCTCAGCTGGAACAGCAGTCTGAGAAGGAACAAGGCTGTTGGAGTCAGATTTCTTCATGATTACAGAAGGAAAGGATTTTGACCTAAAGGGGTATTTCAGTCATTTTAAAGTGGTGTTCTATCCATTACTCATCTACAGTAAGGAATAAACCCACCTCAATCAAAGCAAGAAACAGGGAGTAGTCCTCGGATCGGAGCAGTACTCATGGCTAGTCAGATTTAAAAAGTCACACTGATGCGTTAGAAATGCGTTTTGAACCTCTATCATTTTTCATGAGACTGTTTATTTAGTTTGTTTCAACTGAACAATTTAAACACCATGATCTAAACAAACTGAACTCATGCTAATTTTTAGAGGTTTACAAACTGATGTTGTGCATTATGTTTGAGTTTCATGAGCAAGAGTTGTTATAAAAACCTGAAACGTAAACACTAGTCACCACTCAACAGCAGCATCTCTCCTGATCTGACTAGCCATGAGTATTGCTCTGATCAGAAGACTACTTCCTGTTTCCAGAGGCTCTACTTCCTTCAGTGATGTCACCAGTGGGTCTGATCCTTACTGTAAATAACTGATAAAACACCACCAAAAATGAACAATATATCTCGTTAAAAGTGACTAAATTAGCTCCATCCTTGATAAGAAGATTACATTTTGTAAATGCAAACATATTTGTGATAAGAATTTTTGTTTCTGAAACAAACATTCTTTTGAAGGTTTTATTCATGTATTAGCAATGTATTACAATTTCAAGAATTACTTGAGAGGACTAAAAATAAATTAAGAGTAGCATTTTGCTTCAGTAGAGGTGAGTGATAATGTTTTTCCCTTTGTGCATCTGTGTGTGTTCAATAGCAAAATATCTCATGATCCAATAGAAACATTTGAATAAAACTCTCAGAAGTTATTCACTGGATGTTCGTCTACAACTGTTGCACTTCTCAAACCAACCCAATTCAAGATGGCCGTCATAGCTGTTTAGCAATACAAAAATGGTTACAACTCAAGTCAATTTTACAGATACTGATTCTAACAGACCTCACAGATCAGCCTTTCAATGTTAAAAACCAGGATCTGGGTCTAAACTGAAGTAAACTCTCCAAACCCTGAATAGCAGAAGAAACAAGCTACAACGCCAAGCAAAAGAGCAAAAAAAAAAGAGCAAAAACATGCAGCAAAAAAACTGCAAAAATAAAAGAACATTGAAAAGTTCCTAAAGATTGTATGATGTGACAGCTTCACGTTCTCTGAGCCGTGTTTCTATTAACAACTTTCAGGAAATCCAGACAGTCTAAAGGCAGCAAACTCAACAGCTGTGTGACACATCTCCACCAGCACAACGAGTCTGCCTTCATTCTGACAGCCAGAACAGCGTTTTAGATGTTTCACAGACACGCTTCAGTTTCTGCAGCATCGTCTTTTTGTCTCAGTTCTGTTTGTGGTTGACAGAAGAAAAAAGAAAAGGACAACCACCGGATGGAGGATTTTATAAATTTAGGTTACATGTCAGTCAGTAGATATCTGATCTAAAGTCAGATCAAGAGAACAGTCAACCATCATCAGGACAGGAAGTGTAGAAGCCTAAAAATCCAACTGAACCCAAAGTGCCTGTTCAGCATTACAATCCTTCCTGAACAGAGAAAAAGGGCCTCTGGCTGCTGGTGATTCAAGTCAAACACATCAAATGGTTTCAAGAGATAACAAGATGGCACTTGTAAAGAAGCCTTGTGTTGTTAGTCTGTGTTATTATAATCTCAGAAATAACTGACTCAAAGAGAGCATACTCTTTGAGCAATATGGGATTTTAGAACTATTTTCTGTTCAAACTAACTTGTTTCGAAAACTAGCAAAAGGCTAAATCTGACCTGCACTTTGGAAAATGTTCTATAAATTCTTTTAACTGTCTGAAAATCGAGTTTTTCTAATCCCAGAACCCTGGCCACTTTCACATGTGGTCCTTTACTGGATACATAGCAGAAAAGTGGAGAGACTACACTGAGAAAACTCAACTAAAACACTGGACTTTTTCTGAGATTTGACATCTTGCAAGCGAGTAATTCTTCCCTTTTATTCTGACTTTAATGCAAATGTTCTCCACTTCATTTGACTACAAACTCACACATCAAATTAGGACTGCCTTGGAAAAAACTCATACACGTGTGAGAAAAGTAACCAAGGCTTTTTGTGATATAACAAAGTTTATAAATGCTATTATTAATAATCTCCAGTCTGATCAAGCTGTACAATCCAGAAAGTTCTACAGGATTATGTTTAAATAAACTTAAAGAATATATAGAAGGAAAGATAGCTTGTAAGATTTGTACTCAAAGTGTAAAAGAAACAAAGTATTTGTGCAACTTTCTCTGTCTCATACAAACTTGCTGGCTCGTATGTCAGAAGATTCCTGCTCAGTGACTATTTAACAACTGTCTGAATCTAAATAAACCTAATGAAATGTTGACACAAAACGTCATTGGGATTTTTTATGAATCCATCTGATGTGCTCATTTCTATTTGCTGCTTCAAATATATAAAGGAGCATCTCTGAGGGAGCCCTGTTTGAAATGTATAGAAATCATTTTTTATTTTAGTTTTTATAGGAAACATTCATGTTGATCAAGCTGATGTAAAAGACGTAGACTTTTTTCAGTCTATATTTTGTGTTCTCAAACATTGTTTATTATAAATTTCTGCATTTTCTATGTGTTTTTGGCTGAAATCAACACTTAACTGGATTTCACTCAGTAAACTGAAAAATCCTAACCAAAAAAAAAAAACAAAAAAACAAACAAAAAAAACACACAAAGTGAAATCTCATATGAAAATCCAGCTATTTGATATTCATACTTCAGTTTACAGAGGTGTTTATATAATAATTCACTTCCCATAGTGTGTATGTTAGGTACCACCGCTCCTTCATCTCTAGGAGGACATTTAACCTCGCAGATGTGAGTCCCGGATGCTGGTTTCATCTCAGCTGCTTCCACAATTAATCCAACACACGCAAAAAAAAAGAAGAAGCACGTTTCTTAACAAGGAGGGAGGGAAGGAAGGAATGTGGGTAGGAAGGAAGGAAGGCTGCAGCACGCGCCGGTTCCTTTTGTGTGAAGCAACAAACAGACCCGCTCTCACACCGACAATAACAACATTTAAAACAGGGTTTTAAAGGAGGAAATACAGTGAAATTCATCCGGGTTGAGTCTCTCACCTTCCGTCCTGGTTTCTGCGCTCAGTCTCTTCTACTAAAACAGGCTTTTATTGAATGAGGAGCAGAGAAGACTTCACTCATTCACCGGCTCCTCTGAGGAGGAGGTGGCTCGCTCCTCTCGGCCCTGCGCTCTGAACGCTGCACGCGAGGGCCGGAAGTGAACAAACACTCAGAGTGTTGGAGCCTCCAGAGACACGGACAGCTGAATACCCGACTCACAACAAAACGGGCTGCTTGAGAATGGGGATTTTGGAAGTTTTTAATGCTTTTTTTTAAATGCTTGAAACTGTAAACAGTTCCAAATAGGCTACTTTTATGAGACAAACGTTTTAAGGACACTGTTAAACATATTGTATTTAATTCACATTAATCAGTCATGAGGATAATATTATCATGTAAATGTACCAGATTTATCCACACGGGCCCATTTCCATCATCTGGAGAATAGTACATGTACGTCATCCTCAGGTGCTGGAAAATCTTTCAAATGTTCCTTGAAAGTGCTAACTCTAATCCTAACCCGTTGATTGTGACAAAGATATTGATGACAAACATTTGGATGTAAAAAAAAAAAAAAAAAAGCCATGAAACTTTACACTTAAAAACAGTTTATTGATTTGGAGGACTGTTTTAATGTCAATATTAATATTAAGGTGATAATGTACAACAATACTGTTTCAAGCCTGTGCGGATTTTATGATTTGTTTACTAAATTTTTGTTCCTGTTTAGTGCGTGTTTTAATAAGATAGAGGGACTAAATGTGCTCTAAGGGGCTGTTAAAGGGTTAAAAGTTAGAGTAATAAAAAAGACAGAAGGCTCCTCAGCTCAGAACCTTGAAAAATAGTTTAACAGCATAAGTTTTGATTAGCATTGTCAAGTAGGCTGATAATAATAATGATGATAGGCAGTCTTTCCCTGTCCGTGCTACAAACAGGCTACTATGCTCAAACACGCGTACAGTGCCCTCTACAGGCAAAACCCTTCAAGTTCAAGCTTCAAGTTCAGCAGCTCATTTAGTCAAGTTGGACAAGTGAGGATAGAAATACAGAGAAAAAGTGGTCAGGTATGTGGTCAGACCCCTGGACATTTGAGTTTTGTACTTGACCAAAATTGAGCAGCCATATTGCAATAATTGTGTACCAAGTCTGATTAAAATACTCATACAATAGGTCTATTCAGTATTTGAAGGACCTTGTTGCACCAGTCTGAAGTCAGAGTTGTAAAAACCACAGTAAAACTCTCGACATCTTGAACATCATTGGCGGCCAGTATGTCTGCCCAGTGTGAATCGGCACTGAGACCCACTGGTACCTCAAATAGCACAAATGTTCCTTAGTCCATGCAAGACAACTGTGCCTGTGGAGTGGTCAGGTACCCTTAAAGGATGTCTAGAACACAGAACACATTGATGTAAATGGTTTCCAATGGTCTGATGTAACACTTGGGTGCCTCTCATCTCTCTTAAACGTGCCTGGGGTTGTGTGGCATTCATCATCTGGTTCAGAGTCTGAAAACATCCTGTTTGAAGCCTCACAATGGAGAGATACAATTCTTAGGTTTTTGTCTTGGTCTCATGATGTCAAAATGTGAATATCATTATGAGGAGGACTGTTTAAATACCTATTTTAATTGAAGCAGGACATTTATTAGTAGATCCAACACCTGTTGTGAATTTCGCTCTTTGTTAGAGAACAGCAAGTTGTGCAAACATTACTGAAATATCAAACAGCTGGACATTTGCATTCAAAGTTCAGAGAAGGTCACATTAAGGTCACCTGTAAAGGTTAGAGTGCATCTTAGGTTCATCATGAAATTTCACCAGAAAGCCAAATATCTGTTGAGTCAATACAAAGTCATCAGAAACAAAGGAGCAGAAAACAAAATAAATACAGGAACATTTTAAGCTCGTGTGTTTGAACAGCTGTCTCTGTGCAGCTGATGTTAGATATTAGTGGGGTGACAGAAGAGATACTATAGGATGCTCTGGAGATTGGATCAAAGTCTGAAGTTACTGCTTTAAATTTCTCTCTGCCTGTCACCCTTTCTCTATTACATCAGTTTAAGGTAGTTGTGTTTGTCAAAGATTGCATTTAGGGAATATCAGTTAACCCACTTATGGCCTGAAAACTGAAATAGCAGTTTTTATTGTTTTATTGCACACTGTTTTTATTTTATTTTATTGTGCAACACTTTGTGACTGTACCTCAGTGAAAGTCAGTAAATAAAAAACTTCATTTATTTACTTACTTACACAAATATAAATAAAAAAAACAAATTAAATGAAACCATAAAACTGCTCCTATATGTAATTTATGTTTGTGCTATGCATTAAACAAAATTTCACAAAAATGCATTTCAAACCATGGGAATAAAAGAAGAAATTCATGTGGCTTGGATTGTTTAATGCAGTGTCTACTCTTTGTCCCTAAAAACCACAATTCTGAGTGTTTTAGTTGTTTCACTGCTCCAATACACCTGATTCAGTTACCTGTTCAGTTAATCACCCTTTAATTCTAATCCTGTGCATCGTTGTGTTGATTGTATCCACTAGGTGGAGCCACCCACCATGTAATCCTTATGTGATATTCAGCAGCAGCTTTCATCTCAGATTAAAACTAATTCCTACAAATATTCAGACTTTTTATTAAGTGACATTGTTTGAATTGACTACTGAGGTTCAATTGGTAAAAACAAATGAAACACTTCTGCTAAAATATAGGTGTTAGATCCTCTCTGGGTGATATTTTTTAAAATATTCTCTTTTTATTTTTTATTTTTTGCTAATTCTTCAATTAAATAAACAATGTTTTTATTAGAAAAAAATCCAAAAGGAGAGTGAAATTTATAAGAAAAACTGGAAAATTTAGATCTTGTGTTTTTACAATTGCTGACTCATAAAGTTTGTTACACAATACATTGTTTCATTGGCAGTTACGTGAATATTAATTTGACTATTGTCCCCTAAATAAACATATCTGCCGATATATCACACTGATCAAATGGCAACAGTAGTAAAACATATATCAGCATAATCAGTCCAGTTGCTCTTAAAGCCCTGATTGGTCAGAACTGCTTCCAGACTCAGTTTCAGGCCATGATGTAATTGTTTATTATAATAAACTTAAAGTGAGTTTAGAGCAGGAAATGGAATCCCCCAAACTCTTCTCTGTGATGAGACTTGAAACGGTTTGGCAGTTTCTCCCTGAAGCAGCAGGTAGAGGATAAGTCAAGCTCCAGCAGGTTCTGGCAACAGGTGAGTGGATGCAGCACTCAGGTATTTGTGGATGATGAGCTGCAGCTGCGTCAATCAGGTGTTGCTTCTGTGATGAAACACCAATGGAGAGACAGAGAAGGTAAGACTGTAGACTGCAGAGATCAGATATAAAATGTGTCTAAGCCTAATTGAATGCCAATTGATTTCATACTGAATTTATTTTTTTGTGTAGTCAGTTTCAACATCCTGCTGTTACACATTCGCCTCAGCAAGCAGAAAAAGGTTTGATTGATGCTTGCCTTTTCTTTCTCCTTGCCTGCGCGCGTGTGTGTGTGTGTGTGTGTGTGTGTGTAGCCTCAGCAGAAAAGAAATCACGTGTCACCATGCTCGCCTCACTTATCAGCTCACCCATATGTTGCTCCATGTATAACAGCCTTGTAGAGAAGCCTTATGGGTAATCTAATGCAGGCAGTAAACGGATACAACTACTACATCTCCCCTAGGAGCATTTAGAGGCTTATTTTTATGCAGAAATCCAACACAATATATGTGTATACTGCCAAATTAGTAAAAAAAAAAAGATTTTACTCTTTCACTGTTTCATGCACTTCTGGCTTACCACATCTTCAAAAAGAAACACTGGATGATGCGGCTCTTCTGTCTGTTATTGAATTTCTTTGTTTTCTTTCATCTATTCTCTCCAGACATCTTTTCTTTTGCCTTTTGACCCATAAAGCATAACAACATCTTGATAAGCTCAATTGTAAACAAAATGACAAGAAGATGAGATGCTCCAAAAAAGAGAGAGGAGCTTGCTAAAATGTAAATTATTCTGTAATAATACATCAGTTTTGTCAGTTCTTCTGCCCTCTGCAACTGCATGAAAATATTATTCCTGCTGTGTTCTTCACTACAAGGTAAGTAGGCACAAACTAAAACAGGGGTTATTACTGCTTTGATTTTTCAAAAAGAAAGAAAAAAGTTGCAGATTAACTCAAAAGAAATATTTAAGAGCCTAATTAAATGAAGGATATGATTTTAGCTGTTTCTTTACCATCATTTCCTTGTCTTCCTGTTCTGTTACATGACTTGCTGGGTCGCTGCCCAAACAGAATGCTGACGAGGAGCGAATCTTTCCCATCACGCATATTACAGTAATTAACTCCACATTCAGAAGATGAAAAGGGGAGTGCAGCTCTTTTGTGAGTTCTGCAGAGAAACATCAAGTTCACAACTGATGATGCAGCCTAATGCACTCAGTCTTTTACACACAAGACTACAAATTATGTAGAGGCTCAAATATATTAATGATTACGCTCTGAATTAAGTGAAAGATGAAAATCATGTTTAATTATTTTCAGGATGATTGAAAGATTATTTGATTTTGTCTGTTAGGATTTCTATAGAGAACAAGGAGAATATATAATGAGAGAAAAGAAGAAAGAGCAACCTCTTTTCATCTGTCCTGCACGTGTCATTTTTCATACTGATGAAAGTGGGTGATGGTTCACTGTGGTCAAAGTGTGTAAATACTGTAGAAAGATATGAATGTCATAAACAATCCTTTCTGATGTTACTTCTGAACATGGGTGGTGAAAGTGCTGATTGAGATCTGCTCCGCCCATCAGTCATTCAATCATCCAATCACAGCTGACCGATTGGGTTTCCCCGTTTGCTCAGAGTAAAGTGGAGAGCTGGCACACTGCTCAGTTTAATCTCCTTAAGTATTTTCACCCACAGTCACATCAACAAGTCGGTCCGTCAAAGTGATCAATTCTGATTTTGCAAATTTCCTGAGCAGCCAGGACTCTGCTGGAGAGGGAAACTGGAAGTTGGCTTAGAGACTGTTTGTTGGTTTCGATGATTCATTAGCCACTTCACGATAGCAGATTAAAAAGAAAAGACAGCTTGGACTCCTGCCATCAGAGTCTGATGCTGGAGAAATGATAAATATTGGTTACTGTAAAGCCTCCTACGGCCTGTGTCAAGGTTGATCAGAGCCAATGGAAGCAAAGCCACACAACACTTGGCCAGACTGAGGAGACTCACAAAGGCATCATGCTCATGTTGGTTTCCCACAAAACAAGAATCAGAGATAAAGTCTCTCATTCACCTGTTATTGGAGCTTGTTAAACTGTTGGAATTCTCTGAAAAGAAGAATGGTTCATAATAAATAAATAAATAAATGCATATTTTTTAGTTTTGAATTATTGTTAATGTAGCACAATCATTACCTACTCAGTGTCTCTGCTGTTTCATATATATATATATATATATACAGTATATATCTATTGCCCATGTGTTGAAGCATCTTTGGTCAGGATGCTGAACCCCCAGCTGCTTCCTGGGCACCATCCAAGATGGCAGCCCACTGCTCCTCAAACTATAATGAAGATGGGTCAAAAGCAGAAGTGAATTTTTCTAAATGGGATGAATAAAGGATAAATGATTATTATTATTATTTATTTTACTGATGTGTGATGGAGAGCATCCTGGCATTTTCAAAAACAGTCTGTCATGAGAACTGCTCTGAGGTTGGAGAGAAGGAGCCACAGAGTTTTAGGATCTGCTCAAAAAAGAGCCTCCCTTATCGAGGACGTTTACACCAAACAACATGGCAGACGCCACTTATTCACACTCCTTCCTTCAGGCAGAAGGTTTAGCAGCCTCAAAAGGCAACTTCATCCCATAATTTGAGATTCATGAACTCTCACCCTTAAGCACTTTATTTATTATGACATACAGTATTAGGTGTTTATTAATGACTGTGTGCCATTTATTTATTGAGTCTGGCCCATGTAATGATTTCTGTTTTGTTAATGTCAGAAATGACAATAAATAAATCTGAATCTTAAGGTTTGTAGGAAGATACTCTTATGGAATATTTTCTCACAAATACATTGTTGGTGAAATAATAGCTTAAACCAGTGGTTCTCAACTGGTCTGGCTTTGGGACCCACTATGCCCCCTTAATAACAAGCTGTGACCCTATAGGGTTAGGGTTGTACAGTTGAGAATCACTGGCTTTGACCAATGAAGAACTTGCATAAATTATGTCAACGAATGACAAAACAGCAAAAAATGTAATAAAATAAAAATACATTTGCTAAAATTATTGAACTCAGTAATGGTAATAAAAAAACCTGAACATTTATGTCATTTTATCATATTAACTTTAAGAAAAATCCCAAATCTACCAGTGAACTGGAGTCGGGGAGTTCCTGCAGATTGCCTGTGGTAGCTGTCAGCAGAGACACACTTCAAATTAAATGTGCAAACTGAAAACATCTCAAAAGGATTTACATGCTGGTTCCAGCTGTCAGTCCCAGCGCTTCCTGCTTGGTTGCCCCGGTGTCACTTGTCTTTTTTGCATGGCTTTGAATAAATTCAGTTCTGCTGCATTTAAACAGTTTAACTTTAGTGTTGAACTGTGTTTTAAGGCCTTGTGGGTTTTTCCCCCACACATTTTCCACCCTGTCTTAATCTAAACAAAACAAATTTTAAAAAGGAGAGCAAAAACATTAAAATGTGGTATTTAGTGTCCTGAAACATAAACCAAACTACAAACTTTTTATTAATCTAATGCTGTAAAATAATGTATACATTTTGTTGGCTGTGCTTCATTTAGATTTGTGTTGTTTTGCACAACGTAAAAGGTCACACAAGTTGTTAAAGCTAAAATATTTCAATATCAGTCTTTAAAATTATCTACTGGGGCCTGACAGATGTGTGTAACTGGTTATTATACATGGAAAGTGTTTAAGAGTGTTTAAGTGTTCCTTCATACTGATGAAACTCAGATGAATTTTTCCTACAAGATGAAGCCACAAGAGAATTCACCTTTTAACCTCCTCATTCAAATGAATAATTCTAGATATTGCCACATAAAAATACCCAATGTGTTTGCTGTTTAACTTAATAAATAATGTATTTATTAATTTTTTATTCATCTAACATAAGTGCATCTTTGTTGAGTGTGTCAATAATGTTTGTTTAGGTCATTTTAAATAGTTTGCAACCTAAGAGGTGGCACTTTCCTCTTTCTCTTGGATCAAACCTGTTTCAAACACAGCTAGACTGCCTGTAGTTGTCCCATTGCCCTTAAACAAATAAACATTCAGAACAAAAGAAAAAAAAATTATTAAATCATAAATAAAATCCAAGGTTAATAGCTTTTACTGTCCATTTTTCGAGAAGCAGTAACAGCTCTGTTTCACTTATACGGTGAGAGATCGTGCGCTCCATCCATGTTTTGAAGTCAGTTTGGTTTTTGTTTCATCTTTCCAGAGTCTGGCCTCAGAGGGAGACACTTGGCAGAGGAATGAGAGCAAACCTTTTTATATTGACTCTGGGTGTGAGATGCTGCTTGGCTGCTATCTTAAAATCTATTTTTGTGATTGAATAAAAGAAAAACCTTCTTTTCTCACTTGATGTATTCCTAAAACTCCTACTTTTCTCTTAAAAATATTTACAGCTCGTTGTCTTGTGTTTTCTCTTTACATCACAACAAATATTTAAGACCTTCAAATGTATCCGTGTTAAAACTTGGAGAACAACAACAACAAAAAGAACATTTCTATAGCTGAATATATATTTAGCTGTGAATGTGCATAGCCTCTGCGTCATGGCAATGTTGATGTAGTCAATTCCCCCCAACGGCTCCAGGAGCTGCTGATGATGCTTGTATAAAACCTGCACCAACCCACAAGTATTAGTCTTTAGTCTCAATCAGGTAATCCATCTTTGGTGTCAGACAAAAATTAAGGATTAATACTTTACATTTTAGAACGCTTTAATTAGATACAATATAATAACAGCTTTAAATGAATCTTATTTCTGCAATGTGAGAACTGCAGGGAGTGAAGGATGGCACATTTCACCAAATTACTTCAGTAAAAAAATATTTGTTAACTCATTTTATTTGCAGAAATTTCAAAGTTGCAAAAGCAATGGTTACCAAATTATTGAGATCTGAATGAAACCGCAGGCAGGTGTGTAACACCATGTACTCTTTTTGGACACGTGATGCTCCAGTGCAGTGCATCCTGACGCCTCTGCGCGTTCGTGTCACAACATGCCCTTTTCCGATACAACCACGTGAACGCGCACGCACATAGTAGTTCCCTTGCTCTGGTTCTTAAATGTCCACTCTTTTTCTCAAACCTGATATCAGATTATTATATTAATAAAAAATACGGCAGCCCTGAGGACAGAAGTTGATATTTTAATGATTTCTGCAGAGTTTAATGTGTTATGAGATCATAATGTCACCAACAAGATCTAACTTTAAAATAAACAAATCGGATCTCGCTTTCTCTCACCCTTCGAGCAGTGTCTTCCCCTCACCGTGGCCGTGCTGCACGCTCCCGTCAGGAGGAGACTGGTGCTGAAGCTGACGGGAATGAGGATGCGGATGATGATGGCGGAGATGAAGGAGCAGCGCTGAGGTTGCTCCCTCAATTTTCTCTCCTTTTTTAGGTTTGTCATAAAAAATAGATCCGAGACATTTAAAAACAACCGGTTTCTTCATTTCCCTCCCGTCTCCGGAGCTGAGACCGAGATGGGGAACGAAGCGAGCATGGAGGGCGGCGGAGAGCCGGGAGCCGCCGGGATGATGGGCTCGGTTACGCCCGGTGGACCCGGATCGGGACCGGGGCCAGGACAGCACATGAAACCGGTCAACGGTGCTGCTGCCGGGGGAGGAATGGGAGTCGGAGGCCCTGGGATGGGAATGACAAGGTAAGAGCAGCGGCGCTGGAGGTGTTTCGGTTGGAGGGGCAGTAGTACTCAGGGTGGCGCTTTACAGAACGCTGAACGCGGAAATGGTTGATGGAAAGCAGCCGAACGGATGCCACTTGTTTGGGACTATAGGGAGGCGTGTTTCAGAGAAATAAACCTCGCTGGTTCGAGATAATCAACGAGGAAATGATGGCGCGTGATTTAACAGAAGGAAACAGAAAACCAGAGCGCTGTCCGCGGTCCTGAAACGCCAGCAGGCTCGCTGTCACGCTTTAGTTTCCCTAAACAGGTTTTATTTTGAACGCAATGTTGGCTTACAACCACCATGCCTCTCTGCTCCGTGTCAGCGCAGAGCCTGCACACGCACGGCAGCCGTTCTGGTCTCGGATTGAAATGATTTGATTCCGTGGTGTCATGTGTTCCTCTAATAGTAGTTCCTCCTCCTGGCTCGGGGTTTTGCTTTGGCGTAGACTAGAGTGTTGGACTGAACCGTGCTTCCGTTTAAATGTTTATTAATAATCGTGTAAAAGCTCTATGTTGAACCTCGTCCTTAATAAAGCGTGACAGTGAATGGTTCTGGTTTTTATATTGAAGATGAGCTGCAGCTGGATGCTTGAAGCTCCTTCCCTCCCTCGCGTGTTTCCGCATTTTGCGAGGGGCTGGTTGTGAATCTGTGCGTTTGAGTGTGCGTGTGTCTGGTCGTAGTTTTCATTGATCGTGGGCGTGCCTTTAATGGTATATTCATATTATAGAGAATGTCACCGGTGCTGATGAGGTGACATGGAACAAAAAGAGATTATGCTTGCAGACATACCACATCATACCATACCATACCATACCATACCATACCATACCATACCATACCATACCATACATACCATACCATACCATACCATACCATACCATACCATACCATACCACATCATACCATACCATACCATACCATACCACATCATACCATACCACACCATACCATACCACATCATACCATACCATACCATACCATACCATACCATACCATACCATACCACATCATACCACATCATACCATACCATACAGTTCCAAACCATGCCAAGCCAAGCCAAACCAAGCCATGTCATACCATAGCATACCATACCATGCCAAGCCAAACTATATCATACAGTATAATATCATACCATACCATATGGTACAAAGTCATATCTCACTGGGCTGTACCATCCTCAATGGTAAAATGTATTCAAAAGACATAAAGTGTGTAGCTCAGTAGGTAGAGTGGCCAGTCTGACAACCAGAAGGGTGCTGGTTTGATCCCAGCTTCAGCTGGGTTACTTTGTTGTTGTGTCCTTGGACAAGACACTTCACCCACCTTGCCTACTGGTGGTGGTTGGAGGGACCTTGCGGGTGCTGGTGCATGGCATCTCTGCCTGTCAGTGCACCCCAGGGCAGCTGTGGCTACAATGTAGCTTATCACCACCAGCTTGTGAATGTGTGTGAATGAGTGAATGACTGATGTGCTGTACAGCACTTTAGGGAGTGTGGTACTCTAGAAAGCGCTATTAAATACAAGCTATGTACCATAAAAAAGACAACTTTATCAGTCATGTAAATTTAAATGGTTTAAATGGCCTACATTTGGACAGCATCAAACCATTTAATTTAAGCCCATTTTTCATCATCTTTTTTGTCTAAAAATGGACATGTCAAACAGGTTAAGCAATGCCTCATGTTCAATGTCGTCATCTGGGCTTGGCAAAAGCAATGCTTGGCCACACTGAAATTTGCCATAAAGAGTCTCTCTGTCAAGTGTTTGGGGGAATACCACACAACAATTTCAAACCATATCTAGTCATGACATACTAGGGCATGTCCTACTATATTGTATCATACCAAATGACATGTTGCACCCAAACCCCTCCAGGCTGACAATTAAAGCTTAATAGTTTATGTTTTTGGAGGGACGAGTTATTTCATCACCTTTACTCATTGTTGCACATTTGCACATATTGTACATTTGCAGATCTGCCAACACAACTTGACTATCAAATTACTTTAGCAATCTATGAGCAAATATTTTACATTTCCTATGTCAATGAGCATATTAAACATCTGTTGGATGTTGGAAATTGGCTATAAAACACAAATTTTAGACTGAAACATCTGCAGCAACGGAACATAAACCATATGTTATCTGACACGTTGGTTTTCAGTCACGTATAACCTGCGTAATATACCCCTCCTTTGACACTAATAATATCCTAGAGCAATCTGAAAACCACATGAGAGTGAGCTGGACTGTTTGGTATCAGGATTCTATAGTAAATCATTAAGTATATGAATTGTGGGGGGAGATCTTGTGGATTTGGCACGTTTCCTACTGATCTGGGATCTGTAGGGTGAGGGGAGAGTAGGTGATGGTGGTGTATGCTTGCTACCAAATGGAGGTGTGTGATTACACAGCAAAAACTACAACTACACAATTTGATATAGTACTCATGACACACACAGACTAAATCAGGTTGATTTTCTGTGGGAACATTGCAGGAGTAGTTGGTCAACATGATGTCAGCATTTACAGATTGTATTTGGGACACACCCTAGGTTTGATTCGCATCTCTGTCGGAGAGAAGAACTGAGAAGTGCAGGTTTATCCATCATTATATAACACAGGGACACAGAGCGGATGACAGCCTCAGCTCGCTGCCGATGAACGACAACAGAACCGCACAGGCTTTGATGTATCGCTGGTGCATTACTCCAGTTTGAAGGATTCACCAGGATATAGTCGTTATCTTTTTTTTGTTTTTATTTTCTCATTTCTGCTCTCCTGGTTTTCAGACCTTGTGTCCACTTTTTAGATTGTGAGTAAAACACGGTGGTTCTCATAGCATGCTGCTCCTCACATTAAATATTTATAACAGCGTAATGCGTGGCCATGTGAACAGACTGAATCACGTGCAGAATGTGTTTGCTCACCACCCGCCCGGACCGCTCTCACACACTCCCTCCCTCTTCTGCACCGCTCTGCCTCACTGCTTGCTCCCATCACTCCTTCTCACTCCTCGTCTCTTCTGCAAGCATCAGATCGCTCCTGTCCCTGTATCTTTCTTTTTTTCTTCTCCTGTTTCCTGTGTACGTTTTACATACATATGCATCATTAGCACAACAAATCTTACCCCGTCATCCCAATAGAATTTACTTTTATTTGTGCCTTTTTTCCTACCTGCTTTTGTCATTTCTTCTTTTTCTATTTTTTTTATTTCATCCTTTTCTCCAGCAAAAGCAACACACTACACAGGTGTTATTGAACACCCTAAACACTGTGATAATTTGAAGAAAAATGCCAGGAAATATCAAATTCAAATATTTTGTCATACTTTTGAAAAACGTGCAAATTTACCACATTTTTCTTCCCTTCTGATGAAAATCCAGCTTTCTATTACCACTCTGTCCTTTCAAGCAATAACTAGTAGCTTATAAAAGGCTCTGTGTTTACAATGAGCTACAAACTCACTGTGATATAAGGGTTGTGAGTATAGATAAGAGGAGAGAAAGATACAGAGAGCGATGGGGGAGAGGGATGCAGGGAGATACACAGAGCTGAAGGAGGTGAAAGGGGAGATGAAGGGAACAGAAGCTGGTGGAGGCAGATCAAGTGGGTGTACAATAGGATAAACCCCTACAGGGACACGAGAGAGAGAAGGGAACTGAAGGGATGATGATACATCAAAAGGTGAATTAATCTCTTTCTTCTAGTCAGGGGTCAGGTGAAGCCGGCAATCTAAAAATATATTAAGAGGAGACACTTTGATCAGATTTGAAAAGTTTAAATATATCTTACTGTAAATTGACCAGACTGTCTGTTTGTACATGTTAAGGAAGGAAAATCTCAAAAATGTGTTTATTTTCTATTGGTGACATTCTGACTATGATGCAATAGTTAAACAATTGGCATGTATACCAGCTAGGAAAGCTATTGAAAGTAGCACAATCAAAAATATAAAGAAGGCTTGATCAAATGAGCAGTGATTCCATGAAATAAATCACAAATAATCAACCTTTAGATAGCCTTTAGATGCATATAAATAATTTTAAAATGACTAATTTCAGAGAAATTCAATACATATGTATTTGTTCACTACATTTAAAAATGTAGCAATGTGCCAAATGTATTCATGCCATGAATTTGATGATTTGTAAGATTATCTGCCTTGGCTGAAAGTTATGAAATTGCCTCAAACTTGGGGATTTTATCATCAATAATTTTAGAAAGCTGGACAAAATCTCTTCAAAGATCAAAATCAAATCTGTAGGCTGAACTGAATAAAACTGTCTTGATTTATTGAGGAAATTCATGTCTGGTTCAAACCCCCCCTTTAGTTATTATGGAACTTACACGAACACGTAAAATGAAACAAATCAAAGTACAAGAAGGTTCACACGACACAAAGTAACATCAAAAACACGTCAGAGAAAGGCTTAGTCCCACCAACAAGACAAGATCAAAACATGTTTTTTCAGTGTTAATATTTCTCATAAAAAGACATAAAGTGTCAAAGGAGTTCCTAATATGTTCAGGACCTGAAATCACATTTCAAAATAAAATGGGGAAAACTGTTTGCAAACATAGACTTTAGGCTTTTGAAAGACATAGCCATGTAAAACATCTCCTTCTTGCATGGTCTGAAATCATTCCTCAGAGTTTCTGGTCCATATTGTCATCACAACATTGCACAGTTGCTGCACATTTGTCAGCTACACATCTACAATGTGAACATGGCAGCTGGTACAGGTATACCTAATAAAGCGTCCAATAAATGTAAAAATGGCATGCGTTGTTTCGAAGACAATTAACAGTTCTCAACCTTTATTGTTTTTAACACATTCTCCAGATAATAATGACCAACTTTTGTAAATTAAAGTTTTATTACGCAGTGAATAAAAGAAAACTCTGAAGACGTGAGAGAAACAATCGAAGTAGCAGAGTTGGTGAGATGGAGATGAAGAGTTCAGCTTTCCAGATGGCAAAAAGAATAGAATAGAGAGTGAACGCAGCAGTGAGATCAGATCTACAGCTCCCCAATGCTCTCACATCATGTGTTACAAACTGACTCAACTCACATGCCTGGTTATCATATACAGCTCTGGATGTGATATGGAAGTGTGTATCCATGAATGTGTGTGTGCGCAATGCATGATTTCTTCTCTGTTTCATGATCAGTAGCTGAAGAACCGCTCGATGACTCACTTATCAAGTCCTGCACGAGTAAAACTAGTGTAAGAAAGGAAAGTGTGTGAGGACTGAGTAGGTGTTTTTGTTCCTTCTTCTTCTATTTTTGTATTTTTCTGACAAACTCTTGAGACCAATTTTCACTTTCCAGAGAAGGATGTGTGTGTGTGTGTGTGTGTGTGTGTGTGTGTGTGTGTGTGTGTGTGTATGTGTGTGTGAATTTTCCTGTTAACAATTTTGTGTCTTCACCTTTTACAAAATTGAATTATTCTATTACTGTTACATTCAAAGTGAATCAAGAGTAAATTTATTGCTGTATTTTACTGACATTTCTGCTCAGACTGACATGATCCCCCCCCCCCACACACACACACATATCAGCAGAAGAACAAATGCTGCTACAGTCTCATTCCTGATATGCTGAACTGGCTGATTACATGCTGACCTTTTTGTCTTTTGCTGGTGAAACTAGAATTTTCACGGTGGCTAAATATGTGTAGTAGCTGTGTTTTTCTGTGATGTATGAAGGAGTAAATGTTTATTTTCCTGCTTTTTTGCACACAAACGGAATAAAAATTTGCAACTGTAAACAAAAATCTACGTAATTCAAGACATTCTTCTTAAACTTTAAAATAAATTCATAAGCCATTTAATTCAGATTGCTATGATACAGACGTGGATCCACTGATCTTTACAAGAACAGTGAACATTATATCTGGTATTTTCTCCCTTTAATGGCCCCTTATCTGCTGCAGGTAAATGTTCAGCCTCATATATCGACCAGGTGTTTGGTTCATCGGAGCTTGAAAACAGCTGCTGCTGAAAAGAGAGACGTTTCTCCATTAAAGGGATATTTTGGTCATTTTTGAGGTGGCATTCTATCAGTTGTTTATCTGCAGTAAGGACCATACCACCCAGTGACATCACTCAAAATGAGAGGAGCCTCGAGGAACAGGAAAGGCATCCTCTGATGAACAATACTCAACGACCTGTTTCTAACCTCTACAACTTTGCGTGAGAATATTTCATTTAATTCATGGTGTTTATGCTGCTGCATGTACAGTAAGCATGGTAATTATAGCATTAGTAAGTTTTCATGTTAAAACAAACATCATAAATTCATTTTTAATGCCTTTTATGGCCACATTCATAACAGTATCACTAGAACAAACTCTGAGGATGGAATTTTAGGTTTATTTCTTGAAAATATTGTATTTGAGTCCAACACCATGCCTGTGAGTGAGTTATTTGCCACTATCCTTTATCACCTGATGCTCAGCAAAGTCAAACCCGATCTTACCTCATGTCACTCCTATAATAAAGTTATTTCAAATGTTTGAGACACCAGGGTGAATCTGCACGAGTGAAAGCTTAAAACCAGACAGAGTGGGGTCTCTATTTTTACACGCAGCATTATCAGGAGTCCATGCAGCCTCCAAATACTAAATAAATGTATTTGGGTTTCTGCACCTGGAGATAAGATGGCAATAAGCACAATATCACAGCCCAAGAAAGTATTAGTTTTCAGCAAATAGATGCTGTCGCTCAAGCTTATAAGTGAAACCCGGGAATGAAGCGAACAGATAGGATATGGATAACTGTGAAATCTGAGGAATCGCAGGGAAGACATTTATGGATATAAGATTGTTGGCTTTTGTTTAAACAAAACAAGAAGCAAAACATTGCAGCTGCAGAAAAAGCTGTCTCATGCTTCCAATACAGACTCAAAAGGTCCCGTACAGCAGATAAAAAAACAATATAAACGTGTTTGTTTTTTAAAACACTTTCACTTTTCATGAATGACAGGTAAGACAAACAGAAAAAAATCATTTTAGGAAAGTAAAGGTCATTAACTTTTTTTTTCTTTAATGAACATGAATTATAGTATGCACATTTTTATTCTGTTAAATTTTCTTAGAGCCAAGAACAGGACATGATGTTGTCACAGTCCAGTGGTCGAGTAGAAAAACCGTGAGAAACAGTATTAAAGATAAAAGGCCCATTAAACATGGGAGCAAACATGAAAGCAAGACAACTTTATTTGGCTCTTGAGACAGGTGAATTCCTATGACAGGATGCCAGAGTCCAGTTGAATAAATTCTAAACAATGTCAATACCAGTCTGAGCTGCTGTGCCAAACAGCAAAGAGCTGAAGTCATAACCGGCCACATGAGGCAAGTTTAGTTTGTTGTTGCAATAAAGGAGTTATAGAGGAAATTCTAGACCCTCCTAAAAACAAGAAAAGAGGAAAAACACGCCTTAGTGTTACAGATAGTTCAGTCTGTCTGTCAAACATTCCAAAAACCTAATTTATGACATTTGAATAAACTGACTTCTGTTTGAAACCCATTTTCTCAGTGAACATCACAACTAAAACTCTTTCTAAGCCATGCTGTTTTGTTTGATCATCAGCTGGTGGCCCTTTAGGATCTGTAAAGTTCTAATTCACTAATAAATTATCTTCACTTTAATACAGGAATGAGTTTTAGCAGGTCATTGTCTGCAGTCTTTAGCCAATCAGACTCAAAACTCAAAATTGATTCTTGATCAACAAAGATTCAAAATGGACTCTTTCAGATTAGATAACCATTTGACAAAAAGTAAAGATTCTAAGAGGTCATTGCAAAATGTAACTTCCATCTTTAAAAAAAAAAAAAAGTTATACAAAAAGTTTGAATAACTATGTGTTGCATGCATCAGTCCGTTCAGACCAAAGGAAATAATTTGGGACAATCTATTTTTGTTTCCATCTCTGAGCAGATTTAGAATGATGGAAGAAATAAAGTACAACTATGAACTTGAACTAAATTAGGAATGCACCGATACCGGTATAATCGGGCCGATACGATACCGATACAATGTACTCGTTAAAGTTAACTGATATCAGGAATCAATACCAGTCTTGGAATCGAGCTGATGCATTAGAAATGCAGCACTTTTTACAGTTGATGATGCTCTCTGGTGTTACTTCATCCCATGCCTGGAGGATCCATTCATAAAGGCGGCGTACAGCCGTTTTAAAAATTTTTCTAGATGGCGTGAGTGTGTGATCACTGGACAAGAGCCACTCGGTGTACCTCCTGCGCAGATTGTCCTTGAAACACCTGTAGCTGGCTTGTCATCCCGCCTGGTATGATGACCAAGTCGCCGTTCATCTTCCTCACCTGCGTTCTGACAGCATCAGGTGTCCGCAGAAGGCATCCATAACAAGCATGTTTCTCTTTTTTTCTGAGAGAGCTGCGCCGTGTTCCCCGCACCGCTCTACCAGTCTACCACAAGTTCACTCTCCATCCAGCCCTTCTCCTGGCTCTTACAACAATGCCAGCTGGCATTGCCTCTTTCGGCACAGTTTTGTGTTTTTAAAATCACATAGGAGCAACTTTGTCCCGTCCGCCAGGTACGCCAACATGACCCAATTTTTTTCATTTCCAGTTGACTTCACAATAACGGACTTCTCGCCTTTTTTGTGCACAGTCACAGATGTAGGCATGTCAAAAAACACGGGGGTTTGGTCGGCGTTACCAATCTGATCAAGGGCGTATGAGTATTTTTTCCTCAAGCCAGTCACAAAGCTCTAAAAAGACAGCAGCTTTTCCTCAAAGCCTGATGGCAGGTGCTGAGCTATGGCTCTGCTCCGTAATGCCAGACTGCTTCAGCGCATCATTCTTCTGCACCAGCCGGTGCTGGCTTTAAACTCAGTGGGGGGGTGTTTAACTCCTTGGCAAAGTCCAAGGCTTTCAGCTGGATGATAGCGCAGGTAATGGGCATACCTTCGTTAAGTTTCTCAGTAACAATGTCACACACCCTCCTGTCAATTTTCAGCTTTTCTCTTACTGCTGGCATTTCTCAGACGGTCTCTTTGGAAGCGCCGTCTTCTGACATTGCAGTCCATAACACCTCAGCTGCATTAACCACCATCATCTTAAAATTAGTGTCATAACTTCTCCTCAGTTCCTTATTAATTTGCCCTGCTTTGGAGCAGCTCTGCTCCGGACCCCTCCTCTCCATTTTTCCTCCCCCACTGATGACCTACAACATGCGCCCCCTGCTGTTGCGGTCGTGTAAAAACTAGGCTGCAATTATAAGACGACCCGGCATTTTCAAATTATTTTCAATAAAAAAGCCTCGTCTTATTTGTGGGTCAATACGGTACTCCGATTCAAGTATCGGTATCGTGAAAAGAAGTGGTTTCGGTGCATTCATAAACTAAATACATCTATTTAGTACAGCCATACATTAAAAAAAAGTTTAAAAAATGTAACAAATGTCCACCTTTGTGCTCCTATAAACTCATAGCATCACATTTCAAACTGTTAAACGATAAGAGGGAATTTGTACCCTGACAATAAGCAAAGTGATCAGGTCTGAGTCAAGCTGTGTGCTCTCACGTCTGCACTGCTCAGCTCCTTTATCTCTGTCAGAAAGCACCTTGACAGGAGGAGATTAATAAACCAGCTCTGGTCAGTTTAACTCCCCGACACTGAGACGGAGACCGACACACCACGGCCTGCCCTGACATTTACTGGGATTCAGGTGCTCAGTGTCTCTTTGGCTTGGACTTGTTCATCCACTGTGGCGCTTCTTCTGTCACTCTAAGCTGAGAAATAATGAGAAAGAAAAAAGGTACTATTAGGACACTTTTTTCAAAAAATGTAACAAAGCAGTAGGTTTGTATTTTGAGCTGAAAGAACTCGGTGTGTTCTAGAAACAACAGCAGGATTTTAATTAACTTTATTTTGTCTGTTTGTCTTTTTGAAAGACGGACATTAAGTCTGTCTAAAACCAAGATTCAAACCATCATTTTAGTCAGTTTTTAAAAAATAAATTATTGATGAACTATTACCTTGCATTTTTGGGAATTTAAACAAAATCTCAATAGGAATATTCCCTATAGGTCAAATAAATATAAAACATCAAATTGATTGGTGATTTAATACTAAGAGATAACTGTGGAAACCTCAGTTCCTGATACTTATTTTGCATTTCAAACCTGAATGGACACATTTTATTCCTCAGATCCACCATCTGGAATGTCTTTGTGCAAAATGATGACATCAAACTAATCAGAGAAAATAAAAACATTTCAGAACACCTCAGATTGTAAATGTTGGTTGGGTTTAGTTTTTTCTGTTTAAAAATAACTCTAATCTTCTGTAAGTTGATGTTTTTCCTTCGTCCGTTCTCTGATTAATTGATTGTTCCGCTTGTTTGTCTCTGTATTTGAAGCTTCCTTTATATCCGCTCTGTTTGGCTGCTTTTATGGATTGATTCCAGAGTTTGAATTTTTAAAACTTGGCCTATTTTAGTTTGGCACCTTAAAGATTTATTTGTGGTTCTCAGTGGTCGAATGACCAGCAAAGAACGACTGAAAGTTTGATTAAATTCAACCTTTGTTGCCTTATAGTTTAGATGTGTTTGGTGTGTTTTTTGTACCCTTCACTTGCCTTGAAGGCACCAAGAATTAAGACAAATAACTGAACATTTTCAGAGTTGTAGGAACTAAGAAAGCTGTGAGACACTTTTATTCACTGACTGGACTGACTGGTTCTTGCTTGAGCATAAATGTTCTTCTATAGCTATTTTTTAAACAGGAGTTTGTTTAAAGTCACCCTGTGGTAATGATCCTTTTGTCTTTGGCTCTTTTTAGCTGGATCTATTTTTTATCTACAGTATGAGCTTACCACTGGGGGGCTTTAAGTTGTTTTTCATTTCCTGCTCAGATGCTGGTAAACATATTTACATTTAATTCTATCATTCTAATTCAGTACTCCTCACACTGTAAAGGACATTGATTTTCTTCTTCTTCTTTAATCAGTTTAAACCTTTTCTTCCCTGATGGAGCGTTGAATAGATTTCCCATTTGTTACTGCTGTTTGTTTAAAAGATGCAGCAAATATTCAGCAGGATTTTAACTAAGTCATTTCATTTTCTCTTTTTAAAAAACTTTTTTTTTTTTAGCAAATCTACAACAGGACAGCAGTTTTCTCCTCCTAAAGTTTGAGTATAAGTTATGTCCTTGCTGATTTGACTCAGCAGGGTTTTGACATAAGACAGCATCAACAAAAATACCCACTAAAATAGTGTGTTATCAGCATGAAATAGAGAAAATTTGGATTCTTTCAGTGTAAGTTGGATGATGTTTTCAAAAGGTTTGTGGTGGGTTTCTCTTCTTTTTGATAAAACAATTATATTCTTAAAGTCTACGTGGACATATTTTCTAATAAATGCTAAAAATCAACATTTATTTTTGCCATAAGTGAAGCTGTTTCTGATATCAGCACCTCAGAGGAAATAATAAAACAAAATAAACAGAAGCTGAGAACAAAAGATGTCAGATTATCGCTGGGGGTCTGCCCAGTGCTGTTATCTAAAAGATCTCTTGTTACTTATTTGTCTTTTCTCAAAGCTCAGTTACAGAAATAAGGTAGAAAAGTTACTGAAGCTGGAGGTTTGGATTGAAGTCTTCTCTACTAGCTACAACCTTTTCTAACTAAATATTGACTTCATGTAATCAGGTTACCAGATTCAGACTAGATGCATTTTATTCCCCCTCCCTTTGAACTGATGCAAGTGTTACATCAGACATCACTGCAAGATAAAGACTTTTTCCTAAGATGTTTTTCTGAAAATTCTCAGCTTATAGAAAGGTGATGTTGAAACTGCTTTGCTTAACAACAGATTCTTAAAACCAAAGCAGAGACAAGTGGTTGAAACCTAAAGGAACTGGAATAAATTAAAGCATTAAAACGTTTGGAGTGTTTGTTTTTGCCGTGAAGTGAGCAGTGTGTTTGGAGCCCCTGCAGCAGCTCTTCCCTTTTGCTACGACACCTCAGTGTTTGTGAAGGCCTCCTCTAGCAGTCCGCTGGCTTGTCCCTGATTCTGTTTGACAGTCCTGCGTGACAGTTAATGAGCAGAATAAAAGGAGGAGGAGGATCAGGGAGGGAGGTAAATCCAGCAGAACATATTGTTGCTCAGCAGTTGTGTTGTTGCCCTGCCAAGGACGTGGCCGCATATCCTCGCCGTCACACAGCAACCTCATAACTGCAGTCTCAACCTTTATTGATTACGCGTATTGAGAAGTGACAGAGACTTCTGTTTGCTCGTCGATTTTTATGACCCTCAGGCGGCTGCAATTAAAACTCAGGATCGTGTTTCAGACAGTCACATAAATCTAAAGCAGGTTAATGCTTACAACACTGATGACTACTGAGATTCTGCTGTCCCTCATTTATACTTGCTATAGTATAAAATCTTTTTGGATAATAATTCAGAAAATAAAAAGCAGAAACCTTGAGGTGGCGCGGATTTTAGTCCAACATTATTCTAATTTATTTTAAAAAAATCTTGTGTTTGTATAAAGAAAATGAAACCCCCAAATTTTGAAGTCTGACAAATACAGTTGGTTTACTTATGATAAAACAATGTTTAATTTAGGACAGAGAAATCACCATCACTGCTCTGTTAGCTGCATCATTCATGTATTTAAACCTTACTGTAATCACACTGCCCTAACAAACTTTTTAACGAATTACATAAAATAGGTCTATTCCCAACATAGTTGAACTAACATAATTCTAAATAAGCACAACATCTTCCATTAGATGTTTAAATCCAGTAACACATTAGTCAAAATGTATTTTAAAGACATTTTTCTTTAGTTGTGCCTAAATTTGAAGTACAATGAATACAGCATGTGCTCTTCAAAATGTGAAAGAGAGAGAGATATTTTCAGAGTGAGGCTGAACCCATCACATTTGAAGGATTGAACCCAGTATATAATTTTTTTTTGCGTGAGAGCAATCAGCATAATGTTGTGGGTGGAAAATAAAACCTAATGAAATCATTGATCAAACTTGGGAATGAAAACGTGATAACTTATTTATATGATCGTGCATTCAAGCAAAGTGCTTCAGCCACTGCAGTTGGTCCAGAGAGTAAAAGTAACTTCAGTAACACAAAAGGCATCAAGGAACGAGAGACGGTTGCAAATAAAAGTGTCTAGAAACAATCTAATCCACATTTTAAACCTAAGTACAGCAGCGAGCTGCTACACGCACTGCAAATATTGTGCACTGATGTTCTTAATGCAGCCTCTTTTCTTCCTTTATCTCAAATTTTTGTTCATGTTTTTCTTGCCTTGATATGGTTCTGCAGTGCATGTGCAAACACGCACATCATGTGCAATCATAAATGCGCAAATTCAGGGCAAGCAACATTTTTGATTGTTATTCTGTTTTAACCAGGACAAAGAAATGTCTCAAATCCTCTGAGGGGCTACACCTGAACTCCAGAGTTGGATGTGTGCTCATGCTGTAGTTTAAAGGTTATATATTACTTCTCTATTAGTAAGTGTAACCACACTCATTTGCTAAAGGTTGTGAGTGTTAATTTAATTTGCTGCATGAATCAGTCACACAATAGAAGCAGAAATTAGTGAATGTTTGATACATTTGGATATTATTTGTTTTGAATGAATTCTGGTCAAATTTACTGATTTAAGAACAGTTTCTTATTTATTATTCTTATTGGTGGCAATTGGGAATTCAATTACATATTTATTTTCGTTCATGAAGAATAAAATGCCTTAAATATTCAATAAGGTTATTAATGTGTTAACTTTGACAGCAAATGTTTGGGTCAACAAACAACGTGGCATCATGCTCAGGTCAGCTGATGTATAAAACGCCAAAAAAAAAACAACAACAACCCCAAACCCTACAGAAAATTGAAAATCAACACGATTTATAAGGAAGACGTATGACAGGGAGCCAAATTTCATTAACAGCTTCTTTTGGCTAATGTGCAGCCATTTATGTCAATAATCAGAATTTGTTGCTTGTGAGGTGTTCTCTATTTATAACCTTCTGTCCCATTTATCGGCCATTTGGAGTCTGAGAAGCACAAATTAATCCTTTTATTAGGCACACAGCATGAAATAGCCTGCTGCTGTGGCTGCTGCTGCTGGAGCAAAGAGACTGCTGGTTGGGGAAATAACATTTGAAAGTGTGTGTGTGTGTGTGGGGTGGGGGTGTTGAGTGAGTTGGGCGTTGTCATAGAAACACCCAATTTGCTGAGCATGGATATTTTTGACCTCGTTACTGACTTTGTAATTTGCTCGAAATGTAATTTTGTTAATGATTTTTAAATAATTAGCAGAAGATTTGCTGGAAAATTAACTGAGTGTCAGAGGGAATGAGGGAAATAATTCCCAAGACTCAGCAGCCGGCGTGAAAATGTGCAAAATGCTTGTTTAATACTTATTTCCAATTTCCTTAATTACAAATGGAAGCACCCAATGTAATGTGACATAATTGCAAATTGCCAGTTAAGAACTTGCCACCATCACCCAATGACTTATTTTATTTTATCCAAGCTTTAAGAAGGTATTGTTATATTTTCATGCTTCTTTTCTTCATTTTCGCTTTAGTTTTTTATAATTCAAATCAAACTTTATAGCATAGTTTTGAGCATTTTAGTTCTTTTCCATAGATCTGTCATTTTATGAGGTAGTCTCGCTCACACAGAGATGTGATTTCAGCATCAACTCAGAGGATTTTCCCTCTCAGACTAGTTTTTGATTTGTCTGTTGGAATAACTCGCCATTTTAATTCACTCCTTTACCCACAACACAATGCTGCTTTTGTTTGTGTTGATCCTCTCGTGGGCCTGTTGGTTGTTTTAATGAGAGTGATTATAAAATGAGTCTGATTTAAGCTAAACAAGCTGCTCTGCAAACAAAGATCATCACAAACGGGAGGGAAAAGAGACTCAGGGAAAGAAAAGATGGGCTCAAATGGTACCCTTCATTGTGCCTATAATAACATTTTGTATTGAAAGTATTGACCTAATGTTTTTATGTTTTATGTAGTTGTTTTTCTTGTTTCCTGGTAATGATATTTATTGAACAAAGACAAAACCCACCCAATCAAACTTGGCTGAAAATTGAAGAACGTTACAGTCGATGTGTTGGTCCTCTGCAGTTGTTTAAGAAGAAAAAAATGAAGTCGTTAAACATAACTCTGCCTAAAATCTAATCCTTAGCATCTCATTGCTTTTTTTTTGTGAGTCTATAAAATAAATTTTTTCACACCTAGTACTTCATTCATCTTCTACCATATGAGGTTGCTTATAACCCGAGGCATCCCACTGCTGACAAGAAAGTTGATTAAAGCACAAAGAAAATAAAAGTTCTGCATTTTAAAATTCACTCCATGTACCTACAGCCAGTTTATGACACTGAGGATCAGCAGACAGCTCATCCCTGAAGTACGTTTCCTCCTGTGTTATTCATAAGTGAAGGTAAGGGGGGGAGTCAGATAAAGATAAACCAGAGCTCTATCTGATGGGGGTGCTGCCCTAGAAGGAGCTCAGCTAAAAGTTAAAGTTCCCACTTTTGGTTAAGTTATGGTCAAGAGATTTGGATCATGACAGAAACGAGTTTTTCCTGCAGGGTTGTTGGGCTCAGCCTTAGGAGCAGAGACACGTCCTCCTCCTCATCAAAATGAGTAAGCTGAGGTGGTTTGGGCATCTGATTAGGATGCCTCGCTGCCTCCATCTGGAGGTTTTCCTAGCATGTGCCTGGAGGAGACTCTGGAGAGATTATATAACCTCTCTGGCCTGGGAAGGCCTTGAGATCCCTCTGGAAGAGTGGTGGAGCTAAAGAGGAATGTCTGGGCTTCCCTCCTGGAAACGGTCCCAATCCTCTGGACAGGTACAGCATGAAGGAGAAACACTTTGACTTTTATTTTCATGTTTGTTTCTCCACAAATCTGAACGTATAAATGTATGCAGAGAGAAACTGAGTAGGTGTGTTGAACATTCCCGTCGTGGCTCTTTTTCTCTCTCCTCTAGGCTCTCTCTCATCTTGCTCTGTTTCGTTTTGATTATTTTCACACCAGCCTCCATTTGGCAGAATTTGGCTGCTTTCGTTTCGGAGCCTGAGCTGACAAAAAGAGTGCGAGTCGGATTGTTTGTCAGCTTTGCTCCCCAGGCTGTCATCCAGCCATCCAGCAGGCTCTTAAATCAGTTGAAACCAAAACCATTCAATCAGCTGTAAGTTAGCTTTTTAACTCTTACTGAGCTAGTTGGCTACATTATCAGTCAATAGGCTTGCAAGTTAATCACGTCCAGAGTCAGTCAGTCAGTCAGTCAGTCAGTCAGTCAGTCAGTCAGTCAGTCAGTCAGTCAGTCAGTCAGTCAGTCAGTCAGTCAGTCAGTCAGTCAGTCAGTCAGTCAGTCAGTCAGTCAGTCAGTCAGTCAGTCAATATGTTCAGACCACAGTGATTCTCCTTTTTTAAGCTTTTTAACTAACGGTAAATCGTTCAAACTCTTTTCCTGCAAGTCACGATGATGATACAATTTCCAAAAACAAAATCATGCTTTTTTTTGTCACTTCTTCAAATCCTGCTGTTGTGTTCCCCGTGTGAAAAGAATTGTTCATAAGCTCGGAATATTTGATTTTGCTCACTTAGAAAATGGACCAGCAGCTGTGTGTCTGTTTGACTGATAATGAACAGTCTAACACACACTGTGGTGCTGACACATCCACAACACACTGGGATTGTTCTCAGAGGTGTGTGTGTTTGTCTGTGTGTGTGTGTTACTGTCATTTCATCAAACTGGTCATGAGGAAGAAAGCTTCACTCTATATTCACACCTTTCTGCACACACACACACTTCAGAGACACTGCAGTGTCAAAACAGAGAACAATGCATCAGAGGTTTATTGTGATTAGAGCTAAAGAATCTTTGCTTTTAACTGCTGAACGGACTGGTTTAAAGTGTATAGACCACAAACACAGTTTAAACTGCAAAGAAAATCAAAGTTTACATCATACATTTTACTGTTGCAGAAGACATTTTGTGTTCTGGACTTGTCACCATTTAAATGAATAAGCAGCCAGAAGGCAAATTATCTTGTGAGATCACCTGTGCTGAAAGTTGCTTCAAGCAAAATAAATGTAAAAATGTTATTAAAGACTAGGTTCCAACATTGTTAATGAATAATTTTTCTGCTCTGAGATGTCAGTTCTCTTCAAAGGTGCTGATTCCATACTAGGTCGGCTCAAATGAATCACATTAACCAGACAAAGTGAGAAACTGAGGTTAACTGAAATTAAAAAGTTTGATGTCATATGAGAAGCTTCTCTGTGTTGCAAAACCTTGTTTCCACACAGGAATTAACAACTCTTTATTATTAGTTTTCTTCAAATAGCTCCAAATGTGTGCACAAATCAATTTCTGCCTCGTCTTCTGCATGCATTCAGTCCATGCTTGCATATACTTGACCTGGAGCCCATAGAAACAGCAATTAGTGTGCTTGTGTTCTGAATCATCTGTTAGAGGAGGAGAAAGGAGTGTTGACTGCCAAGTTTATCAGCGAACTGAGCCGGAGAAAATCAGAAATGGTGCTGATTGTGGACTGGATTCACATTTTATTCAAATTACATGACAGGCCTATTTAAAATTGGAGTGTGGATATGTGCATGAAAAAGTTCTGAAAATAGCAGCAGCGAGCAGAGATGTGATAAAAAAGCAAGAGAGAAGAGAAGAAAGGAAAGATGTTTGAAAAATGCAAAAAAAAAAACAACAACTCACAAATCGTATTCTGCAGCCTGACTGTGACTCTTCAAAATCTGGTGCTGGGTAACTTTAACTGTAGTTCCTGGTTCTGTGTTTGTTCCTATAATGTTAAAACCATAGCTGACGTCTAAAAAGAGGTAAAAGAAGAAAGATTACAGAGTTCAGAGGTACGGTTCTGATGAAAGCTAGCCGGTCCATCGACCCACTGAGACTTCAAATGTCATGCTTACGATTTTTTGGAAGAGCTATAGATAAAACGTTCCTTTTGAGTGGATTTAACAATGTGTGCAGTATTTGTAGCTCCTATATATGACGGTGGGAAGAGGGGGGGGAAAGCAAAAAGCACAGAGAAATAATGGGAGGTGAGGTGGAGAGAATGGAGGGGGAAGAGGCAGATGGAAATAAATGGGCCGTACAAAAGCAATTCTGTCAACAGCCCTGAGTGGGAAGAAATGGAGGCATATTGGGAATGGAGGAGGTGGAGGAAATAGATGTTTGGTTTGGGTTCACCAATAACCTAAATAGACTTGTTTTGCTGCAGGTCTGGAGGTGGAATAAGGAATGTACTCATCTGAGGGTAGTAAGACCAGCGTAAATGAAGCTGTGTGTTACTAATCAATCAAAACTTAGATATTAAACACAAATAAGACTCTGCTACTGAAGTCAAAATATATATATATAACTTTATCATTGATTTACTTTTACTTCTTGTCTCTGATCAGATTTTACTCAGCTCTGCACTGAAGCTGTAAACCATTTTTGACATGTTGTTGACTTTTTACATTTTTAGATAGCAATTTTTTAAAATTTACTCACTTAACACCTCTAAAATGACTAATCTTGGTTTAAGATTGAGGATGTTTTGAGGAGAAATACAGATCAGCAGGTAAAACAGGAGCACCGTAATAAAATATGTTCTTTTTGCTGTTTTAGACTTGAGGCCAGTTAATTTATTGTTCTGATTCAGTTTACTTAAAGACATAAATGAGTGAATACCAGACGTGTGGTATACTGTAATATAAAAGTAGCAATTCCTATTTCAAACAATTTATACTTAGAATGTTATTTTTAGATAACTGAAAACCAGTTTGAAGTATTGCAGCTCAAATCTTCATGTCTTATGTTTCCAGTGTCATTTCTTTATACCATTAATCACCATGTGTTTTATAGATAGAAGTAATATTCCTTTATAAGATCAGTTTGCCTCTTGTTGAAACACTTTAAATCGGTCCCATGTAGAACTTTTACAAGCTCACTGAAATGCCACCATCTACAAAAACATACTTCTATATATTAGTTATAATCTGTCAAATACACAGAAGCTTCTAAATTGCCGTAATGGCGTTAAGATTGATGCACTTTTCTTTTTGCCAACTCTGTACTTGTGTGACTTTGGGAGGTAGACTTGGTGTAAGAAAGACAAACAGGGTCAGAGAGGGTTTGCTTCTCCTCTAAGAGTGAAAATGAAAAATGTCAAGTGCTTAAAAAAGGATTCAATCAAGAAAAGGAAAAGAAACGCAGTGGAACAAGGCTATTATTAACCCTGACAGAAAAGAAAATGGAAAGTTGGCCAAAGAAAAGACTAAAGCTTGTATCAACTTGTTCAACTATTAAAAAAAAAAAAAAACCACTGTCTCCGATGCTGCTACCCTACAGAGTTATGTAAATGAGATTGCACTCTCTACTAACGGAAGATTGCATCGCTGTCGGGCAAAAACCTTTAAATTCCAAAAATGCAACTTTTCAGGAAATAAAAAAAAAAGAAGTTTACTGTAGAAATCATACGCCTTGGGTGGTCGCAACTTCACAAGCTTTATTCAACACTTTCATTGAAAAGTCATCCATAAAACTACTGATAGATGTGAACAGATAAAGCTGATTTATGCAAACTATGAAAATGATTTTATTTGTCTAGACTTCCCTCTGTCTGAAACTCCTTCTGCAGTTGACGTACTGCTGAAACATTAGTAGTGCAGAACAGAAAGAGGTGCGTCTAAAAGCTCCAGATTGTGTCGTAGATGTGCAGGGGTGCTGTGTCTGTAGCTTAGCGACAACTGAGCTCATGACATCACAAGCAAAATCAGCAACAGCTAAATGTTTACTGCTACCAAGACAACACTAGTAAACGCCTTTGTCAGATAATATGGGTAACTTAGAGCTCTCAGTTCAACATCTGGGCTGCAAAGATGACACTTTAAAGTAGCATATCCTGAATTACATCATCTGTTGTTGACGAGCACTGCTAATCCACCTCCTTTGCTTTTTCCGCTCCTCTCCAAATCTATGTCTGCTCGTATCGTCTGGAAGTCAAACAGAGAAATGTTTGAGTTCAGCAAATGATCCTGCAGCTGCAGTGACACACATGATGCTGCATTCCCAGTATTTTGGCTGGGTCCTCATTAGCACTCCTAGCTCGTCCATCTTATTTGCAAGAGATCTCATATTTCCCTTTTTGTTTGATGGTTTAAACTCTCTCCCTCTCTCTCCGCTTTGCTCTCTACATCCACATCGTCTCCTCTTTAACTCGTCAGAGGTCTTTGGTCGTAGTTTCGTAGTCGTAGAAAATTAAAATTCAAAAATGATCAGAACAGCACAGCATCCAAACCAGAACAAGTTAATCTAGTCAAATTTCATGTGGTTTTAAACACATTTTCCAGCAGCTCTACAGTTGTCACACGATTTTTAAAGGTGTCTTCTTCTTTTTCTTTGTCTTCTTTTCCAGAGGTCCAATGGGCAGTCCCAAACCAGGCATGCAACAAGGTGGACACGGAGGAGGAGGAATGGGAGGAGGGATGGGTGGAAGTGGAATGGGTGGAATGGGAGGAGGAGGAATGGGTGGAATGGGAGGACCGATGGGAGGAATGGGAGGCGGAATGGGAGGAGGGATGGGTGGAATGGGAGGAGGGATGGGTGGAATGGGAGGAGGGATGGGTGGAATGGGAGCAGGCATGGGCCCTGGTGGAGGAATAGGTTCCAGAGCTGGAGAGCCCTACCGCCTGGCTGCTCATGACAGCCCAACCTCCCCTCGGCACATGCAGTCCAGCCAGGGTTCGGGCACGGGGCAGGGCCCGGGATCAGGACACGGACTGGGTCACACTCCAACTGGGTCCAGCATGGGAGGCCATGGAGGTCAAAGTCCCGGTCAGCACGCCTCTCGTCGAAACCTCCAGGTGGACTTCAGCGGCTCGAGCAGCTCTAGGACGGGCCGGTCTCCTTCTGTGTCTCCTGACCGTGGCGTGACACCCACCTCGCCCTACTCTCTGCCACAGATCGCTCCCATGCCGAGCAGCAAACTGTGCCCAGTGTGCAACACCACTGAGCTGTCCAACCCACCGGCTGTACCCAATTACAACACCTGCACCCAGTGTAAGGCTACGGTGTGCAACCAGTGTGGATTCAACCCCAACCCTCACCTTACTGAGGTAAGTCCGGTTTAAATGTGGACGAGTGTTCATCTGGATGTATGGAAGATGTTAGCAGCTTAATGTTTATCCTGAGGTGTTTAAACATCATCTAATGCAGTAGGCAACTAGAAGTCAAAGTTTAAGAATCAAACCTCCAACAATGTTGGATCTAATGAAAAATATTTAAAGACCTAATGATGAAATGAGAAATGCTTCCAGAAGACGGGATAAACCCTGGTGAATAATACTGCAGATTATCGTGCCAATAATACTTTTTTTTTTTACTATAATGAGCTTGAATTGATTCAAGTGAGTGAACAAAATGAATGAGTGCAATGAAAAGAGGCATAAATTAGCTAAAATAATGAGAGTGAGAAAGTTACTTTGTGTGTAAATGTGATGGATAGCCAGTTTAACGGCTCAGCTAGAGCCTGCAATTTCTTGCTGAAACTTTGAGTCTCCATTATTGTGCTGAGGTGAGACTGACAGGTCATGATAGTGTCTGGGTGAGAAATACAACAGTACTTTGCATTAAAAGAGAAGAAAAGAAGAAAAAAGAAGCAAAAAGAGGGAGAGAGAAAAAAACAGACTTTGAGTTTATTTTCAGGTGGGAAGGAGGATGAGGAGGGCAAAGTAGGAATGAGTTCAAACCAGTTGTCATGTGGTGGCAGATTTCAAATCCCAGCAACTCTGGGTGAACAAGAAACCCCAAAACACACCCACATTAGAAACACTACAAACGTTCAATATGAACAATGATAACTGGCTTTAGATGTGGGGGCGTATCACTACCGGACCATAATTATTCTGTTGCATTAAACTAGCAGTTTGTAAAATTATTATTTTTAGGGGCCAAAACATTTTTGACATGCCTACAATTTGCATAATGTTTGTCATAAAATTAATGACCGTGGGAAAGTAGGAAGAGATGGTCAAAACCACCAATCAGTGGATAGTTGTGCAAAAAAGCTCCTATTTGTAATCCTGTATCTTTGTTAGGATTCCCTACCACATGAACACTGAACAAAGTAGAGATGAAACTGTATAAACATTTTGTAAAGGTTAATATTATCACAGTACATGCAAAAAGTACTTTTACAAACAGAAATTATTGCACAAAAAGTAGAAAAAGCAGAATATGGTAGCTGTCTAAATGTATTATCATCTTAAAATGAGTTTATTTAACACATGCATTTGCCTTGTGCTCTAATTATGTATGAAGGGTTATGCACATTTTTTGCCCGGGGCACTTTTTGCGAAGGCCATTTAAAGGAAATTATGTCTCTTTTTAGTGTGATTAACTGTGAGAGAGCAGTCACTAAATTCAATTTTAACAGTAAATGAAATTTCTTTTAGTTTTAAGTTTTCCAAAATATAATTTTTAAAATGCTCAGAATAATTTGAAAACACACTGCCTCCTAGAATAAAGTATTTACAAGATCTGTGATAATAGTTATTTAAGTTAATGTTTTATAGACTCTAATTAATATGTAAAAACCCAGAAGCATTCTGGGATTGTTGTAAATTGTATATGTCACCCTTTATGTGATGGGTCTTTCATGCCAGCTTGCAGAAACTGGTTCAGTAATGTATGACAGCCACAATAGAGTTTTGCTGCATGCTTCCAGCAGGATGTGTATTTCCCAAAAAACATTTAAAAAGTATCCAAAAGTTTTCTAAAGTCATTGTCATTCTCAGCCCTACACTTCAGAGTTTCACTGGTAGTGATTTTTGTTCATCTACTGTATTTACAGTACAGCAGCCTGTGTTTGGATTATGTGGGATTATCTTTAAGACCTAACTTTGATCTCTCTTCACCATGAAGTGTGTTTGTGTCAGAGAGGGAAAGAAACAGAGAGCGGGCTACGTTTAATACTCCTGGATGATGCTAATGAAGTGGAAGGAGGAGTTGATAAGCCTCTCACTTAGGGATTTGCACTGAACTTGTGTTAGATTAAAACACACATTGAACGCATCGTGTGTCTTCACACAAATGGACACGTTCTTTCAGTCCTTGTGAGGACACTAAGTGAAATGCTGCGTTTACCTTAAACCTGATTGTAAACAACAGATTAAAAACCCACAAATGGTGTTTTGGAGAAAATACTGTCATTATGATAGTTTTCACACAAGATTTGCACAAACAACAAACACACACAACATAATTCATGCATGAAGCAATAAATTGTGATGGTAATTAAGTGAAAGAGCCCATGGGGATTGGTTGCAGGGCTAAATGAAAAATGTAATACAACAGCATAAAAGAAGGTACTCATCTCTGTTGTCTGCTAAACGCTAGCTGAATAAAATGTCCTGTAGTTTTACTGCGTTCCTCTAACACGCCTCAGTCTTCTGCAGATAACAGCGCTGGTCCTTCTGTTGTTTGTGTTGGTATGAATTATAGATTAGCTCAATGGTCCTATTAACATTCGCTATCTTCTCCATCATTGTCCTTGCAAATCAATGTTCTCTCAGTCCTGGCAATCTGCACCCTGCAAACCTTGTTACCCTAATGCACTCTACCACATTAATGTGACGCAGCCAAACCGCCTCTCTACAAGCAACTCTGTCAAATTTATATCTACTTCATCATCTTCAAGCACAAAAGGTGATTGTGCAGCAAAATTATTTTTGCATTATATTTTCCACAACATGTTTTGGTTTGCTATGATTAGTAACATAAAAATGACGATTTAAGCTTTAAATGTCTAATTTTAATACCATCCAAAATACATGATTTTTTTGTAAATGTGTTTCACGCTTGCTGCATCTTATGAGTTAATACTTAAAGTGGATGTTATTTGTTAATATCACAACTAATTAATTTAGTTTCCTGGTAATCTAATAAGCACCACAAGACTCCACATCTCCAAACTGATTCTACTGTATTTGCATAAAATAGCATTTAGCAGACTAAGCCAAGTGAGGGGATTATTTTATAATAACAATCAGTTTTTATGATCATTTTTTAAAAACTAGCACAAAGTTTCACATGTTGTCCTTTATTCTGGCTTGACTAACTGACTTTTAATTAAAAGAAAATTAAAATAAATCTCATTAATAACAAGCCATTTTGTTCTCTACGTTTTATCTTAAGACCCGCATGCTGACGTTCTGCCTTGTTCTATTATATTAGAAAGGATTTTATTGTGTGCAAACTGATTCGTTACCTTTGCTTCCACCATAATTATTTTACTAAGTTCATACGCTGTTTATGTAAGACTTTTTTTCCTCATCAAAAACTCTAAACCAAGAGTGATCAAATGTTTTTAGTGTAAATAAAGTAAAGTTTCCTGATCAGTGCTGCATGTTCATTTTAAACAATCCTCAATCCTAAAATGCTCCACTGATTTCATTTATTTACTAAACAGAACAAGTCAGATTGATATATACTTTGTTAATCCACAAGGGGAAATTATATAACTTGTATATTTAAAATGGATTAGATTGTCTTAAGGTCAGCCTTTATTAGATCAGTAAATTTTATATTGAAATATAAAAATGATTTAAAAGTAAGACATGTCTGTGAATCACTTTTCAACTGATACATGCACAATAGATTTTCAACAATACATTAAATTGCAATGACGTTCAACAATACATTAAATTGCAATGACGTTTTGTTAAAATGAAGATGTTTCCATTTTGTTCTTGAGACCCTCAAATTCATCAAAACGAGGCATGTTTTTTCTGTAGAAACCAAAAAATACAGTATTCCATAATACCAAGGAAAGAAATAGCCCACGGTATGTTGCAAGTTTTCTTCTTAACAACCTTTCAGAATACATAAATAGATAAATAAATTAGATAAAAGTCATTACTGGTAGCTACATTATGAGTTATTGAAGCTCATGACTGTTGTCAAAATTTGATCCTAATTTTGACTCAACTTCAAACTTTTATGGATCCAAGAAAAAGTCTCTTGCATTTGGATAAATTTTGCACAAACCCCCCCCAAAACCTTTTATTATTAATAATAATTTGGTGATTTTTGCTCATTTTGTTTTTGCACCGGCTGGCATGCATTCCTACTGAGGACATTTCTTTGTTAGGTTTAGATTGCATTGCTGTCATTGGAGTTCTTCCAAAAACTAAATCTGACCCACTGGCAGTGTCATAATCTCTCATCCAAACCCATCGGAAAGGAGATTTTTATTTGCTTTCTACTGTTGAATTACCAAATGTTTCTTCTAAGATAGAGTCATTCCCACCCACCTTAACTCTACCTTGATTCCAGCATTTCATGGAAAAAAAATTTTTAATTAAAACTTTTTGAGCCAACAATAATCCGTGTTTTAATTTTAAAAAAGCTAATAAAAACAGCATTATTTTTATTCCTTTAAAGGAAAAGTAGCTGTCATTTGTTTGTTACTGAATTGTTTAGGTGGAGTTGTCCGTTTGGCACCTTAAAATGATAAACCATGAGCGCTGAGGCACCAATGAATATGGATGAGGGATATTGAAACACCCACACTCCATGTTTTTGCAACTCATTTGTATGAGTTATTCATTGCTTGAAAAAGAACACCTGGGAAAGATGCTAAAAGCCACCGCTGTGGTGGTTTATGTCTGCATATAGAATGTAAAATTATTTGCAGATGGGTTGCAGGTTGGTACCTTACGTAAATGTTACTAAATCATAATTGTAAGGATGCACAGCCAGTTAAGCACCTCACTGTTGAAGCAAAGATGACCCTCATAATGTGGCACACAGTAGGAATTAGTTTTACAGGTAAAATAGTTACTTTATCAAATAAACTTGTAGAAGCAAATATAAAATTTTATTAGTAGATAACAATAAAATCATTTTATTAGTAGATAACAATAAAATCAGCGCTGAGTCTGAGGGAAGTTCCAGTGTAGCTTTTAATTGATTGTTTATACTTTAATTTATTTTTTAAATAGGCTACATGCTTTACCCTTTAACTGGCCTTCTGTCATCCACTGAGCTTAACAGGAACATCAAACTAAACCAAAATCACAAAATTAAGTTCTATTCAAACTTTCTCCATTTGGACATCGTTACCAACAGCAACTCACAAAAGTTTCACCTATTAACCAACAATATTTTTGTTTATGCTGTATAATAATGTGAATTATTTCTAATAAGCGCAGCGAATATTTAAATTTCCTCTACTGCTGTCGTCTTCTCTGACTGTCTTCATCCAAACCTTTCTTCTCTCTGAGCTGCACCTTCTGGCAGCTCATCTTCCTCCCTGTGGCCTGTTTGTTGTTCGACAGACTGTGTACTAATTTTAGCCACAGCATGCACGTAGCGCTGCTAATAGATCTGTGTGTGCATATCCACTGTATGAGTGTGTGTGTGTGAGTGAGTGAGTGCGTGCTTTTGATTAATTAGTTTTTGGTGAAATCTGCAGACTGTGCTTTTCTCCACCCTCCCCTCCAATCATAGTACTTGCTCGTTGCAGATAATTTTAATAGGAGTGTGTATGTGTGCGTTTTACTGGTTTGTGTTCCATAATCACTTGAATTGCTTTCTTCTGCAAACAACAAAAATATAATTTTTTTTAAAGCTTAAATTTTACATGGATCAGTTAAAGCATGAAACACAGAAATAAATTAAAAAATGACAGCTTTATTTGTAATAGTTTTGTGGGGGTAAAAACAATGTTCCTTTTTTAAAATCCTTAGGTCGGCTATTGGAAACGCTTTTTAAAATTCAAATGTATCCTCTGAATGTTGACAGATTAATCCGTAGGCAGGATGGATGATGTGCTTCACTGTTAATTGTAATAAATTTGAAGCAGAACAGAATAATTTGAGTTGACAGAGCAAAAATATTATCCATATGTCCTCTTACCGTCTCCCTAATTCCACCCATTTCACTCATTTCTACCTCCTCAAGCTGCTGCTAAATTAAACGGACATTCAGTATCTGCAGGTGTTGTTTTCATGGAAAAAGCTCACACTAAGAATATGAATAATAAGATGTGAGTAAAATAAATGCACAGCATCTCAGAAATCAAAGTAAGCTGCTGAGCCCTGAACCTCTTTTCATTGTTGAACTAAATTAATCTGATATTTAGTTTTAATCATCAGCATATATATACAAATCAAAACCAATCACTTGTGGCTGGCTGCATTTTAAGTTTTTTTTTTAACTTATAAGGCACAACTGAAGTTCATTATAATCTAATTAAATCAATGGCTTTCCATTCATTATTTCTTAGGTTTTTGAAACTGACCATTTTAATTTGTACACAGGGTTTTATCATTTTCTAGAAAACAGTTGTAAAAAGGGGTGAGGTTGTTCATTACTCCTCTGAGAGGTGGGACCAAGTCACAGGTAAATCTACAATCTTTTCATTTACTTCATGTTGATCTAAGTCCCACAAGATGTACAAGTATTGAATTGAGTTGTCGCCCTAAACCTTGTATTCTGAGTCCTAAACAAATCCTATAATCAAATTTGTGAATTAATCACAGATTATTAAGGAAGAATATCCAGAAACGGATAACCCTTGTTAAAGGCACACTATGCAGTTTGGGCTTGTTTTTAGCACCCCCTAGTGTCCATTTGAAATCACTGTCGTAAAAACGTTAGCATTATCTTTTCTTAGAAACACCTAAATCTAAGTGTTGAAATGTCTCCTCAGCCTTCACTGCTTCTACTGGAGCGGTTCATCACTCGTTCAAAGAAATCAGCTGTGTTCAAGCAGGGAGAGATTTTAAAAAATGCAGGAATCATGAGCTAAAAACACTCCGACACTAGCATAACAGCTAGCCACATTGAGTTAGTCTAACCCTCGTGAGAGACTTTGTGAGACTTCAGGACACCGGACCAGAGACTCAGAAGTTTCAAACTTGGTATTCTACATGGACACAAGCAGCAGATGGGGCTGAGTGAGTTTTTATTAACCCTGTAAAGGGTCATATTATCACATACTGGCATACATACATACTAAAATATGAAAAAGTTGCATATTGTGCCTTAACATTGACAGAACAAGCAGCACATCTGCTGATTTTGATTTATAATAAGTTGCTTTGCTGCAATTCACAGTATTTTTTCTTTTTGTGTAAATCTGCAAGTAGAGACACAAAGCAACTCTGTATCAACAGAAATGTTTTTTGAGGCTCTTTTTCTTCAAATTTCATATTATTTGAGGAACATTTGCAGAATGGAGAACAGTTGTTGATCAGGGTTCTTGGAACTGACCAATTAGAGATAAGTGGGTTTCTCAAGAAGAAAATCTGCAACCTGCAGAGATACAAAGCAATGTCCTTGCTGTTTCTTGGAAACCTTTGGTCTAAAAAGTTTAAAATCTTGGTAAACCAAACCATTACACAAACTCAAACCCATGATGTGTACTTGCAGACATTTTAGTGCGTCCTCATAGTAAACCTGCTGCTGCTGATAATGATTATGATACAGGTTACAGGAATGACACCTTGGTAATTGCATCTTACATTTCTCACAGACATAATATATTCATCTCTCTGATGGCAGTTTCCACTAAGAGGAATGTAAAAGGTCCTTTAGACGAGCTAAAAAAGACAATTATACCTGCAACTCAAATGACCCAAATGAGAGGATGCACAGTATTTTCACCATTGCAGTCGGAGGGTAATGGTTAAGACAACAACACAGAATGAGATAAAAATAGTGACCAGGCTCAACTCACAGTGAAAACATGGTTTATTCCTGTTTAAGGGACATTTCCTGTTCAAATCTTAATTCAATCAGTTTATGTTGATATTATTTATTAAAAACAAATAATTTTCACAACATTAGCCTTACCTAAAAATAACAGATTTTTTTATTTTTTGCCTGTAATTATCCCTAAAAAACATTTCACTTTAAAATTCAAGAGAAATACGAGTTTTATAGCAAATCCATCGTGGATGTCTCAATTCATAGAGCTAAAAATGGTACTGCTAGAGGAGCTTGTTGTAAGCAAATTGTTATTAACAGAGACTCTGACACGGATGTCTGAAAGCTTCCAGTTAAAGTAATCCTGATTACGCAGTAAAATCGTCAGTTTAGGTGAAACCACGCACCCAATCAAAGGTTCCATATAACTTATATTTGTCACCTTTTTTTTCTTTTGTCACCTGCAACAGAAACATAAAGCGACCGCCTGAAAACAGACATGCAATTAGGTTTCGATTCAAGTGGTGAAAGTAATCGCTACTCCAACGACACCTTTCAACCTAACTGAAACGCCTGCAATGCATTTTTCAATAAGTGGCAAGAACCCCCTCCCTCTTCCAAAATAACTCCCAGAACAAGACGACTTTCTTCCTTCTTCATATTTCATTCTCCCTCCTTAGTTTCCAAATTGCCTTCTACCTTTTATCCACCGCTCCAGCTCGCTGTCAGCCTCTGCACATCTTCAGTGTTTCTCCTCTGTTTCACTTTCTCCTCTCTTTTTCACAAGAGCAGTCAGTCATGCATGCTGGTCTGTGAGAGGGTCGACACAACACTGTAAACATCTGCAAAGCAGCAGAAATCCTGTTTGAAAGCCTCCACTGACGGCTCAGATACAGTATGCACACTAGAAAGCTATTCATTTGGGGCAATAAGGGTTATGAATGAATGATTAAATGAATGATTATGTTAAAAAATAATTGAGTTAATAAGTTTTTAATGCTTTAATAAGTTATGTGGACTAAAATATGTTCTACCAAGAGGTTGACCTGCTAGTTAAAGGGTTAAAAATACATGAGCAGACAATACAACACAATGAGGTTTAACTGGTCAGAATGCAGAGTGGTTCACTGGGATCAGTGTGATTTGACAAACCGTAATAATAAAACTAAATTCCATGCAGTTTAACTGTAAATGACCTTTCCCAAACAGGCCTCGTCTCATGATTCCAAAACACCTGGCCCACAATTAACAACAACAACAGCAGCAGCAGCTAAGTGCAATATTAACATAAACTGTCAGGCAGCAGCTTAATACTCTTTCAGTAACTCCACAGTGAGCAGTAAATGCATTTTCTCTATTATGAGCTATTAAAAAAAGTTAATCTTTCACAAAGGGGTTGTTCATGAATGCTTGCAAACGAGGAAAATGAAAACCCTTCCTTGAATTCACATGCTGCTGTAAACAAACATCATCTCACTGTCATGACAGCAAACCTTTACATTAGTGCTAAATGCATTTCTCCTCCTAACAGTTCTGATGGGTAAATAATCCCACTGCACAGGAGAGAGGTCTGCTTTACTTTTTGGGAACACGTAGAATCAAAGATCACCTCGATTTAACCCAATAGTTGCATGTATCTGCTGCTCGACCGAAGCACATATCAGTATGAAAAAGTTTGTCTCTTACTATAACATTTGACAACTCACTAACTGATGAAATTCCAATTCTAGTTTCATATCAGATTAACTGATGAAATTCCAATTCTAGTTTCATATCAGATTCTTTCTGACAGCGATTGGCTCCAGTGGGAATCACATGTTTGACCCGGCTTCCTGCTGCAGCCTGCTTCTGTGCAATTAGAAGCACAGGAGAAAAAAGACGTTACTCCTCTTGTAATTCTCCTTTCTCCTGCTTCTGTCATAAGGTGTACCTTGAGGTCTTACAAATGTGCTCACTTCCGAGAGGTTGAATATGACTGTTGTCATGGATACCAGGTCAAAGAAGTCAGCGCTGTTGTTTTTCTGATGCGTGTTTGAGTGTGTGTAGGCCGAGATGGTGGGGAGTGTTGCATGTTCCCATGTGAAGAGCGCTGCGTGCATGTGGAGAAAAATCAGCCGGGAGCGACTGTGATAGCAACAGCATGATCAGAGCCTCTAGAGGACGCACACTGTACACAGAACCACACAAACAAACAGGCACACGCGCAGGAACACAACATCAGGCAAACGCTGACGGCAGCATCGTGCACAAAAACATGACCTTACCTGTCTCTTCAGTGGCTTTATTTAGATAATCCTCATAAATTAAAGTTATATATATTAGAATATACATACAACTATGCTAACTTAACTGACCATTGAAAAAGGGAAAGATTGGAAGCCTGCTTTTAAAAATAACAGACCTGAGTTTCATCTTCATTCCACAGACTAGAACCTAAAGAGCTGTTCTCTGATTTGGAATAATTATAAGGTTATAAAATAAAATACAAATTTATTATATGTTAATGGAAATGGAAATATTTAAAAATCCTTATCTTGAGCCAGGATGTGCTAATATGATCCTTTACAGGGTTAATGAAGAGTCATTCATCCCCATCTGGTGCTTAGATCCAGAATACCACGTTTGCAACTTCTGAGTCTCCGGTCCGGTGCCCTGAAGTCTCACAAAGCCACGTTATCTCATGAGGGTTAGTAAAACCCAATGTGGCTAGCTGCTAGCACCGGAGTGTTTTAGCTCATGATTCCTAATTTTTTTAATCTCTCCCTGCTTGAACACAGCTGATTTCTTTGAATGAGTGATGAACCGCTCCAGTAGAAAGCAATGAAGGCAGTGATTTAAAACGGACACCAGGGGGAGCCAAAACAAGCAAAACTGCATAAGAAAAATATAAACCCAACCTAAAAAAGTACCTTTTTAGTAAATGTGTTCTGTGTTTTCTCCTATCGATATATTGTTTAACATGTTCAAGTTGTTATCACACTTATTAAAATTTAGATTCTGCAAAAATAAATCAAATCATAGCACTCTATTTAACTGTAGGCCTCTGATATCAGACCCCCCCCCACATGGTTTCCCATGTGAAAAACAAAACGCCTGACATGGTGAGTTTGGTGCTGCAGAACAAAGCAACGTCGATAGCAGACATGTTGCGAACTAACTCAGTTACTATTTGAAAGGGAGAAAACGGAAACGCAGTAAAAAGAAACTGGGACAACTACAGCAGTTTAAACACAACAGGATATTTACTAGTTCAATGTATTAAATTAAAGTTAAATGAATTTTAAATAAATTATGCTTCCTTTGTATTGAAGACAAAAAAATATAGTTCTACATTTTTAAACATATTGAATATATTTTTTCAAGTGATGACATTCTTCTTGATCTAACGCTCGCAGCTATTAGACTGGTCCCTCTATATCTACCTCTTAGAGCTGTCCTGAATTTGACTCAACAGCTTCAGTCATCTCAGATAGGCAATAGTCTTCATTCTCGATGAAAGAATTAAGGTAGAAGATATGTTGGATGGAAATATATTTACCAGCAGTTGTTTTTTATGTAAAAATACACAAATCCTGCTTTGCTAAGTCAAGTTAAAATAGAGAAACGGAGTAAAGTTGAGTGTTTGGGGTTGTTAAATGTTTAGGTGCCAACAGGGGAGATCATTACAACAAACACCACTTTACAGCCCTCTTTGTTGTAGTTGAATACATTTTCCTCTGAAAGGCTGGTGTGTGTGTGTCACTGTGAGGCCATTTCAGGATAATCTCTTAATACAGCCCAAAGGAATCACCGTGGTCGCTGTCCAAGGTCTGTGTGTGGACTGGGCCAGTTGGGTCTTTTTAACCTGGCACCAGTTAAATCAGAAGCTTGGCAGAGGAGCACACCAGACAAACTCCAGTAAACAAAAACACCTGATCTATCAGATACAGTAGGTGTTGCTCTGTGTTCCCATGACAAATACAAGTTTACTGTAAGCCTTAAACTTTTATTTAAGGAAAATACTATTTTTATTGCACTTTTATAAAGAAAAAGTTACAAAGTCTCCTTTTTAAAAAAGAAAAAGGCCGATTCAGTCTGGTAGATGTTTATGAAAACAATACATGTGTGAAAAACCTCAGAATTCACCGAAGAAGAGGAACGTTTTAGGTTTGTGTTTGAGGCAAATAATAAAGAAAATATATTAAAAGTTTCTCTTTTATCACAACATTATGAGGAAAATATGTAAAGTTTTTTAGTTGAAATCACATTAAACTGGTATACGACACTTTGAGAAGTTTGTTTATGGTTAGGTCACATGTGACACATAACATTATTATGACAAATACAAACTTTTTTCACTGTTTTTTCCACAAATTGTATTAATTATCAATTTGTTTGCAGTTTACTCTTATTTTATTTGCAATTTGGTCACCAACCCCTCTCAAAGCTGTCTCGCATTTATTGTTCTTCTGAGTTGTGGCAACTAAATTGAGAAAAGATGAGAAGAGTTCCAGAAACACATGACGATTCTGCAACTACGCTGCTTAGAAAATGAAAGGAACACATTGGCAGGACTCATCCTGTTCCTCCTTGCACAGATGATCAGATGTGGTCCTTTTGATGGATTTAAGACCTCTGAAGTCCCTGTCCAGAGTCTGTCTCCTGGAATCTCCTTCATGCATTTTTGCCCCGTTGTTGCACCTTTTGTTAATTTTATTAGCACGCCAAAAAAACAGGTGACAAATTAACAACCTTCTCTGCTAGCTAACTGACCAGATCAATACCCCAAGAGTTTGCCAGATTTTACTATACTCTTAATTAAACCTGTTCTTTTAATTTTTTGAGCAGTTTACTTTGAGGAAAAAAAGTCTTCTTATCGTTGAACATGTTCCAGTTCATGCAACAAGCCCAGCTTGTCAACATGTCAAAGCATTTTCATAACACCCTCAACAAATAACATATCCAGTGATATACTGGTTTTATCTATCTGTCCATCCTGTCTCAGCTCAGAGTCAATCCGACAACCGTCTCACTGAGAGGAGACTCAGCAGAGCCCTTTCTGTCTTTTGTCTTATTCCTACATGCCCTCTCCGCTCCTTGTCACGCTCATCCTCTCCACATCTCCTCTTGGCTTTTCCAACTTCTCTAAGCTCCAGCGGGTGAAAAGTGAGTTATCTTTCTTCATGTATGGTGAGGATCAGTTCTATTCTAAGGGAGTGAAGACAGAGAGAAACAAAGGAGGGACAAGGCTTCTCCCTCCACATGCATTAACCATGAGAGCGGAGCATCAAGAGGCTCCAGACAGGGGACGGGAGGGGGAGAGCAGCTAGGAGTACACACCTGAACACACTCACATATATATATTCTGCAAATCCACACTAGTGCACATGCAGAGATGCACACTAACCTGTAAAAATCCAGTCACATGTCAGCCTGTGTCTGTTTAATGTGCAGTGTGAGTGCAGCTGCAAGCTCAGGAATTTATAATAAGTTGCTTTAAATGATTAATAACATTAGCTGGCACTCTCAGATCCCAGCAGACAGAGAGACTAAACACACACTCTGAAATAGACTAATAGACCGATCATGTTTTATCTCTGGAGATTCTATTTATTCATGTCTTTACTGAAATGTGTCCAAAAGTTCTTGTGTACAGGTAGAAACCCTGGTCGGTGGAGGACTAGAGGTTCAGGTTTTGCATACTGAAGTAGATGTTGAAGTTTAGTCGGCATCTTGAGAGCCACACAAATGTTGAAAGAACAGCACCCTCTTGTGAAACATTAAGTCTTTGTGTTCTGTGAAAAACGATTTGGTGCTAAAACAGAGATTCACTAGGACTGCTTGTAAAACTCTTTAAACACAGTGGTTTGAATCAAGTTCCTCACCTGGTTTAGTTATATATACTGTATATACTGTATAAAAAACAAACAAGGCCACCATTAAAATAAATATATTTCAGCTGCTTTTTAACCTGAAACAGGTTGTTTGCACCACTCCTGGCTACCGATCTCTTTGTCTCATGTCTGCACACTTTTCATCCTAATAAACCTCCAAAAGACAAACTCAAACACGTCACTGAAGTCCACTCCTATCAGGCATCGCCACGCCGAAAAGAAGGTTGTGGATAAAAGGACAAGAGGACGAGGATGGAGGGACCGGATGTAGGAGGTTTTTAGAGGATGCTGTCGCTGCATGATAAGAGTGTTTGAGGTGGAGGTGATACGACTTGTTCACATTCTCATGCGTCTGCAAACGGGTCTGCGCTGTCTGCCTGGCTTCCAGGGAGAAAGGATGCCTTATCAGTCTTTTACTTTTGAAGACTTAAAGACATCGTCTGGTTCCAGTCCTCAGTGTTGTATCTGCCTGGAGTCATCAAAGAGGATAAACCAGTGTAGAAAATTAAAATGTTAATAAAACTGTCAGCTCTAACCTTCGGAGAAAAGCTTTTTCCACCCTAAGCCATCGCCCAGTCACTGGCTCCTTCTTCACTCTCTCATGGATGTTTGGGAGTTTGCTCCTCAGGTCCAGGCTTGTTTTGGGCCGTCCGAAGTGAAGTGAGAGCTTGATTCCGTTCCTGTTAGGAAGTCTCATTTGCTTCCAGTTGTTCTGTGCCACAGATTTTAATCAGAACTGGATGTTTGCATGGCATCACTGTTCTTTGAAGATGATGTGAAACTGTTGGCTTCAACTTTAAGTGATAGACAGCTGGTATGAAGATTCCTCCAAGTCCAAAAGTGTGCATAGGGTTTGACAGATGAAAAGGAAAACCAACTGTCCTGTGAAGATGACTAATAAACGTAAACTCCAGTGGAGTTTTTTTTACTCATCCCTCTAGTATTATCAGAGCTTCTATTTTTGAGCATTTTAACTGTCCCAGGATGACAACCCTCTTTAATCTAATGTAAGTTTTGAGACCCTTTTATTGATGGAAGTATTCTTTAATGAATAATTAAAAACTCAAGGTTTGCACTGGTTTCCCCCAGTTCCTTCAGATCTCCTCCTGCTTTTTGTTTCTTTGCTCACTCAAAAAGAAATCTCATTAAAGAGAGAGAGAGCGATAGAGAGGGAGAGAGTGCAGCTGTCTGTGTTTCAACAGTATTTACCATCTGCTACATTGTGCAGAAATTTTAAAAAATGTGCAGAATTAACAATATTCCTCTTCCCAGTTTTGCTTGTATGTTTGTGGTTTTCTTGAGGCGTAAATAAAACAGGCAGAGTTTATGTCCTTCAGTTTTCTCCTCTGCCATTTTTTTCATCCAAGTTTGCTATTGTTGTGTAAAATAATTGTTCCATGTGTTGTAAACTCCTTGAATTTTTTTTTTCTCCATATAATGTCACAGAAAAAAAAGCTCATTTTTGATTTAAAAAAATGGTAAAACAGTGTATAATCACTGAATGTTGAAAACGGTTGAAACATCATGGTTATTGATGTCCTCTTAAGCTAATGTCACATGTTTTCTGATAAACTGATGTCATTCATCTTGCTCATGTAATGCATGCATGCAGGATTCCCCTTTATTTATCATTTCATTAAAAATGCATTGAAATCCTATCATCTGCTCTGTCTTCCTGTTTTAGCTCTCCTCCCATTTTGTGTTCTCTTTCTTTTCTTTCTTATCATCTTTCCATTCCCCTTGTTTAAAAAACCTATTAATCAGAAGTTGTGATTTACCACGCAGCTATTGGCACATGATATATTACCCATCTTCTTTTAGTAACCTCGATCCCTCACCTTAAACCTCTCTAGCCGTATCTATTTATGCTAAATCTTCACACAAGGTTCATGTGATCATATTACATCAGACTTGAAGTGCTGAGGCAGATTTTAATGAAGAAACATGCATTATAGTGTGATAGTGGTCAATACAATCGACCAGAGGAGGTTATTCAGCTAGGATGGAAAAAATGGATGAATGGAACAGCAGGTGAATATGTGTGTGTGTGTGTGTGTGTGTGTGTGTGTGTGTGTGTGTGTGTGTGTGTGTGTGTGTGTGTGTGTGTGTGTGTGTGTGTGTGTGTGTGTGTGTGTGTGTGTGTGTGTGTGTGTGTGTTCAGACCGATGATAGTGGGGGTGGGCAGAGATTGTGCATTGCGTCCCAATAAGACACGATAAGAAGGAGAGTTATGAAGCTGGAATAGACGTTGGTGTGCGTTTTTGTGTGTTTGTGTTCAGCCTCAGTAGGGAGAGGTGCAGGCATTTTATGATTTTCTCTTGGCCCAAAGCTTGCTGATGGTAATCGTGCTGAGAAAGACAGTGTGTGACTGTGTGTGTGTGTTATCCATTCATCAGGACGGAGCAGGGAATGAACTGTCACTTGCAGCGCCATTAAGGTTTGACTGAGGGAGTAGACTTTGTTTCAGAAGTTGTTTTTGTTTTTCAGGTGCAGAAGTTGTTGGTTTTATTTTTTGGGGGGTTTCTTGCACAAACATCTAAGAGACTCACATGAGAGCTTCTTTATCTGCAAGTTCATATGAACACAAATGCTGGAATTGGCTTTGTTTGATTTGATTAAAAAACAGCAGCTGATGATCAAAGCATTTCTCAATTTTCATCCTCTTGAGAATTTGCTGAAAGGACAACGTGATTTAAATGAGCTCTTATTAAAGGGTATGGCACTAAAAATACTTTTTAGTTCTCACAAGTAAACACATCAAATATCAGTGAATAGATGTTTTGTTTAGTCATCACTTTAGCAAAGGGCTTTTTTAGGCCTAAGACCCACCTTTACAAATAAAGAATGCGTGTGGTTATAGTGGTCCCTGCCAGAGGTTAGCGAAAGCATTAAGCCAATAAGCATCAATACAAGACGGCATACGAGTGTGTGTGTGCATGTGAGTGTATGTGTGTGTGTGCTTCCATTATTAACTGTGGAATCTCTGAGCTTCATCATGAAAATACTTCCTGGAATGTCCTCTTGCTGTGTGGAATATTGATCAGGACATTAGTCTGCTGCCAGGATTGTGAAAGCCAGACAAAGTGTGTACTTGTGATCTGCACGTCTTCACTGAAACACAAGGAACATACAGACACTCAGTGCAGTTAATCGCACAGCAAATCTTTCTTTTAACACCTGGTTCTGTGGTCATTGTGTCCAAAATAGTGTAACTATAAAATAAAGGTATTTTGTTAAAAGTCATGAATAGGGGCATCTCCTGAATGCCTCGATTCTGGAGAATAAATGTTTACACCTGGCAGGATTGATGGGCTAACGGCTACTCTGAGCTGAGTCAAGTCCTGCCATCATGTTCATGCAGCATTATTTTATAAAACTTTTTGCACAGTTTTTACAGCTTTATGTGCAGGGGTGCACATAATTTTATCAACAAGGTACTCAAGTGAGTATGCAGCAGTTTATATTTGGTACCCATGCCAAGTGTAGCAAATAACACTGCACCCTAATTATTAGTTAAACTAATCATGTTTTCTAAAGATACATAAATAAGATATCTACTAGAAATCAGATTTTTAAAAAATGTAATTTTTAAAGTCATACCTCTCTTTTTCTCATGTATTTGCACCGTTTGCCTCATCCCTTCCTCTCTTTTGGCCTCACACCTTGTTGATAGACAGATTTATTAAAAGCTCCATGTTCCCATTTAAAAGGTGCATATAAAAAGCTGCACAAGCATATTTGTGAAGTGCATCATGTGGGTTTTTGTGCATGTACACATTTTGTGCACGTTTATGTGTAAAATCCATTACTGTGTGAGACCGCCTGTGGACCTGTGGAAATAACAGCTGAGCTCAGACAGCAACTTTAAACCACAAACACCCTTTACTGCCTGAGGTGAGCCTCATTACCATTCCATGTGACGTTTTTAGCCACTACAAGCCAATTAAAACATGCAAAGTGACTTTACGCTCAGTTTTGAGGAATAAAAGCAACGTGTTGTGGTTGTTTTTCTATACTAGACTGTAGAGATGTTTTAATTCTAGTAAATGAAAGTTTTCTATCATTCTGTCTTTAAAGCAGCTACCTTGCTCCTCTGTGGTTTGCCTGGAAGTTTCTCTGTTTTCCTGACCTGATACAGTCTTACTAGGAGAGATTACTGCCGTAGAAAAGACAGGTTTTTGAACTTTTTTTGATTAATTTGTAAATTTCAGTGATTAATAGCTTGGGAAATTATGGATAAACATATGAGATTCATTTTTCAAATAATCAGTGTTTGTTCTAGATCAGTTTTCTGATGTACAAAATAAGAAGTAAGTGAGTAATACCCAAGGCAAGCTTTTTTCTTCTTTTTTATGACCATGTTAGGCCAGGGTAATGACTAAAAGCTGTTACACAAACAGAAGAGCTGCTGGATTTTAATCATAAATCCAGTATTTGTGTTCAGGTTAGCATGACAAAGCTGCAGCTCACCCTAATCTTAAAAGTTCCAAAGACACATTTATTACTTATATTGTGGCTTTATTACTTATCCCACAAAATTATCACTCTGAATCAATCAATCAGTCACAGTGCTTGGTTTATAATCAGTCTTTTCTTTGCATTTATCTGAAAACTAAAGACAACTACTGAATATTTATTTAATCTGTCCTCCAGCTCAAGGTGCAGGTCTATGTGTGTTTGGTGCATTTTTTTAGTCATCAGCATAAAATTTTATTTCTGTAACAACATAATCTCAAATATGACTCTGAAATACTTGTAATAAACTCAATTTGCAGCCCCACTGATGCAAACCTCCAGTGAATCTTTGGCTAAAAGATGGTAACATTAAAGGAGAGATAACTCTAGATTGCATGTTACATATGCAGAGATATGGCAAGTCTGCTGAGGTGCCCTTGAACAAGGCACTTTCCATCCAAATGCTCCAGCAGGCCGCTGCCAGCAGTGTGGTGTTGTGACAGGTTGCGCTGGACGGTATTCAGGTCACATGTTAGAGAGCTGCAGGACGGTCAGGGGATCAATGAATGCGTGTTTAACAAAAACAACCTGCAATTTAACAAAAGGACACGAATGAAGATGTTACTGGAATGTTTGATTTTGTTGAGATAAATTCACGTGACTGCCAGAGCCACTGCTGAGGAGGAGATGACTCACATGTCAAGTTTTCTCTGTGAAACGGCTCCAACACCTGTTCCAGATTTGTAGTGTTTGGAAATGTGTTGCATGAATATTTTATGCTGACAGCTGGTTGTTGAGTATGTGTGTGAGCAGTGTGTGTATGTTTTCAGTGTGTCTGAGTTAGCAGCCATGTTGCCTTTTTAATAGCCACAGGAAGTAGCACACGGTGTCATCAGAACAAAACTTGACTTTTTTGTGTCTTTTCCTTTTAAGGGTTTGTGTTTGTCTGGGTTTTATAGGAGAACTCAGCATGTGTTAGTGAGACAAGTCAATCAGCTACATAACATAAATCATATTATGTTTTCATTTTATTCCATGGCTCTGAATGTGCAGCTAGTCTAAAGAACAGAAATATAAATGAGAATCCATTTAGTTTCAGGTGCTGTATTCATTCAGCCAGCCTATTAGCTAGTTTCCCAATTAAGGAGAAATACCAAACAGATGTAGTGATGTGAAATAATGAGAAAAACCCAGAAAGAATGATTCCACCATCGTCTTCTCTCCCTCTGTGTCTCCAGGCTTCACGATAGCAAATTAGAGTCGCAGTGAGCTCTAGTTTGTGTAACTTCCACTCGCCTCCTGCACTCAACAGGAGAGCTGCATGAATCATACTCAACAATTTGTGTCGGATCTTGCTGATGGCATACAGTTGCATCCAATTAATTGTTTTTACACTCCGCTCCTCTAATCTGTAAAGCAGTCGATTTGCCACTGCAGTGAATCAGGCAATTGGCAGGTAATTAATTGAATCTTTTAAAATTTGCTTTCTTCATCTGGTTTCTCTTTCTCAGCTGCCATTAGTAGAACTTAGTAAGGTAATTTTTGCTTCCAGTCTCGACAACTCGTTCACTGATTTGGAAAAAAAAATGCTGAACAGCATCGGCAGAGTAGTGAACTTGGTGGCAAAATAGAAAGTTATAGAGTGCATGGACAAAATAAATGAGTGTTATCTATATCTATAGCTCTACACATGTATCAGCTGCAATTTTAGGGAGAAAAAGAGACAAGATGTTGATTGTGTTTGGACTTTTACTCGTCCAAAAGATGCTCAATCAGACCAAGATTCCAGATTTTATTGCTTCTGTTGTCTAGCAAAGAAATTTTGTGTAACATTGTTTTGTTTAATAAGAATTGAGAAAATTACAATCAACATTATAATAGACTGAAATGTCAATACAATTAGCAAAAAACATTCTTTCTATAGACATTTTTTAAAGTGGAACAACCCTAATCCCTGACTGTAGCTCTGTTTTATACGGAAGTCACAGAACCAAAAGTCTACCAGCAGAATATCCCATTAAAAAAATAATAAATGTTCTCTTTTTCATCTGATAGTAGTGTTAGAGTCTCACATGTGTATATTATCCCAGCCATCATCCTTTTTTTCTAGCTATACCATAATTTTGCTAAATTTACCAGCATCCGCTCAACAGTCTGAAGAATCCTGCATAAATGCTGTCAATGTGTTTGTTTTAGATGCATCACTGACAGTTCAGAGATCTGAGTAGTTGGATCTGACCTTCAGGTGAAGGATTGTTATCAGAGAAGCTCAGACCTGTATGTTTCTGTGTACATGTGTGGGCAAAGGACTGCATGTGGAGGTGTCAGCTTAAAGTGGCAGCAAAAACAAGGAGAAACAGAGCTGTGGCTGCAGAGAGCTGAGCTTCTTACAGTAAGCTAACAGATGCAGAACAGAGCAGCTAGCTGGTCAGGGTATGCTCATATTTAAATATGTACAGTGGGTTTTTGTTACTTTGGGTGATGATAATAAACTTTAAACAAAAATTTTTGTTAAAGTTTCAGGTTTAGGCTGCAAATCAAGCACACCATTGAGTGTCCTCTTTTATTCAAAAAAGGCACCAAACATCTCTAAAAGTTAGGGGAAGGTCTGGAGGTTGGTGGGAAAAATGTGACCCTGTTCAGGAGGCAGGCTCACATTTCACCACAGAACCAGGAGCAATAGGAACCAACCGCCTTAAACAGGTCCAACCAAAGGCATGGCCCCTTCCCCTAACTCCACTGTCAGCTCTGGATCTCCTGCATCATCAGTTGCCATGGTTATGAAGGACTACTACCATCAAACCTTTTCCTCCTTCTGCCATGTTCTGTGCAGTTCTGTCCCTGACCCGCATATCCTTATTTGCTAACAATGTTTTAAAAACACAATGTTTAGAATCGTATCCTTAGCAGCTAATACGCTGTTTCTTAAAACCATAATGTTTATAAAATGTTCATAAGTTATTTTAAAACCCCAAAACGATCCCTCACAGTGATCAAATATGGTCATTTGCCTCATAAGGGGTTTAAACTTATGTTTACGCAATTTATTCCTGTATAACCACTTCCTTCCATTTAAAACCTTCTGATTTATCCTATAGGGCAGAGAGGATTATTTAAACAAGTGACTACGATCAACTTTTACTTCATCATTCTGGAAATCCTTTACATTTTCTTCTGCTGAAATGTAAAAACTCATTGGGGTTGGAGATTCTCGGAGCACATTATCCTCCTTTAAGAAAGATATTTGCAGACATTTATTCCTATAATACCTTCCTCCACAGGCACAGACACTGCCTGAGTCTACTGACACTCAACATGCAAATTCACATGCAGAAATGAGAGCCATATCCAGACAGTAAATGTCCTAGAACCCATAGAAAGATGTGAATGTGACAGTCTTATCCGTCTCTGTCAGAGCACCGGTTGTCAAGAAGGATGTCAGAATTCTTCCATGAGCCTGAAGATGTTAAAGATAGCAATCAGTACTTCTAAGTATTGTTAGGTGTTGTCGTATGTTGTTTTAAGTGGCACCCATCCTTATTTGTGATCTGAAATATTTCTGAATAAATTTGCCTTTAGGATAAATAATAGTTGTTGTTTTTTCAATTAAGTCCATCATCTCCATGCTTTTACTTGTAGCACCGTTCTGTGGGTTAGATATTTCATTACCTGCAAATTACATTGTTGGATGCTACAAATAACTTCAAAGGTGTAAATGTGAGTTAAGTTAAAGCTAGAGAAGGTCATCTTAGTATCATGTGAGTTTTGAAGTTTTCAAGATGGAATGAAGTTTATTAAGGAATAAAACACTCAAAAAAGTACAGATCCTCCTCCAGTAAGCGTTAAACAACAAGAAGGCAGGCTTTCAAAAAAAAAACATAATTACTAAAGTTTGAACCAGGGTTGACTCTTGTTGCCCAGTCATCTTTATTAAATGATCTCAAGTTAGTCTCCTTTTGTTGTTGTGAGGGGATGCTTTCTGATGACATCACAGTCAGATGTATGTCATTTAGTTGAGCGGTCAGCTGATGAGCATGTCAAGTTAAAGTTAGCAATACAATTATTTCTAACTTAACTAAGTCAGAGTAAACCTTTAAATAGAAACTGAAGGAAACTGGATTTTATTTGTTTATAGTTTTGTTATTTCTCTCTCTTTTCCAACAGGCTGTTACTTGTCTGGAGGATATGTAAGCTCATGTGAGATAACATGTGCCATTGAACCTTCCGCCCCTCATCCTCACCTGTTAAAATTGTACTTGGATGTGTAAAGGATTCACTGGCCTTAATCACACTTAAGCAAAAGTCTGTATTCTGCACTGCTGTGCACTTGATTAAGCTTGACATGTTGAGAACTGAAGAGCTGCTTGGATTTAAAAACTGCTGACTCTTTCCCCCTCTCCTGTTTGCTTTCTCCATCTATTTCCTGCTCTTTCCTTTCTCTCCATCCCTCAATGTATCCCTCATTCCATCAAGTGTCTCTAGTGATGAGGTTTATAAAACAGAGTGGAAAGGGGTTCATTAAATTCCCCTCTTTCTTTATCTTCCTCACTGTTATCGTCTCTTCATCTCCCTTTTGCCATCTTCATCAGATAAAATTATGGCGTTACGACACAAAAAGAGCCCGAACAACAAAATTATACTTTCAAATCTCCCTCCACTCGAGCCTTTTAATGAGTGAGACCTAAATTTTCAACCTGATCTGAAGGAATACAGGAAATAAAACATAAAAGTGGGAAAGAACTCAAATAGAAGAGGCACGATGAAGAGAGCAAATGTAGAGTGGAGATATGAGGAGCAGCTGCAGAAAGAATATGTTAAGAAGGATGTCAGGCTGCAGTGATGGCTGCAGCCGCTGTGCGAACAGAAAATGGGATCAGTGATGCTTTCAAGCCAGAAATGCCAGGCAATGATGCAGGCTGGGACAGCACAGCGGGCGGGACAGCATAGTTGGAATATGTGACTGATGCAAGCATTTTCTACAGATTTCACATACCCCCCTTCAAGAATCACCTCTTCTTCTAGCCCTTCGTCAAGTAATAATAATAGTTTGTGTGTGATGTGGGAAGGGATGGAGGGGTTGGTAAGTGGTGGGTGGGGGTAATACAGTACATTTGCGCATTGCATTATGGGAAGGAAAGGGGGTGGGAGACAGACATGAAACGTGCAGAGATTTACTAGCTTTGCAGAGGAGCTAAGACGGCACTATTCATGGCAAATTGGTTGCAGTGGTGGATGCAAAGCTTCAGTAGGACAGACAGGACAAGAGCAGGTTGTCAATGTGGACTCAGTAACTGCGTGTTTTCTGCAGGCGGGATAAATTAGAGCGAGCCAAGGAAGGTCTGGGCATAAAGGAGCATCAGTTCTCATCAGAAGGGAGAAGAGAAAGAAGTAAGAGGACAGAAAAAAGAGGAGGAGGGGTGAAGCTTTATTTTTAATTTCTGATTGCTGAGAGGTGCTGTGTGTTTATTTCATCTGACTGTGTCTCCTTATATATCTCTGCTTTTTTCAACACTTGATTTCTGTGTGTGCATGTGAACATGTGCCAGTTTGGCTTTGCGTGAGTGAATTTGTGAGATGCGATGCACTTCATTTAGGTTGCAGTTTCAACTCATGCAATCAGTAAGCCTTTTAGTCGATTGGTGGTTGATTTACCTCTTTCAGCTTTTCTTGATGGTTGATTCTTACTAATCATGCTACATTTTTACCACGAAAGAAAACTGACCTCAATCTCTGTGCAGCTTTCACCTGCATTATTTTCATCATCTGTAGTTTAGAGGTTGGATGAATGAATGGAGGATGCATGGCGTAAATAATGAGAGACATACTGGCTTAGTCAGCAAGGATATTTAAAGTACAGGAATCAATAGCAACTTTGACAGGTAGAATTAATGAATCATAGCTATGGCTTTAGTGACAAGACTGCACAGATAAATCAAAGTTCTTGAGCCTCACTTACTGATGCAGTGCACATTTTTTGTTTGATCAATCATTGTTCAAATTTAGCCACTGTGCATTTGCTAATGTGTCTGTAGTATTTCCATTTAAAGAACTAATGGTTAGGAAACAGTCTTGGGTTTAATTGCATTTTAATTTAGAAAAAACATATTAGTAATGCATCACAAAAAATGAGTTTTCCTAAGTGAATGATTGGATTTTGAAAGGTAACTAACACCATTTCTCTCTGTCTTCTATCTGCAGGTTCAAGAATGGTTGTGTCTGAATTGTCAGATGCAGCGAGCTCTTGGCATTGATATGACCACGCCTCGTTCTAAAAGCCAACAGCAGATTCATTCTCCGTCGCACCAAGCCAAACCCATTGTCCAGCCTCAGCAGCCTGCAGCACAGCCAACACAGCCAGCAGCAGCACAGCCCAAACCGTTGACTCAGAGTCAGTCTCCCCAGCGGCAGCAGCAGCAACAGCAACCTCAGTCTCAGCCTTACGGCCAGACTCAACCCTACTCCCAATCCCAGCAATATTCCAAGGTCCAGCCGTCCTCCCAGGCCCAGCCGTCCTCCCAGGCCCAACCGGACTCCCAGGCCCAGCCGTACTCCCAGGCCCAGCCGTACTCCCAGGCCCAGCCGTACTCCCAGGCCCAGCCGTACTCCCAAGCTCAGCCGTACTCCCAGGCTCAGCCATATTCCCAGGCTCAGCCGTACTCCCAGGCTCAGCCGTACTCCCAGGCTCAGCCGTACTCCCAGGCTCAGCCGTACTCCCAGGCTCAGCCGTACTCACAGGCTCAGCCGTACTCACAGGCCCAGCCATACTCCCAAGCTCAACCATACTCTCAGGCTCAGCCATACTCCCAGGCCCAGCCATATCCCCAGTCTCAGCCTCAGTCATATCCTTCATCGCAACCAGGGCCCCAGACTCAACCTCAACCCTCTCAAGGCTTGCAGACACATCCAGGCTCTGGTGGCCTTCAATCTAAGACAGGGCCCTCTCCGCAAGGCATGAAGTCTGATCAATACTCCCAAAGAGGTCAAGGTGCTCCAGGAGGTGTTGAAAGTACAACAGCAGGCCCCGGCCAGCTGGGAGGTCCTCGGATTCCCCACCCTGGTGCTGTACCTCTTCCTGGTTTGACGAAGGCACCCTCCCAGCCTGATTTGGGTCGTGGTTCTCCAATGCATCAGTCTGTGTCACGACACCACGACCAAACCAGAAGTGCTGGATCCTCCCCGGCCCACAAACCTCAGAGTCAGATCCCTCCCCCTGCCCAGGATGGCCTGACCAAGCTGTTTGGATTTGGAGCATCACTGCTCAATCAGGCTAGTACCCTGATCAACGTTGACCCTCTACCCACAGCCTCCACACAGCCAAGCCCTGCTCGAGGCAAGGTGGTGTTCAGCAATGCAACTCCTGACAACAGGCAGCAACAACAAGGGACCAAACCTTTCAGTATGGGAGGTCCTCATACTCCAAGTCAAAAGGGGAGTTCTCATGCTCCAAGTCAAATGGGAGGTCCTCATGCCCCAAGTCAAATGGGAGGTCCTCATCCCCCAAGTCAAATGGGAGGTCCTCATCCCCCAAGTCAAATGGGAGGTCCTCATGCCCCAAGTCAAATGGGAGGTCCTCATGCTCCAAGTCAAATGGGAGGTCCTCATGCCCCAAGTCAAAAGGGAGGTCCTCATGCTCCAAGTCAAATGGGAGGTCCTCATCCCCCAAGTCAAATGGGAGGTCCTCATGCTCCAAGTCAAATGGGAGGTCCTCATCCCCCAAGTCAAATGGGAGGTCCTCATGCTTCAAGTCAAATGGGAGGTCCTCATGCTTCAAGTCAAATGGGAGGTCCTTATCAACCAAGCCAAATGGGTGGTCCTCCCACAACTAGTAAGCCAGGAGGTCCTCATGCACCAGGTGAAATAGGAGCTACCATGGGTGCACCAACCCAAAAGCAAAAGCATCAGACACAACAACAAGAAATGTTACAAAAGCAACTTCCTGCTCTACATAAAAAAGAGCAGCAGGGACAACAACCTCAGCAAACACTTGCTCAGCAGCAGAAAGTGCTGCAGAAGCAGGAGCCAGTGACGGGACCTGTGGTGGCTCCAGAGCCAGCAAAACCCAAGGTGAACTGTCCTCTTTGTAAAACAGAGCTGAACATCGGCAGCTCCGACCTTCCCAACTACAACACCTGCACACAGTGTCAGAGTCAAGTGTGTAACCTATGTGGCTTCAACCCAACGCCGCATCTGGTCGAGGTAAGAGCAGAAGTACAAGTACAGACAATGAAGTGTACAGCTAAAGTCTTCACACACTGATATATCAGTTGTATATATACCATGTATGCATGCAAACACAAGTACTGCATGCATACACAGATACTCACTAGTCTGTTCCCAGACTAATCTACATCATCGGTGGAAAAACAAATTCATTTAAGACGTGTCATTATTATTTGGATGTCCCGTTTTAATTTTTGTGACTATATTTAACATGAAATATACTTCCTCTCCCATTCCCAGTGGCCATTGTGCCGTGTGTCTTAGAGACACTCCACTAAGGATGACAAGGGAGGTTAAAAAGTGAAACAAACAGCCAGGAGGTGGTAAACAAATCAAAATTATGTTAAGTTTTTTTTTTAATTATTGTTCATTGGCTCAATGTTTTGTTTACTTTGGGTATAAACACCTTTGTTAAAGGTAGTGCTGGGTGTTTGCAGTTGTGTGTGAGATCAATGAATGTACAGTTACATCAGAATCTCACCTGCTGGAAGAGTATTTACTCTAAGCTTGGAGCTGAAATAGACTTTACAGGCAGGGTTATATAAATGGCGTAAGATCCCTCTACGCAAACATCAAAGGAAATCAGATTTTTTTTTAAACTTACATGAACTATTGAGATGTTTCTGCATTCCTAAAGCGCTTATATTGAATTGCATAGAAAATGGGAAAGAATCAAGCAAACATCTAAGTTTAAAAAGCAGAGGAATCAACTTTACATTTTGCTGGGTATAGCAAGCAATTGTAATAGTTTGATGCCACCAAAAATAGATTGTTTTTTCCTAAAAGTCTTCCAAAAGATATTTTAGAGATGGAGCCAGACTTGATGTAAAGAAGGCATTAAAGACTGGAAGGTTGGCACACAAAGGGAGGAGAGACCAACAAATTAGGACTAATATTTTAGACACAGCAACAGGAACAAAGAGCAAGAAAGAATGAAGGTTTCAAGAGATAATCACAAAATATAGACATTCTTTCCAGTCTTGAGTTTCTTTCTGTCCTTCAAAGTGCTTCTGCTCATGGAACAAAGAAACAAGTTTAAAGGTCCACTGCTCTCTCACCTCCCATTTATCGATCCAAATGCAGGCTTAGAGCTGGAAGGAGAGAAAGTAATAGAAAATGAAAGAGAAGTTGGAAAGTATGTTAAGATGAAATAATTCAGAAGAAATGTAAAGGAAGAATTAGCTATGCATTGAATAACATTATTAAACAAATAAATGTGTTAGAAAAATATGTTAACTTTAAAAAAAAATAAAAAAATACAACATTTGGAACCAAGAGGTGAGAAAAAGCTTCAAAAATCGATTCAAGTCAGTCAGTCTGGTTCATTAAAAATGACCTTTTATTTATTTTGAGACAGGATGATGTCTTCAGGGTCATTTAAAAAGTGCAGTTTTTTACAGCTGCTGTGCTTGCCTCAGGACAGATTCACAAATACTATACATGGTTAAAAATAACTGCCTCTACAAGAGTGTATAGAAGAGCAATGCACACACATGCAAAGCCACAAATAAGACCAGGAACTGGCCAAAATGTTATTTAGACCGTGAGGAATCACCATTAAATGTGACATAATCATGCAGATCAAAAGAGGACTCAAAGTGTGTGCGTGTGTGCATGTGTGTGTGTGTGTGAATGTGTATTAAACCTTGTGTCCTTCAAGTGAATAAAACTGAAAAGATCTACGTTCTCCTCCTAGACAACACAACCGATGCTTTTATAGTTTTTTTTTTACACTAAAAATCTTTCAGTTTGACATTAAAAGAGAAATATTAGACAAGACATGATCTGATGCATAACTTGCTCTTACAGGAACAAGTCTTTAAACGGATACTCCACCGCCAAGTTTTTTTTTGTCTATTGCCATATTCCTCAGAGTTAGATAAGTGGGCAAAAACTATTTGTAAGCAGCCCAGCCGTTTTAATGATCCGGCAGTACTCTTTGCTTTAGCTTAGCTCAAACACTGTAAGTGAATGGTACCAGATAGCATTGCCAGAAAAAACGTCCATAAAACTCACTAAATAGTGATAATAATTCAGCCTAGTGACCTCAGTAAACATATCGACTGCAAGGGAAAATAAAAAGTAACACGAAGGAATTACATGTACTATTTTTAACTCGGGACTACTTTTATGACGAAGAGCAGCTGTAACCCTCCGCTGAACGGCGCAGCTCCGGTGAACAGCACAAGGACATGACGCACCTACTTCCGTAAACACAAACCGTGTAAAACGGCTGGGCTGCTTACAAATAATTTTGGCCCACTTATCTAACTCTGAGGAATATGGCAATAGATAAAAAATAACTTGGCGATGGAGTATCCCTTTAAGGTGAGCAAAAGTGCAGAAAAATATGCAACTAAAATAAATTTAAATTTATGATCATTCTTCACTTGCTATTAAATTAGCATATGTCCTTTGTGATGCATTTTCATGCATTTTCCAACTGGAGCCTTTTTGTTAGTTTTGGGGAGATTTCTTCTTTTCAACAGCTCAGAAGAGTTCAAGTCTGGAAACTGAAAAATCTTTTAATTTTTTCTTTTGTTTTCATCCTTTTTTCTTCTGACGTTTTGGGGTCAGCAGCATAAACAACTACACTGTTACATGTCTCAACATTTATAACATTTTTACCTAACACTAAGCCATCTGCAGAGTTTCACCATCATGCTGTGACAGACAGATTGTGGTAGTATTTCTTATGTGGACTGAGCTTTAATCAGTTCCTCAAAAAAGTGTGATCTTGCAGTTGCTACTGTAAATTCAAACTGCAATGCCTGCAAATTTAGCCTGGGCCATTGACCAATTACGGTTTGCTTTGAAGGTGAACCTGCAAGAAGAAATCCAAGCAGTCCAATACGACTGAATATCAGTTTTCCTACAACAACATATTAGTTTCACAATCTGAAGATTCCTCTGGGAAAATGTGGTAGAAGGTGGAACTGTCTGAGAACTTCACAGTTTCAAAAAATATTTATATAAAATATAGTTTACAGCTGTTTTTTCTCTGTTATGGAGAAATACAGCTTCAAAACACTATAACTTGCAACTTTTGGAAAAAGCTGCCACATAATCAGACGCCTCTTCACATCTTTAATCAATTGCTACCCTCATTTTAGATACAGGAATACCTTCTCTGTCTCACAGTCACCACCTGAAGAAGATGCATAGAGATCAAAATGGACAGCTGAGTGAGTTGATCAGTCAAACATATTGAGAGTGCATTTTCTGGCTAAGGCCTTTTCTTCCATTTCATAGAAGAAGACAAACCCACAAGAATGATTAAACAAATTATTCCAGTCGACATTCAAAGATGGGAGAGGAACACAAAGGGTTTGATGGGAAAAGAAGAGACAGACTTTTAGTGAAGCATAGAGAAGAATAAAACGACACATTTAAGGATGGATATCTAGTGAAGCAGAGATGGGAACAGATGGAAGGACTACAGAGTGAAGGCTGGGAGGAAAGCAAACGTAGAGCTGAATCACGTGCCGTTTCCAGTCCAGAGGGAAGACAGAACAACACACTCTCTCTCACACACACACGAACACACTCGTACAAAAGACAGTAAGTAGAACAGTAGAGGAGAAAAAACAGAGATGTAAAGAGAGGCAAGAAAAGCTGCCAACAAAGAAGGGATGATCTCATAGGCACAAATACGTTAACTCTTCTCATGTAATGAAAGCAGTTGCTGGTAATTCAAAACCTTAATTTCATTCTCATCATCTCAATACTTTGCCTCAGAGGATGACAACATGTGTGCAGGCTTCACAGTAAAAAAACAAACAAACAAAAAAAAAACGTGTTGCAGCTAATTTATAAATGCATAAAACCTCAAATTGCATCCGGCTAGCACATTATCTTCATTAACCCTTTATAGGGAAAGTGACCATATTCGATCACTCGACTTGATTGAACCTGAAATGTTTACAAAAAAATATAATTATTTAAAAATGAGAAGAAAGTATCAAGGTTTTAAAAAGGTTAAAGAAGTGTCCTGACATTACAAAGGGCTAACTCTTTATTAAAGCTTAGGGGAAATGTCACATAATACAAAAACAAGTCAGTTCTGCTGAATTTATGACAACTTATGGTATTTTTAGTTTATTGATTTTTCTATTTTTAGATCAAACATATAAGGAGAATGCAGAGCTTGCTTCAGCTGAAGACTGTAATATAATTTGACATCCCTAGCTGTCCACATCCTCCTAATGATTCCATGCTCACACATGCATACATTACAGCTACACCATTTAAGCAGGCGTTAATGAATGAGGGAATGGGGGCATTTCTCCAGCCAGTCTGTCATTCAGGCCTTTGCAGCTGTCACAGCTGCTGTCAGAACAATTATCAGGATAACTGCAACCAGTCCGTCCAGATAAACATCTGAACTGAGAGTTTGGATCTATGTTTGCTTAACAGCACCTGAGACAAGTGATTATAGATTTTGACATTAATGCTGAGCTGGATTAATGCACATGGATTATATTGGAGAATGAATTTGAGTACAGACCTCAAAAGTGCACTGAGCTTAACTAGACCAGAGCAGAGCAGTCCTTGTGTTTATGCTGAAATTATGTATTTCCTATTTTGGCTTCAGTTAATCACAAGTAGACACCAGGCAGAAAGCAACAGAGCTCAGATTGTTGTGACAAATTCTATGATGAGTCGTGAATTCAGGATAGTTTAGATTTTTATAGATACATTCACAAAAATACACTTTGCATTTTTAAAGAAATGTGTGCAGACTCTGACGTTGAGTTGTGGAGGCAGAAGATCCAGGAGGGAAACCTAGACATCCTTCTATCCCAGCAACACTCTCCAGCTCCTCCTGGGGGATCCCAGGGTTTCCCAGATCATACAATCCATGCAGTGAGCTCCAGAGGGAACCAGTGGGCCACCAGGAGGTGAGATCCCCAAACCTCCTCAGCTGACTCATTTTGAAGCGGATGAGCAGCAGCTCTAAAAGCCTATTGAGGACACTCATTCCAGCTGCTAAGTAAATTTAGACCATCACCTTACAGCTCGTCTCTTTCTTCACAGACCTGAGCAACATTCTGTCTCATTCCCTCTGTGAAAATTCTCCATCGTAAATAGAATAGAATAGAATAGAATGACTTTATTGATCCCACAGTGGGGAAATTCACTTGTCACAGCAGCATACACACAAGAATAGAAAGCAAGTAAATGACACACGAATTTCACATGATGACACAGAGACAATATAAGAGGATGAGATAAAATACAGATGTGAATTTACAGGGCTGTACAGAAATCAACTGATATTAGAATATCAATATAAAAACAAAATGCAATAGTGAATTTACAAACTGTACGGAAATGTACCGATATGACCACTGCACAAACCCTACTGAGTTAGATAAGAATGAAACTAAACAATGGAGCTGTACACCCTTACAGTGATCTACGGTAACGCTCTGTTTTACATTGAGGATGTTTCAATCTGCCACTGAAGGAGCTGCTCAGAGCCCTCACAGGCAGGTGCAGTGGGTTAGAGGAGTTGTCCAGGATGGAGGTCAGCTTCACCAACATCCTTCTCTCACCCACCTCCTCCACAGAGTCCAGCGGACAGCCAAAAATATCTGCAGTACACACTTCTTCACTTTAATCTGAGAGACGCTCAAAGCTGAGTTCACCTGATTCACAAACCCCAGAATTTATAGGATGAGAATATCGTCATTCTCTCACAGATGAGTCAGTGCTATTACCTAATGTTTTCAGCTGTTGTTGCAGGCTGTTAGAGAAAATTTAGGCCAACTTGCAGGTGAGGAAAAAAGTGCCTGCAAACTAGAAACAATGGAAACAACCTGAAGATAATTGGGAAATGAGCCACATGTAACTGAGATAGAAAAACAAGGCAGAGCTCATGAGGTTAAAAAAACTGGACGTAAAATTAAACAAGACATGCAGTGGGGAAGCTCCTCTTAAAAATAAACAGCAAAGGGAAAACTCAGTTCATCACCATGACTCATAAATGCACTACTTCCAAACAAACAACTTATAAATCACTCTGCAATAAAAAAAAACATTTAATAAATAATCAAATTAAATTCCTAATTATCTTGTTGCTATTCATGCAGATCACAAAGCATTTTCCACACAAGACTCACTGATTGCTCCTAAAGTAATAGTTATGTTAATGATCATTCAGATTCATGCACAAAAGGTCAACATGGAGATCCCATAGAGATGGTGGGTCATTATAATAGAGCGAGAAGGTTTCTTTACCCTTCCTTTCCAAGTTTTTAAATCTCATCTTCTTGTTGTGACTGTTTGTCCTGCTCACAGCTGATCTAATGAGTAAAATAATAAGAGAATCTGTAAAGTGATGAGCAGAGAGGAGACACTCAAGAGACACAAAGCCAATAGAGTGAGGAAACAGAAGGCAGAAGCTGCACAATGTAGCATAAACTGACATTTAGTCAACACCAAACCAATAAAACTATATTGTTTGCAGCTGGAAGACGATGACCGAGTCTCATTTATCAAACACAAACACATACTGTCACCATCAGAGTCAGATTTCCATGTCAACGTCACAAGAATCCTCCTCACATGGGTCCTCGTGTCAACCTATCACCCTGTGTGTGTGTGTGTGTGTGTGTGTGTGTGCATGCGTGTGTAATTATAGGTGACTTGATTCTGTAAGCAGAGCACTGTAATGTGCACATAATGTATGTAATTCACTTGGCATGTGTGTGTTTGGGCGAGTGGGCGTTTATGCACGGTGTGTGTTTTTGTGCGTCACCTCGATTTCTACGGTCCGGATCAGCAGAACTGCTGGTCAGCATCTGGAAATAGTGCAGAGAGTGAAAGGAGCAGCTGTCACATCGTGCAAAGAACCACGTTTTGCACACATGTACCACAACTTGTGTGTTTACACAAGTCAGTGTGTGTGTGTTTGTAGGATGTTTTCAGTTGCACTTAATTTGCATGCGAACACCGAACACTGTGGTGTGCAGAGAAGGTTTCACTGCATTCTTGATCTGAATGGAACTAATACTTAGAATTGCAGACCTCCTAAACTTGTTTTCAATGAATAAGAATAGTATTTTATAAATGTCACAACTTCAAACCTTCTTAAGGTTTAAGAAGTCCAGATTAACATAAGCATAAGAGCTTTTGATTTACATTCTGATTAGTTTAAATACTAATTTTGTTATTTAATGTTTGTAATCAATCTCAAAATCTACGAGTCTAGGAGATCTAGAAACAGTCTTCCAGATTTATACCAGTGAAAAATTCTGCCATCATGCACTAAAATGATCTTTAGACTTGAAAGAAGCTTAGAGGAGTTGGAAATAAAGATGGGGAGAGTCATGTTTCCATATTTAGGGTGACGTACAAAAATAGAGGATAAGAGCAGCAGCAGGAACGACGGAGCTCCTAATGGACAGACAGTTCCCTTTGCTGAACCTCATAACATCTCAAGACAATTAATAATACATCCTCTTCTCTCCTCCTTCTTCCCTCTCTAGTTTCCATCCGCCGTCCAGCCACATCCTCTCCATCTGTGCCTTTCATCTTGTCTTTTCTGACCCTCTTTTTTCAATCCTCTCACTCAGATTTGCCCAGATGGGTTTAGAACCCTCAACTTTCTGGTCAATGACCTGCTTTAAGGGGAGTTAGAGCCTTCCACTCTCTGTGGGTTTGACTACTTTTACTTCTTTAGTTTTAAATATTCACCTTCTTTCGTTCCCCTTTGTTCTTACGTCTTTGCAGGACATCTTGTCCACTTTTAGTCCCTCATCTTGCAGCTGCTCACTCAGGAATCGTAACTTATTCAGCAAACTTGACTCACTAGTTTTATAAAGTCATGCCAAATGCATTTGGAAACTTTTAACAACCAGCGTGTCTTATGAATATGTATTGTCAACTAAATATTGGAAATTACATTTTTTGTGAAAATGAAGCCATCTGCTTGTCTGAACACTTACAATCTCCTCACTGACATTAATGTCTTAGATTTTAATGAGTAAATTTGACTACTGAAGAAAATTATATTTTCCAAACACATCAGTCTCAGAGTAAACACTTCCACTGCTTTGTGTAATATCCATGAGAAGTGACAGGCCATTTTTGTTCACAAAAATTCTAGTTAGGAACTGAAAATACATATGATAGGTTTCTAATAGAAAGAAAAAATGTTCAGACTTACAGCTGATGAAGCTGTCTTAAGAGGTCTAATGAACACAAACACTTCCAATAAGGAAGGCAAAATCTAAATTCTGCTTATTATGACAATACATTCAGTTATTTATCTATACAGATCTGATTGTGTTTGTGGCACTTAAAGTGGTGGGGTGTGTGAACTTGATCCATTCGTCTTTAATATAATTTAAACTCTAAACTTCATGCCCCTTTCCCCTCCCGTTTTAGTGACGTCTCTGCCTGGCCTTGCGTGCCGGTTTGACAGTCTGTGTCAGTTCCTTAAATACCTGCAAATGACGTCTGCTGAGACCCAGTGCTTACGTTCAGCGGGGCGGGAGGAATACGAGCCATTTTTAGACCTTTGAGTCAGTTTTATATGATTTATAAATGTCTGCAGGTGTATAACAAAAGGTGATTATACAAAGTGAGTAGGAGGGGAAATATTTTTTCTTTATAATTGTCTTTAATCTTCAACGCTGACTTTTTTCGTTCCTTTTATCTCATGCTCCACAGCCTGCCGTGCTCCAACTGCATCCTGTTTTCTGCATGATTCTTTCTCTTTTTGTTATAATCTCCTCCTCACACCTTCACTTACACCAGTCCTGAATCTTTCCTATTCTCTTCCTGTTTTTTTGTTTGGTTTATTTAGTCTTCTCTGCAGATTCACCCAAACTCTTTCCTGATTTTTCACCTCTCTCTTTATATTTTTCCTCCTTCGTGTGCTCTTGTTGTGCTGGGATGAGTTACAGTCACTTTTCACCTGTTGTGTCACAGAGCGGTCTCTTTCTGTCTCACAGGCCCTATTCTCTCAAACTGTTTTGGTTTAAATGGAGCTCTAGGGTGTGACTGAAAGTCTGATTTAAGCTACACCATGAAGACACAGAAGTCTATAAAACATGTGGGCAGCAACATGTTTTACCTATTGTTGATTTTCTTCTTGACTTTGCTCCTAGACAGAGAAAATAAGCTTTAAACTCAAATTTTTAAACTAAATTTCAACTTTTACGTTTTAGCAGATTACCTTTAAAAACATAAAACAATCAAGCTAAATAAGACCATAAACAAAACCACTGAGTAAATTGAGATTTGCAACACAGAAACTCAGAATAATTATATTGTTGGGAGAAGAAGAAAATGAGAGCAGAGAGTTTGTTTCCTCTCTGCAGCCTCAGAGGCACTGGGGAGGTTTAGAAGGAAGCGCACTGTTCCAAAGGTGTCTTGCTGAATTTTTTAGCAGTACAGGTGAAGTCATTGCCTATAAATAGTTCAGAGTGAGGTTTTGTTTTAAAAGTAAGCCAGAATTGAACTGACCAATGTTGTTATATGACACAGAAATGGCCTCTGCAGGAGGCTGTGACTGACTTGAGTCCAGAAGAATGGGAACAGAACTGATCTTCAACCAGCCATTAGTAAACACTGTGTTTGATATGAACACTTAATGTGAGGGAACAGACACAGATCAATACAATCCTCTCAGGCAAATACACACCAGGTCTCTAAAGAGTTGTAGAAACAGGCGTGTGTGTGTTTTCTGTGCATTTCCCTGCGTTCACTGTAGCTTTTTTATGTCCTACTTTCACCATGTTGCCTTTAAATGGGTCAGTGATGAAAGCTGCTCCCTCCCTGAGCTCCACGGCTGATTATAAAGCCCCCTCATAGAAGAGCGAAGCGCAACGTGACTCTGAACAAGTTCAAACCCAAAGGTGTGAGGATGGGCATTCCCTCATCGAGTCAAAAGAAGTGAACAAAAAGAATCAGATGTGATGGACAAGGTTCATTTCTGCCAGAATCAATAAAGCTCTGGGTTTTGCTCTGAAATATCAGATTTATTTCACAGTTAGTGTAAAATCAAACTGCTGAGATGTAAAATGTTTAGTGTAGTTGTTCTCATTTTTCTCAATCAAATCCTGAGTTTTTTTTTTTTTTTTTTTTTTGCCTCTCAGCTTCCTGAATGACCCAGAAGAAAAGATGGTTTTCAGTTAATGGTTAAACTTAGTGACACTAGATTAAATTCTCTAAAGAGTTTATTATAGGTGGTGTATATCAAACTAAACCACACACTCAGCAGTTTGATGGGTAAAAGGCGCGTCATCATATATACAGTAAATGAGTTTAAAGACTTATTGCAGCTGAATAAAAGTAAAACTGTCCATGTTTAGTGACCATAGGTGCTTGCCTTTGCAAAAATAAATCAATGCATTTTTTTAATTCTAACTTTACGTTACAAACAAAAATATGAATTAATCAAAAATAACAGATACATTTTGCAGCTGACAAGAAATGACTGTTTCAAAGTGTTTTATGAGTGTGAGTGTTTTATGAATCCACCTGAGCATTTTTTAGACGTGGTTAATGCGATTTGGCTCCCTCCTACCATCATTTTGCACTTGATGCAACCAAAATTATATTACAAATGTTACTCCTATTTAATGAGTCATTTAAGTTGGAGTGTAAACATAAAGGTTTTTGCACCAGCTGCTGTGGTTTTATAGGAACTTCCCTTTTATCATGAATATGGGAGTATTAAAATAAACAAAAGCAACCTGTTTAAAAGCTGTAATGCAATTCACTCTTGATTTTACTGTATTATTTACAGACTAGGTCGATGTAAAAAAAAACATTTTTATATGCAAATTTTGGGGCAAGATTTTAAATCAAACTGAAAAAAACTCGAGAAAGTTTCAAATGTCATGAAGATAAATCCCAGGTGGATCAGCGGGCATCCTTTATGCAGTCATTTCATGGATGAATGTACTTTGTTAGCCAAACTGACTCAAAACAACTAAAGAAAAGGCTTCATAGAAACACATAGCAATAAGAATCAGAAGGAAAGTTGGGAATTTGCTAATTGGCCATGATGTCGGACAACATGGGAGCTGTTTTACAAGGGCAGAGCCTGAGGGCACAGATCAGATGAAGCGAAGCGTTATTACTGGTTCTGGGTTCACGGCAACGCTTTAATAAACAGTTTTCTTTCAACACTATGAGGCTTCTTTGTTCATTATAGCTGAGTGAAGGTGTCATAAAGAGACAGGTTGATACCTCCAGAGACAGAAATGCAGAAAAAGAGTTTGAGGAAAATGCCTGCTTTAAAATGTTCCCTAAACTGTTTGAAGCTGTAGAAAGTTGTAAGTTAGGGACTTGTTTATTGTCATTTTAAAGGTCAGTTCCCTTCTTCAGTCAGCTGTAAGTGACAGATTTTATTGTATCACAAACACCTGCCAAAGATGTTCTGTCAGCAAGAAAGTCCAAGATACAAAATGAATTCAAAGTATGAAATATTAAAGAAAATGTCTGTTAGTCATGTTATAAGCTGCAATAAGATGTTGTTTTATTTGGCCAAAAATACACAGAATATAATTCCAAGGGGAAAAAAATCATAAAATGTTTGAAGTCTTTCCTGAATTTTTACTGTTTCTTAACACCAGAAATTCTTGAAATTGTATTTGGCTTTTAGAAAAATATTTTAGAACGGTCCTGTTGTCACCATGAAATTCAGAAATGTGTACTTTTTTCATTTAGAAATCGGTTCTTGTTGGAACTGCACCACTTTGTTTTCAATCCTGGAGTGCGTTATTTGCAGATTCTGTCATGTTTCGCTCCACAGTGGAACATATCTCAACACAGGACTGGGGTGCGTCACTTGCAAATAGACTGTCTATGTTTCAGCTGACTCAAGGATCTGAGAACCGTTGGGTTTGCTGCTTTGATTGTTTGATTTTTTTTTGTATTGTTCATGCATCCATCCAGTAGGAAAAATACAAAGATTGTACCATTCGTTTATACTGTAAAAGGGAGGTGCAGTGGCATGGTCATGGTATTTTATCACACTGGGCTGGTTGCATGCAGCATGCCATGAACACACTTTTGAACAATGCAAAGGAAGGTAATGGTTGTAGAATAAAGAAAAGAAACTCAAACAGTAACCGGATCTCAACTCAGACCCAGTTTGTTTGCAAACAACACGTCTATACTGTAGTCCTACATGTGGGGCTGAAAGAGCTCTAAGCAGAAAGGAGCCGTGATCACTACTGACAACAACTCATATTATTTATTAAAGAACTAAAACTGATGTATATGCAGAAAATTCTAAATCGAATGCAGAACAAATTCTGCCCTCTGGTGGAGGAGATACAGGTGGAAAGTGTCAATTTTATTCCTTTATTACAGTTTTATTGAAATAGAATTACATGATAAAATAAAACAGATGATTATGTAGCTGTTATATTAATATTAGCAAATGAATCATTCACTTTTAAAACCTATATGATTATTAATTCATATTTCAGGCTTTATTTTCAGGGTTAAGAACAAAAAAATAACTGACAGAAATGTAAATCCAGGGAATCAAACTCAGTAAAAAAAATAGCTGAACGCAGTTGGAGGACATGAAATTGATTGATTTTTAGAATGTCAAAACCCCAGCTATGAAAGAGTCAGCATGAACAGAAAAAATAAATTCTGGCTCTCTGGGCCTAAACTTTACAGCAGCAGACAAACTGAGATCAGGAATCGCTGCGTGGGAGAGTGGACTGAAGTAAACAGCAGCATCTCCGCCCTGCAGCTCGTCACTTCTCTCCGGGGTTCTGATGTTTTCCTGTCAAACAGAAGCACACCGATCTGTCTTTTTCTTTTACAGTTTTCCTTTCCTTCTCACACACTCCTTTTGTCTGTAAAGGAAGAATGGCTCATGAGCTGATTGATTTGTGTTTGTGTGTACAAGGAAAGAGGGGGTTCTCAAAAACCCACGGTTTACATTAGAGAAAAACAAATTTGGTGTCAAAGGAAACCCAGTGCGCACACATCCACAAATACAGAGTCATGACTCACCTTGAGTACTGAGCAGGAAAAACGGGCGAGTGAGTCAGACACACGTCAGATCTAACGTCTTATCTGGGTTTTTCATTCTCTTTTGGTAGGACAGCTCTTGTTTGTTTAGTTAGTGCATTTTATCACTAATAGGGTGTGTGGGTGTGTGTGTGTGAACAGAAAGTGGAGGTGAAATCTAGGGTTCTGACAAGTGGAGAGGACGATAATCCCACGTTTTTCTATTTAGTCTCTGTGTCTGTATCTTGGGAAGAGAAAAAAAAACGGTTGAATGACACGTGTGATTCACACTCCTCTCACAGCACTTTAGTTTTCTCCTTATTCAGTTTCAGATGAATGGACAGCTAGAAATAAATTTTAGGGATCAAATTTAAATCTAAGTATTCGTAACTGAAAATGTTGGGGGGGTTTGGTCAGGAAATAACTTTTTTCTTTACTGATCTCATCACCATATAAATAATAGTCTTTATTTAGATCTTTATTTAAAATTGTGTCAAGGATATTAAGATCCATGAGAAAAAGTAAACATAAAAGCAAAAATAATAGGCAAAATAACTTTATTTGATCTTTTAAAAAATACTAAACATTAGAATGAACGAGATCGCGGATACAAGCGGCCGAAATGAGTTTTCTCCGCAGGGTGGCCGGGCTCAGCCTTAGGGATAGGGTGAGGAGCTCAGACAGTCGGGAGAAACTCGGAGTAGAACCGCTGCTCCTCCATGTAGAGAGGAGCCAGTTGAGGTGGTTCAGGCATCTTGTTAGGATGCCCCCTGGACGCCTCCCCAGGGAGGTGTTTCAGGCATGTCCTGCCGGCAGGAGGCCCCCGGGTCGACCCAGGACACGCTGGAGAAAATATATCTCTGGTTTGGCCCTGGAGCGCCTTGGGATCCTGCCGGAGGAGCTGGTAGAAGTGGCTGGGGAGAAGACCGTCTGGAGTTTCCTAATTGGGATGCTGCCCCCGCGACCCGGACCCGGATAAGCGGAAGAAGACGAGACGAGACTAAACATTAGCAGTGTGCTCAGAATAATCCAAAATAAAGGTGAGACTTGTGGCTTGAATTTCAATTAAACAAAGGCTCAAAATGGTTAAAAATATACTTTTTTTTTTCCAAAAAGCATTAATTTTTAATTTGATTCCTGAAAGACATGAAAACGTTGAAAGTAGGATGGGTGTTCTTTTTTATGTCAAAGAAACTCGACTCTGACAGGAAACAGATTTGTCCTGGAGAAGATGAGTCAGAGCAGCATGAGTTCATCATTTAGGGAAACAACTGCTGAACACTGTGGGATTTTTTGTGTTAAATCTACTGTGGACAGATCATCTTGTTATCAGGACTCTAATTTTAAAACGTAAGGCTAAAAACCAGTCGGTTCTTGTGGCGCTTCAGGCATCACTACAGTAAAAAAATGCACAAAAACGTGATGGGGAACCTCTTCACAGTTTGATCAAATCTTCTCTAATTTTACTGTTAGTGAACAAATGTATCCTTGCAACGAACATACAAGCAAAACATTACTGAGCTGTATTCTGTATGTACTACAGGATTAGAGCAGCTGGAAGGAGTCCAGACACTAACCTGATTATGTTCTAGTCAAGGTCATAAAAGTCCTACACGAGCTTCTAATGGATAAATTGATCTTGCACAGTTTATATCAGTAATTACCAATCCATGTGAGCATCTTACACATGAGCACTTTGACACTGACCTTTAACAGGCTGCAACATGAATGTTCATATATTCCAGATGTTCATATTGGAGGTTTACATGCTGACATGTAAAAAGCTGGGAGAACTCATGTCGTTCTTCAAGTTAATGGAAGAAAAGTTGTGGCTTCCTTTGCCACGAGTTACTTAATTCACACAAGAGATAAATAATTCTTTCAAAAACATATTATTTTGTGGCTCAGATGCGCAAAAATATGTGTAAATTTCAAGCATTTTAATAACATCAGCTTTGTATAAAAACCCCCGCTGACAGCCTGACAATGTCCTCCATGTTTGCCATGACGAATGTTGGTGGTCCTTCTGCCAATCAGCTGTCAAATCCTGTATCTGCTGCTGCTTGACTCTGACACAGAAAAGCCACCAAGATGTGGCGCACACACTGACACAGATATGTGTGGAAGCATGTGTAAACAGTCCATCACTCAAACGTACTGTATGTGTGGAAAAGATGGGTCAGAAGTGGAGCGTAAATACATTTACATCACAAGCAGATGCTGCAAAATCCTCAACGTTTAATGAATGGATACAAATCATTCAAGGCAACAACAACAACAAAAAAACAATCTGCTGCTTTATTTTGTTGTAAATCCTAAGGGATATTCTCTCATCTCTTCACAACGCAACAGTTGGTTAAGAGTCCAGTTATGTGACATTTTAATGCCCTCTTTAACATCATTTTACAGCCTGAAGGGGAGTGACATCTTTTTTCCCTGTCTTGAAATGTTTACAGCTGATATACAAAGATTTTCTGCACCATTGCTGTATATAATTAGTTTTACAGATTTGGTTAAAACTGCTTAAAACATTTTAAGGAAAATACATAATATCAAGCTTCAAAAGGCAGGCGATCATATTTTTGATGGTGCATATATGATTGTTAGCTTCTGATTAACAGCTGACTAACGTTTTGACTTAACAAGATGCAGGATGGCCACCACAGCCAACTGACCTTAGAAAACTCAAAAATGGCTATAACCCAGTCATTTTACAGGTATTTAGCTCAAATTTGATAACAGTAAGAGTAATCTCTTTCATGTATGTTGAGTGCTACTTATTGCATAAAAGATTTTTATATCTTTGGTATTAACTGTTGGAGTCAACTGCATTTGTGTTGGCAACATTTATCAGATATACATCTACAACCCAATAACTTCTGGAGACAAGATGGCAGCTAAACAATTTAGCAACAGACAAAAATGGCTGTAACTCAGTCAATTTTGCAGATATTGAGCTACAATTGTACATGTTAGTAGTTGATCTCACTGTGTAAGATTGATAATCATTCATTCAGATTTGATCATCTTGTTGAAACCTTTTTTTTAAGATGTTTAAAACTCTTGCATAAAAATGGCAGGTGACATGCATTCCTTTGAGGAATGCTGGAAAGTCAAACTTTACTTGTAATCCACTTATTAAAAACAACAAAATATATTTCTTGACTAATCTCTCAGCAGTCATGTTTTATCACATTTTTATGTTTTTACATGATTCCTTTGAATATTCCAACATCACCTTATATCAATCAAGCTAAACCCAGCGTCACTTAGAATGAAATGTGGCTTTGAGCTTCTCGGGTTATGAATTACTAGCCAGACCATCTCTGAAGAGCGTCAAACAGTTAGATCCAGTTCCAATTTTTAAACATCCTTGAGGGAGAAATGAATCAAAGGGTCTTATTGGGGAAGATGGGCGGCTAGTTGACTTCTGTTCACACACAGAGCTGCATCTCAATGGAAACTTCTAGCATGTGTGTGAACATCCATGTATGATAAGTAGATAGAAAAGAGGTCGAACTGGGAGTTGTGAGTAAAAAATCAAAGTCTCGAGGTGAAGAGGGAAAGGACCACATGGACACCAATGGAGTAAAAAAAGGATTAAAAGTGAAGGATTGAGAGAGAAGAGAAATCTGTGATGATTCCTCAGCCGTAAAACAAATGTGCAAATGTGAGTGAGTGAGTTAATTTGTCAAAGGTCACGATACTGTTAGAGCGGGGAGGTGTCTCGTGGGAGACTAAGAGAAAGAGCCAAATTGATGGGAATACCCATCGTGATCCATTGACTTCATTTCCAGAACCCCGCTGCTGCTCACTGAATGGATTATTCCCATGCGGGCCGTGCCATTCGGTCTCTCTCTACAGGGATGTTTTCCATCTCTGCACCCTGTCCTCCCCCAAGACTGTAGCTTCATGTCATGTTTCTGCTCCATTACCGCCTCCATTTGTCCCTCTTTCCTTCCCTCCAGCTGTTGCCTTTTACCAGATTCTTCTTCATCCTCGTCCTCCCCCCACTGCCTCTGCACTTTGTTGCTTTATTGACATTAGTATTCATGGGATTAAGTATGCTCATGCAGGCACTTCTAGACTCAGAGTTGGATTTCTTCAAACAAACAAACCACATCAAACAACTAATTGTATAAATAGTTTTGAAAAATTTGCAGAGGCCTGCCAGACACAGGCCTGTAATCCAGACCTCTAATATCAAAACAAATATCTGACGTGCATCCAAGAAGATCAGAAGAAACACATAAAACAGTAGCTACACAAATTTCAGCTTGTAGCAGTACAAATGCACACATTTATTATCACCGTAGCTGCACTGTGCAACTACTGAAAATATTATAGAAGTGAAGACAAGCTTTCAGGTTTTTTGCACTGAATAAGACATGAACATTTCAGGTATTTGCATGTAAAAATTGCAATAAAACTATTATACAATGCAACATTAAATTTTGGATATTTTGTGTAGTTCAAAGTGTGTTGTGTGTATGTTGTAATAAATATTGACTGTTTTACCCATGGTAGAGAGCTCTTTAAACAACCTCTTTTTAATATATATATATATATATATATATATATATATATATATATATATATATATATATATATATATATATATATATATATATATATAGATAGATACATCCTACAAGAAGAGCTAACAGCCGAGATGATCTTTAAACAACTCCTATTTTAGCAGCTCATAAAGATTATTTTATAAACTCTTACACTGCCTATAAATTTGTTTAATTTGATAAATTGGAGGCATGTATTACCATCTACAAGGGTAAGAAACTATATACCAATATAACCCCACTTAACAAAAATTGTAAAAAGAAAAAGAAATGTACTTTGCATTTCAAACCTGCAGTACTTTGACCCTCCACCTGAGGGCAGAAGATATGTATTGGATTCAATACAACAGGTTTTTAATGAAAGCACTAATACTGTTAAAGTCTTTGATGTAAAAGACCTCTTCAGGAAACACTGGATGCTTATAACATAAAATTTAGTGAACAAAGTTTGTTTACAAAGTAAATGGACGTTCAATATTCATTACTATTATGTCAAGTCTTGAGTATAAAGCAGTAGTTGTGGACTGTTCTTACAGTATCTGAATGCAACATTTAGGTAATACAATTTTATAAGAAAATATTCACGGAACACTTTACACATATCAGCTTTGAACTTAAAATAAATATTTAAAAGTATCATAAAAGTGTGAGAGCTGTTCAAACAGGATGTATGGGTACAAGTTTGTGTTTAATCACATCTGACGTTTTAAACAAAGTAAGGCATCTGCTTTAACTAACAGTGGTTTTAACCTTCAGCGGCTGCTGCATGAATGTTCTTTCTGATAAACTGTCTTGATGATTACCATTCAGTTCTTTTCAGTAAATACAATTATTTGTGTTTAAAACATAATATATGTAAGATCTGACCAAGTTTCTAAAAGAGGTTATAGGCAGTCATCAGGATATGATAGAACAAGTGTGTCAAAATGATCCGTGGCCAGCTTTTGTGACCATCTGACATTCAGCCAGTCATTAAAAACAAACTGAATTTGTGGCAAATAATAAGTAAATTCTATCGCAACATTCTGTCGCTTTTCTACAGGATTTTCTATTTTACCACATCATTTAAAGATCATAAATATACAAAACTGACACTTTTAGATTTGTGCTTTTAGATCTAGTCCCCTTGTGTAACGCAGGCATGGGTTGTTAAATTAATCCTGTCACTAGCATGTTGTTCATCTGCTGAGCTCAGTGGGAGACACATGACTAATGGAGGGGTGGAAAAACGTGTGTGTATGTGTGTGATTATGTGCCGTGTCCCTATAGTATATAGCTCATAGCCTCCAGTGAACACACACTGCTTTTATCTCATTGTGAGCACGGTGACAAATCTCTGCAATAATGGCTCTTCCAAAAACAAAAAGCAAGGGGAAGAAGAATCCGGTCAGCATATATGCAAAGCGCGCACACACACACCCCAACATGCTTCCATGCACAAACACACACGCCCACGTTATTATTGCGTTCATGACAAATCTGAGCAATATTGCCTCTCACAAACACCATAAGAGAGGGAGCAAGAAATGCATATAGTGAGGGGAAAGTGACGGATGGCTAAAGGAGGACGAGATGGGAATGAGCAGAAAGGTTAGGAGTGGACTGTACCATGATGAAGAAAGGGGTGAGAAAGTCAGGGAATGAAAGAGGCTTGAAAAGGGCACAAGTAGCTTGTGTTTTAATGAAGTTTTTGTAGGGAACAAATCTGTGTTTTTTTCCTGTTTTTGAAGTGTAGAGCTGCAGTTATTGCATTATAAAGAGTGTATGAATTCTCCTTGTCTTTTATGAAAGAATTGTCTCCCCAGTCGTATCTACCTGATGAGATATAAATGGGGTGGGGCTAAATGTCTGGGACGTTTGTGTAAGTCACTGTAATGTCCTCCGAGGCGATGGAAGCACCAGTTGTTTTTATGAATGTGTGGAACTAGAAAAATCCAGCTGCAACCAGCTGCTCAGTGGTTTGTATTCTGCTGCTGCCCTCTCCGTCTCTACAGTATTTGTCGCCCTCTCTGCTGCCTGTTTCTCCTCATTACGTCTTCCTTCCTTTTCTTCTTCTTGCCTGTAATTTCATTATGATTTTAAATGCTATAATACGCATATCCCCCTCTCCCTCCAACCAGCCCCACAACATTTTATTTCCATTAGTGAGTCTCACTAAATCTCTAAGGTTTCTTGCTCTTTGAGTGCAGCATGTGGAGGTTTCCTCTGTCCATGGTGCTGAAATTCATATGTTTCGATAAGGTTTTGCAGTTTAGGTGTGTTTCACTTTTGCACAAGTTTTTTGCTTGAACTCCAATTTGTTTTACCAACTTTAAATCTGTGATGGTCCAATTTTCCAATGAGCAATCCATCACATCCAAATTCTAACATCAGTGTTGCAGTTTGTTGGAATTACACTGTTTCACATCAATCAGAAAACAAAAGGAAAAGAAGAGCAGGTGAACTCTCTTTGTGATTCCCCGGGGAGAGGACAGTGAATTGATTTTGTCTCCCCAGCTAACGTGCATCACTGTGCACACAACCATGGAACAATAAGAAAACACCCCTAGAACACTTTAGCAAATCAGGTTACAGTCAAGGCTTCTCTCGGTGCAGTGGGAGTAGGATTTCTGCAATTGATCAATCAACACTCTGAGACGGTAATCAATACATATTCTTGAGTGTGTATGTGCCAGTGTGCAGGACTTTTTAAAAGGCAATACACTTCACCAAGTTCTGAAGGTAGATTTAATACCGAGTTGCCCTGAGGGATGTAAAGACATAAGAGCGTAGAGGAACGCAGTGTAAGTGTGACGCCGTCTGACTGTACTCGCATGGAGGAGTTTTAGTATCAGGATGTGTCCATTTCTCCATGTTTACTGGACGTTTCTGTTCTGCGCTAAAACATAAAATTTAAATTTATAAAGCAAAAAGGTAGTTCATAGATGTAAATATTCAACCCCTTGTAGTTCTACATCAGTATCATGTGAGATCACATCAGATGAGATTGTGTTTTTCCTTCCATTCAGCTCTTTTTCTTCAGGGTGTTTTGACGCACAGATAGAAAAAGGTGACCTCTCTTTCTCACCAGACTCCCCTCCACCTCTCACTGATTCCAACCCTGCTCTGTTGTCGTCCCCTGGCCTTGGACTTCTCACGGTGTTTTACAACCACACAGTCACTGAGGAAAACTTATGTCCTATAAAGACAAACAGCAGCAGCCACAGGGTGTGTGCTTGTCTTAGTAAAATCCTTTAACTAAGTTCAGCTTGAATTATATCAAATAAAAGGAATCAAACTGCATAATGTTTTCCTCCAAAAATCCCTAAATATTTTCTGCTGTTGATTATTTGTAAACGAAAGATTGCTTTAAGTAGCTACTAAAAACCTTATGTCCTAAAACCTTGTTTATTTGATTTATTGAATTTTTAAGAAAATAAATTACATTAAAAAGTATGTAATATTTGAATGAGTCACTTCAAACTTTGTCTACATCACTTAAATAATCAGGGTTCTGTTTAGATGTTTGTCATTTCATTTATTGGTTATTGTTCTGAGAACAGCTGCTTCATAAAGGTAAATTTAGGGGAGACATCTTTGAACAATAAATTTATTTAACCAGATTTTTTTCAAGATCTTTAACTCTTTAAAGTCAGAAACATTCAGTAATAAAACAATTTTTTAATTCAACGCTATGCAATAAGAGGTTTTTCAGAAAAGCACTAATCCTGTTAAAGCTCTTAGAAAACACTTGGCATTATGGATTAACTCTAACATGATCAAATTATTGTCGTATCCTGTGCTAAAATGTCTCTCTTAGCATCCATCTTCCTGATCATCTCCCATTTTGGTTGCTCTCACAGCAGTGACAACAGTTCTTAGGCCTTTCTGTCCTTCCCAGTGTAAAATGAGCAATTGATGGCTGCGGAGGATTGACACCGACACGTAATCAATGTCTATCTGAGCTGCAGTGGCAGACAGGCAGTGTGTCATCACTACCCAGAGATGACAAATAATCATCATGTACTGATTGTGTTGGCTCTGCAGACACAGCAGATCTTCAAACAGTCGGGCAGCGACTTTGCTCCCAGACTGATTGTCTTTTTGTGAGTGCTATTAGGTGAGAGAAAAGTAGAAATGGATTTGGACTTGAGAAAAGACGTATTAAACTCGAAACTGTTCAGTAAGATGGTGGCAGAAAGTGGATAGCACAAGGTTTGGGTCAGAAGATAATAGACAGGATGTGATTTTGAGGATGATTTTGTCAGGTATACAAATTACAAGTGTAAATGTGTAAAAAATTTATATTTGAGCATATAACATCAACTAAATGCATCAACAGATGTCAACATCTGAGGTGTATTTTTTTATTATTCAGGAGAATGTCCCATTTGTGTATGTATATGAAGGGGACATGACTTAAAACATATACTGCAGCCAGCCACTAGAGGGCATTCTGGTTTCTGTTGACTGCAACATCCATGCTGTTTCTATTTCTGCAGACTGGTTGCAGACTGTACAAAATGCTGCTGCCAGGCTCATGACTAAATCCTCTAAATCTTTGCATGTGACTATACCGCTAATGCAGCTGCATTGGCTCCCAGTTTATTTTTGAGTGCATTTCAAGATCCTGGCTCTGACTTTGAGAGTCCTGCATGGACAAACACTAGTTTGCATCAGTTGGCTTTTGCATCATTACACCCCCATCAGGTCCCTGGGGTCCTCTGACCAAGATCTGCTTCTGAAAGGAGATAGAGCCTTTTCTTCATGGCTCCTACACTCAGAAACTCTCTTCCTCTGACACTGAGATCAGTGACTCTGTGGCATCTTTTAAAAGTCAGGCCTGTGTTTTATTGTGTCTTTTGTTGTTTATGTGTCTTTTACGTTTGTGCTTTTTTTTCTCTCTTGAAAGGCTCTACAGTACAAAAGTTTTACTTACTTATTATTTATGTGTAAACACAACACTGGTTCAACTTTTAACTTTAGATGTTTTATGTGATTCAATGACATGGCTTTGTAGCCAGTGGCTTAAAAACATTGTATTTGTCTGAAAATGCATCGGTGAAGGTTTCCAGTCATCCAGGACATTCAGGACATGGCAGTCCTAAGGGTTACTAGTACTGGACTGTTAATTATTTTAAAAATTAGTGCATGGACATAAAGTTTTAAAAAACAGGAGAATGTTTGCTCGGTTAAATAATTATAGCAAATTTAAAGATTTTAGCACAGTGCAGTAAATCTAAGAAATATAAAGTCATTTTTCCCTGTTAAAGTGTCAACTGGGCAACACAATACCACAAATGGCAGCCTGCAGTCTGACCCACATATTCTAGCACTGCACACTATATAAGAAGAACTGTTTTGTGCCGTTTTAGAGGATGACTCAGCATGCTGTTAGTCAAACAGGCTCACAAAGAACAGTCAGAGGAGAGTTGAGTCAGTAGGGAAGGACAGATGATGTCGACCTTTACATGTAATGTGAGTGCAAGCTGAAGCAACAGCTCATAAATGCCTGCCTCTATAATCTAACAACTCATAATAGAAAGAAATTCTAATAAAAGATCAAAAGATCCAATAAAATGAGCTCAACAACAGAACAAACGCCTCTCTTTTTCATTCATGCCATTCAAAGAAATTTGTACTCATTAATGAAATGACACTATTTTCAAAGTTGAAGCTGAAACAAAAAGCCCCCTCTAGTGGCTGGTTCTAGTATATGCTTAAAGCCCCACCCCTGAACTCACATGAACAACATGGCAGCGCCTGGAAACAGAATATTTTGGGGTCTTTTTTTTCAACAACAGAGAGTCTATTATGTCAATGAGAGATCTGTAGTTTTTTCCTCAATTCATCGTGACAGTTATTCTACAACTTCATCTATTTTCTGACATGCTATCCATGTCTTATCCACTGTAGCCATAATAACTTTTTGTAAGGGTGACAGGTCAAGATGAAAAGTTCAGGAGTCCAAGTTGTAGTACGAGATTATAGAAAAAAGCTTGGAATTTCACACTTCTCGTTTTATTTTTCCAGTTTCCAGTAGGATTTGTCATTTCCTGGATGACCGAGGCTCCGCACCATGTTTGACCCCATCAGTTGTCAGCAGGCTTCAATCTCAGGGTTGCTCTTTTAAAAGACAGGGCTTATGTTTTGTCTAAATGTCAACATCACTTGAGTTCTGTTCTGGAGAGGCAGTGCTTCTCTTTACACACACACTTGTGCAGAATCAGTGAAGAGTGTGAGCAGGCATCCTCACATCTGGGAGCATATATACATGGATGCACATGCACACACTTAGCTGTACAAATACAAACAGGGATACACAAAACATACACTCACAGGGAAATCTTGTCCCCAGAACTGCCAGTTTCATGAAGCAGAACTAATTCACTCGTTCTCTTGCCCTCCTCTCCACAGTTTTTCCCACACTTCATCCTCTTCTCATCTCTCTCTCTCTAATTCACTGATATACTTATCCTTTCTTACCACTTCCCCTATTCACTCTGACATTTCTACCCACTTTGCTGCTTACTGATTTCTCTTTTTTATTTCATCACTGTCTTTTGCCTCCTCCTTTCCTTTTCTAATCTCTCATCTTCCATTTCATCCACCCTCTCAAGCCTATTCATCCTTATCCTCCCCTCACTTTTCCCTGACCCTTTCAGTACAGTTTAGTGCATTACGGTCTCTGCCCTCTTTATGCCGCTCCAATTTCTTATTTTCTCCCTTCAAGGGTCTGATTGTCAGTGGTGTGGTTGAAACATCAACCCAGAATCTCCTAATACTTATAATGCTTGCATGTGTAGTTGTTGGACTCTATGCATTCTTTGCTCATATTACATCTGCAATATGTTATCTTTCATGAACGTGAATGTGCAAACGGGATCCGCTCTTGCAGAGATGCACAATGATTAAATCTGTTGGATTAAGGAGAAAAATGTGCTGAATAAAAAAGGAACATCACTTAAAACACTCCGTTTTTTTTTTTTTTTTTTTTTTTTTTTTTTTTTTTT
>SSNR01000052.1:1970082-2015584 GCA_006937965.1 Callopanchax toddi | reverse complement strand
TTTTTTTTTTTTTTTTTTTTTTTTTTTTTTGCTATTACAACACTTGAAAAATGACACACTGCTCTGCAATAATCTGGTGGAGCAAAATGTAGAAGAGTAGCTATAAAGCCTGGATATTGCCTTGTTTATTATCAAAGACTGATTTCATTCACAAACTTAATATTTTTTGACTGGAAGTCTCTTTGCAGTTATAAAATGCTGCCTCTCTTTCCTTCAGTGTTTATTCTTTTGCACAGCTATGTGTGTGAATTCTACTGAGCCAAAACCAAGATGAGAATTAAATTCTGTTTTCACTGAACATCTAAAAAATGAAACCTTATCCTGAGAGTTTGATAATTGTATTTTCCTTTGCCTTTGATTTTCTCGACATTTCTTTCACATTAAGCTTTCTTCAATCATCTTGTCCTATTTTCTTCAATTTTCACCTCCTACAAAGCTCCATCTTCTCTCCTGTCCACCCTCCATCTCCTCTTACCTTCCATTTCTCAGCCTCCTAATCCCTCCCCATCCAACTCACTGATCTTACTGTGGAAGATTTTCCTTCTCCTCTCTTCTCTTTCCTCTGAGCCCTCAGCTGAATTTCACCTCCCTTTCTAGCATCTGTCTGATCATGTCTTTTTTCAGCCTGCGGGATGAACTAGCAATCTTCCTTACCCATAATGCTCCTGTCCAAGAGGGAACTTCAAAGTATACACTCCACTGATTCAAAGTTGTCACACTTCCTCGTATTAAAACCAGAACATTTAAATCCAAATAATAGACTTTTGTTATCCCAAAATGTAATTTTGGTTTAAACTCCGAACAACCTGACTTTTATCATCAGGTCAAATTGTTGTGAGTTATTTATATTTTTGTCTGCAGACACAGAAAGGGGTTTAAGTCATTTTATCATCATGAATATCAATATTCAATAGTATCATGTTTGTGATCGTTGCAACTAAACAGTGAGCCAGACATATTGAAGGGTTTTATTTCCCACAATGCTTTGGTTACCATGTTCTGCATAGATTCATTTGAACTCAACAGGAATGTGCCACTTGTCTGAAATGCCTCCTGATTGGACTCAGTATGTGTGGTTGAAACGAGGCAGTAAACTTGCAAAGCTGAGATTTAACTACAAAACCTTATGAACCATCAAACTGAACCTGCTTGTGGATTTATTTTATCGTGAAAGGTAAGCTGAGGCAAAATACTTCATGAAGATTAAAATCATAGTTAACTAAAACACCATACAGTACATACATACATACATACTGTACATACATACATACATACATACATACATACACACACACACACACACACACACACACACACACACACACATACACACATACACACATACACACATACACACATACATACATACATACATACATACATGCTTCATTGATTTCAGGGGGTATAACAGCCAGCAAATCATACACTCTCATTGACACACAATAAACATGAAATACTATTTAGAAGTCATTAAAAGCATGAGGAAACCACTCAGATAATAAGATAGCTAACACACACACACACACATTTATGAATATTAATCTAGGTCTTCATTTTCAGGAAATATTAAAAAGTGATTCTTCATTTTTAGGTGCATCAGTCGTATTTGTTTCCCTAACATAAATGTTGCAAAGCAGCAGTGGATGTTAGCTGACTTGTCTTTCTGTTCCCTGTTGAGCCAGTGTTGAGATAGCCATGCTGTCTGTAGCTCTGCTCTGTTTTGCTGCTGGCTAGCTGCCATCCTATTACTGCAGGAGTCAAAATCCTCTGATCCCTGTGGCCTGCACACACATGCATTCATGCACCAAGTCTTCCAGGGAAACAGTCTAGCACTGCACAGCTTTCCCTGGTGTTTATTTGTGTGTGTAAGTGTGTTGTTTGCAAAATGTGTGTGCTAGTGAACCTCAAAAAGACACTGAGCCTGTTAAGATTAGCTTCCATGACAGAGTTATGGGTTAAACTGTAAACAATTACTGGAGCATGCCTTTGGTTTGTGTCTGTCTAGCAAAACGATGTCTGTCTTTGGGCGTTCTTGTCTTTGTAAAGTCATTGGTTTGAGTCTGGGCAGACGGGGAATCCTGATGGAAATATTTTATTATTACAATCTAAACAGGAGGGCACTTAACCCTTGTTCGCTGCCACAGAGCTGTTTAGAGGAGAAAGGCTGATGTGAGAGGGTTTAGTCAACTGTTTCTGTTTTTCTATCTAAAGTGTTTCCAACTGAAAATGTGTATTCAGTCCAAAAATAAAACCTCAAAGTTTCAAAATAACCAAAACAATACACAAAAGACTGATGAAAATCGATCTGTTTTTCCTCTGGAAGTGAAGAATATGGGCTTTTTCATTCTAAACTTAGCACAAAAGTAGGAACATTTGTGTTTTGTATATTCTTTCTTTGGTGTTGTAACAATGCAGTGTCATTAAATTATATATCAGTAGAAAATGTGATTGTGCATCTTACAAAAGCAACACATTAAAATGTGTAATGCATCCTGAAAATGTGTAAAAATCCTTTGCAGTATCTTCCTGGTAGTTTTCTTATGTCCATCTATCCATTGTCCACCGCTGATCTGAATCACAGATGTAAGAGATTAAAGAGAGAAGCCCAGACTTTCTTCTTTCCAGTGACACACCTTCTAGCTGCTCCATTCCCATGCCGGAGAAGATAAATAATTCTTCCTGCAAGTCCTGGTTCTGCCCCTGGGTCTGTGGGAAGTTCTCAGAAATCCCCCATTAGAAGGCGACCAGGAAGCATCCTATCAGAACTGCCTCCGCTGCTTCCTTTCGATGTGGAGAAGCAGCACTTCTACTGCATGCTCTCCTCCTCACGTCATCTCAAAGTCTGAGCCTGCTCACTTGTTCTTTCAGAAATCCAAATCTCCTGGTTCAACTCTTGCTCCATCCTACCATCACTCATAAATTAGACACCAACTTGAACTCCTGGATTTCAACCTGGGACTCGCTTCCAACCAGGAATTAGGATTTCCACCTTAATTTTCATGATTTTTTTTTTTACATATCCTTCTGTAAGCCCGTTTGTCATATCACACAAGATGATTCATTCTGGCTGCTTAAAGCTATTTTTGGCATATCATTTCATTTAAAGATCTCATAAATCAGGAGGGGAATGTAAATGCTGCTTTCTCTAGAGGGATAATGTAAAATCAGGTTATACTGGTCGCTGTCAGCATTCATCATCAAGGCAGATGAAATTTCACAACATATGCTGATGAGATCCTCCTACATGTCGTATCATGAGAGGAAAGAGGTGGGCAGATCAACCTCGTCTGGGTTTTATGTTGCCTCTGTGAAGAGTGGCCGGTCGGCTGACAGAGGGAGTAAAGTGACAGCGTAATGTGGGCAATAAAACATAAACGCTTTAACACAAACAGACACAGCCTTGTACCGCCGCTCGGGCCCTCACAGGAAGGTTACATAATTAAAGAAGCTCTATTGTGGTGATAAAATGAAAGAAGGAGATTATTTTAAATATCTGTGAAATGGAAATGAATCCTGTTTTGGTTATATAACCAGAGCAGCTTCTCCTCTAACTCATCCCTCTCCTCCTCCTCAACACTTCCTCCCTTTCTTTAATTTATTTCTCTATTTCCTTTTTCCTCCACTACCTTTAATTCATTGCCTTCTTCTTCTGCTGCTCCTCCTCAAGCTTCATTTCTCTTCATAACTTGCTCTTCTGTCCTTGATGTTCATCTCTAAAATGATCCCCCTCCTCACTAGTATAAATTCTGCACCATTTTTATTACTTTGTCTTCATTTCCCTTCTTTTTATTTCTGCTTCCCCAATTTCTTCCTGTGCATCTCTAAATTTATACATGTTATATTGTTATGGAAAAGGTTCCAAGCATCAGAAAACAAACATAATTTTTAAAAAATGTTACAAAAAAAAATTGACTGTATGACCATATTATCAACACGGACATTTGGTTTGGTCAGACATGTCTTAATTTTTTTAATTCCTTTTCATATTTGATGATGGTTCATGCATTTTGCCAACATATATGATGGTTTTAGTAAAAACTGGACTTTGGGACATGCATAATTATAAAGAGAATAATAGGCACAGACATCAGATAAAAAAAACTTTATTTCACAACATCCCAGTTTGAGCTTCCACTCACATTTTACATTTTAAATCCCACTACAGCATAGAGAAAATGCATCACAACATTAGAAAACAAATGTAAAAAATTAAAGAGACTCATTTGGAAAGATCCTTTGGAGAAATAATAACAGGAGGAGATCTTCAGCTGTGAGTTCATATGGAAGGGTTCATGTGTGGTCCACATTTTTGTTCTATTAAAAATAGTTTGAACATATATTGTGACACAAGTGATGCAACATGTGCAGAGAACAGTGAAACAGCCCCTAGACTCATTTAGTCATCTAGGTTATGTCAGTGTAAATAATAAGGGAGTTGGAAGCACTGGAATACTTACAAATATTGTATACTGTATTAAAATTGGTGTTTTATTCAAAAGTACATGTAAAATGTACAACCTTTTGTTTCTTTTTATGAGAAAAATACTCGGTCACTAAATAAATGAGGTATTTTGTAATCTGTTCTTGATTAAACTCTATTATGATGTACCAAGAGACTATTTGGATTTGTTAAACAATATTTTCAATTATTCATAGATTACTATCACACTATTACTACAGTCACATTCAGACCTAACAAAACCATATGCAGATATAAAAATATTTAGATATTTTAAGTCTCATGCTATTTTATGGACTTGATTTGTTCAATAATATTTATCTTTTTTCTTAAAATAATAAAGACCTTCAGGATTCTATATAAGGAACTAACCAAGCACATCATTTTTCTAACACAAGTTAAATGTGTTTTCTGATTTTGTTCTGGTAGGTTTTTTTGTTTGGTTGCTTTTTTATTTAAAAAAAAAAATAGACAAATTTTGTCCAAATTAAGAAGTAAAAATAAACATTGCCAGTCACAATGATGCAGGCATCAAATAAACCCGAACCTGAAAACCTCTGCAGCTCCTGACTCTGGTCTACAGCTGTCTGCCAATTCGTGCTGATTTTCTTTTCTTTTTAGTCTTTCATCTCTAATCTTCCCCCAGTCACTTCAAGTCAGTTGCATCAGACTCAGCAGGGATCCACCTCACCAGAGGCTGAGAGAGAAATTACTGTATATGTGCACTCACTCACATGCACATGCAGTGTCACTCACTTCCTCATATTTCCTTTTCTCTCCCCGGTGGGCTCCTCTCCTCCTCCCTCACCCATCTCTTTCTTTCCACCTCCTACTTATCATCCCTCTCTCCTTCTGGTAAGCTTTCAGCTACCCTCTCCATTTTGCATTGATGTGAGCCATGTGTCTCCTTGTGTGTGTTTGTGCCTGTGTGCTGTGTTTGTGCGTTGCGGCACAGTGCTGCTTAAAGCGGTAGCCAGCGCAAGGAAAGTGTGCGCTCAAGCAGAACAATGGCATTCTGGGTAAAAATAGCCCTTACTCTGTTGGAGGGAGAGAGAAAAGGAGGCTGAGGCTGACAAGCAGGAACTGAGAGGGAGGTGAAGACTGGAGTGTAATGACTGTGTGGTGAAAAGAGATAAACTACAGATAAAACTGTACAAAGAGCAAAGTGAAAAAACATTTTTTTAAATGTGGATGACTCAGATAAAGAGCAGATGAAGGGTGGTTGAGCAAATAAGTTTTAATACTCACAATGAACATGTGAATATTAGCACATTAAAAGAAAAGTTAAGTCAAAACTGAGAAAATTCTCAGAAACTGCACATTCTGTCTGCACCAACTGTTTCCCAAGAACTGAACATGAACTTCTCTTTTTCATCTTTGTGCCAGTTTAAAAGTCGAGGCGCTGCTGCTGACAGTAACATCTCAGAGCAGCATTCACTTTGCTTTCTTGTTTTATATTTTTAGGAGTTTTGTCTTGTTTCACCTGCATTTTGGCACATATGGGTTCTTTTACTATGAATTCCTTATTTGACCCAGATGATGTTTACAGTAGAAGGTTCATACATATGTAGCAGCCTAACCTTTGTAGTGCTTTTTAAGGAGGAAAAACTGCATGCAAATACTGAGGATGCAAATTTTATTTTCTTATTGTGAAATGCAAAAGGACAGAGGAATGCAAACTGGAAAGAAACAAGCAGGATCACAAGAAAATGAAAATCTAATAACAATCATCAAATCTGAATGCCCAATGTGCAGCAAAAACAAAAAGACAAGACAAGTAAATAAAATGAAAGCAGTAAAGAGAATTATTAGCCCTGATGGAGCTATTTGGTACTGACACTAGGAGAAAAGGTGGCAGCAGTGAAGTATTCTGCTGGACAATTTACAAACACACACTATCTGTTGGCTTGAGCATGTTCTCTTTGATAACAGAAGATATTTCAAAACAAAAAAAAAGTTGAATGGTCTTTTAGGCTCAACTCGTAAAACTGTGAGTCCATCATTTGAAAGAAGCCCCAAAATAGCAGTGTCTGAAGATGCAGCTGCCACTCCTCCTCCAGAAGAAAAGAAAACATTTTTGTTCGAGTACACTCAGCTAGAATCGAGAGTCGTTGCTGGAAGTTCGGATTAGCCTTGAACAATCGGTGGGAGAATCAAAAACTTCCCGTTATGGAGGAGGAGGTATAGGGAACATGCAAAGAATGTGTTGGTGTTAGAGGACTAAATGAGACATAATACATGGACAAAAAAATTAAAGTTAAAATACACTATTCTGTTCTGTTTTATTACTAAACTCTACTATTTAAGAATGGATTGTTGCAACCTGCAATTACACAGCACAAAGTTAGAGAATGTCTTTTTGATACGACTGAAACCCGGCTCTTTAATCGTTTCTTGCATCATCACAACAGTTGTAGATGTCTTCAACGTGTTCATCTGTTAGTTAACTGATATAAATAATGCTGCTCAGCTCAAAGTGGTACTCATTAATGTGGACTCTCAGAGTGAATGACACCTAATCAGAGATAAACACTTGAAAAGATTTGAAGAGACAGCGCGATCAAACGAGGCACAAAAGTAAAGGAGAGCCACTAAAGAGGGAGGGAGTTACAGAAAGAGCAGGTGGAAAACAGTAGAGATGGTAGATAAGTGTTGAAGAGAGAGTGCAGCATCTATCAATTATTCATGACATCAGTAATACAGCCTCTCTTCTGCTCTAAATAACATTAGCTGTCCTGGATAGAGACAGGCACGGAGACAAACAGTTGGTGAAAACTCACTGGAGACATTGAAAAGAACTTTTAAAATTACACACAAAAAAGGGAAGAAAACCACCTTATCTCATTAAAATATACAGCAGCTTCTTCAGTTTCTTACTTGAGATTATTTGTTTTGAATCATTTTTAAAATGTCCTTTTCAGACACTGTTGGTTCGGTTTTAGGTGGAGACAGATCCAGGGGTGGTGTTAGAGGAGCACTGACCCCTGATGATATCTGACCAGTCCCTGAAGTCATCCTGTTACTGAGGGTTTGACTTACAATCTGGCCTTTAAACATTTCTAACAACTAAGCTGATTTTGTGTTTATATATTGTAGAAAGTTGGACGATATATGAAAAAGAATTGAAAAATGTGTGAATTAGTGAAAAACAGCAACAAAAAAACTAGCTGTTTGGGTGAAGCATACAAGAAATGCAGCTTTTCTACATTAAATGGAACTCAAACACTCTGCATTTTGCAGATCTGCCACTATTATGGATTTTAATTTGTTTAGGTTTTTTTTTTTTTTTTGCTGTTATTTTGTTGTGAAATATGTTGCATGCATAATTTCAGATAACTTTTGAATTTGCATTTTCTCTGCTGTTGGAATACACCTGTTATTGTTCACCAGATTGTTGTACAGTTTAAACCTCACCTTCTCCTGCTTTTCACCTAGTTGTCTGCCCTTTGACAATCCCATTTGTTTAATTATTTGGACTAATTTGGCCTTTTGTGCTTTTGTCTTTCTGGCAGCGGCTTTTATTACTTTCCAGGACCAATTATCTCAATCTGAACATTACCTGACTGAGTCCTGCATCTGGGTTCTTCATTAACATTCATTATGCAAATAATAGATCCTCTATTAGTATAAAAGCTCTAAAAACAGGCTGGAGTGTGTGAAAGGACAGAAAATGTCTGGATGTTGTTTTCTAAAAAAAAATTCTTGGGTATCACATTTATAGACTGAAAAGACATTGACTCTCTTGTTAAATGTCATTTTTATGCTGTTTCTAAATTGATAGCTAATATTTTTGCTGTTGGTTGGAACCAATTAAAACACAATGTGTAGTGTGTGTGTGTGCAGGCTTGTGTGGTCATGATGAGCCCATTTTTTTGTCTGTCAGTCTTGCAGTGTGTGAAGTTGTTTGAATGGAGCTGATGTGATGAAAATACAGTGTAGCTGTCAGAACCACTTGGCCTTTTCTGAAACTTGTGTCAGCTTAGTTTAGCCTCTTACAGATCTGACAGCTCTGTTCTTTAATGAGATTTCCACAATGAGCACTTTATACGGATTTGTCTGTCTGTGTGGATGTGTGTGTGTGTGTGCGTGAGTGCGCGCGTGTGTGTGCAATAGCATCTTTTATGTGTGCAAATGACATTTAATGTTAAGGATATTAATCAAAGTGGTAAGCTGTCAATCACATTTTAATTAGGTAAAATTAATTAATATTATTTATGTAGCACCACAACAAATGTTATATCAGGGCAATATACAAAAAGTAAATAAGTCCCAGTCAAATCTAGTTACATGCAATCCAGTTAATTCCAATCCATTCCACTCAAAGTAGTTTATCTCAATGCAATTCACTCAGTCACTCGTCCATTTTCTGCACTGGCATCTATCCCAGCAGTCTTAGGGCAAAAAGTAGTGTAAATCCTAGACAGGTCACCAATCTGTCACAAGATCACACAAAGCAGAAAACCACACACACATTTCTAAAGTCAATCTAGAATCTCCAGTTAACCTAACATAAATGTTTTTGGACATTTAAATAAACTTGTCTTGGATTATTATTGGCTATCAAAGTGTTAACTTGTAATCAGTCAAAGTACTTTGTCTTGATTGGCTAATGTTCATGATGGGTGGGCACAAAGGGCAGATAAATTGATAGCACTGATTCCAGATCAGTTACATTGTAAAATGACCGTGACATGGTTTAAACGAGTTAGCTGATCTATAATCAGTTCTATTGTATAGAAAATAGGTGAAAAGTTTGAGGAACAGGGTAAAAACAAATGAAAATGGCAAGAAAGCCCAGTTCAATCAACGACTTCTTTTAAAAAGTTAATGACAAAGTTCCGGTTCTCTTAGTGGAAGGTATGCTAGCTTGTAGTTAAGAAGATTTCCGTTAGCTCTATCCTGCCATAGACAAATAAAGTTTATTAAACATAATTTATGCCAGAACAAAAGAAAATAGTCAAAAAGAATAACTTCTAAAAGTAAGACTTATTAAGCTATGTGTCTGTTAAAAGGTTTTTGCTGTATTAGCGTTGCTTTGTTGTGCTGTTAGCATCACAGCTGTGTGATGTGGAGCTGTAAAATCATCAGGATCTCAGGATGTTTGACTTCCTGGTCTGTCACACTAATATATGTTAATAATAGGAGGTGTGTTGTCTGTTTGAGCATACTGTATATTACCAGAGTCAGAACTCAAACAGTACATTGAAATTATTTAAGGGACTTGACGTGATGTGTGAAAAATGATCAGGACTCAGTTTTTGAGAGTGGAGTCTACGTGATGATAAGATCTGGTTGTTTGGTCTTTGATAAATACGACTGTGGAAAACACATGTAATGTTTGTCAAATGCCTTTCTTTGAAATGGTCTCCTCCCTTTTAAGACCTTTAATTTTATGAAATGGTTCTGTTTTTCAGTCCAGTGACATATTACATTTTTCATGTTACTAACTTTTAAAATAGTATTTTTTGTATTTTATTGTTTTTTATCAACAGGTATTTCTTTAAAAGAACATATACTAAATATCATTGTACTCCAGCAAAGAAATGGAAATTTGGGTGTACTTCCTCTCAAATGTTTATTGTGTATTCTTACAAACTTTTTTCATCACGTTTATGTCATAATATGTTTTTAAAATAACCAAACAGGAAGTGTGAAAATAAGCAGGTAATCATTTATTGTTTTTGTCCTCTGTCTTCTCCCTGCTTTAGAAAAAAGAATGGTTATGTCTCAACTGCCAAACACAGCGGCTGATGTCTGGAGGTGGTCTGGATGACCTTCCTCTTCCCGTTCCTCATCCATCCCCAAAGCACCAACCTATGGGTTCACCTCGTCACCAGACGCCAACCAGCCAGCAAAGTCCTCTTCACAAGCCCACTACTACCACTCAGCAGGGGCCCAAACCAGCCCAGACTCAGAAAACACAGATGGGGACTGGTGTTAGTGGACCATTTGCACCTTCGTCTGCCAAACAGTCAACTGACACCAAGACCACAGCACCAGCTACAACACCAGTGCCAACCACTGAGACCCAGAAACAGCCAAAACCAACAGAGGAGAAGCCCAAGACTGAGCCTGAGAGCCAAACTGCCAAAGAGACTAAACCCTCCCAGATGAAAGGAGAGCAGATCACACCAATCAAGGAAATTAAGAAGTCCAGGCATTACGATGTAAGTCTGAATTTTCTTTTTAAATAAAAAGACATTGTGTGATCATCTGTGTAAAATACAAAACAATCCTATACACAGTCTTTACATAAAAACCTATAAAATCTAATCTGGTTTTAAGGGGACTTTCTGTATTTAATGTAGAGTAATATACTATTTGATGTACTTGGAAGTAAACATATTACGGCTGGTTAAAAAGGAAGGCTGTGTAGCTGTTTTAGAGTGGCCCTACTCCACATTTATACCAATTTTCATCAAGACTAAAAAGCTGATGTGTTGTCACCAGAATTAAGCCAATTTTCATCTTCTAAATCACAGTGGTGGACATGATGTGATGGATAGTTTGATAATAAGCCATTTCACTTCATTCGTTGATTCAGTTTGACATCATGCCACGTTCGAGCTTCTTGTTAAGAGATAACCAAAACTGAGCAGTGGTGAGTGATTTAGAGAATGTGTCCTAACAATGTCATTCCTAAGTGGCCCAGTAACCATAGAAACTCTTGCTTGAACCAGTTAATATGATTTACTTTAAATTTATCAAAAATACTGGATGTTGATATAACAGCTGCTGCTATCAGCTTTCATGTGTGTTGCTGTATTCCCATTATCATTTGTTAGTAGCTGCCTAATTATGTTGGAAGATTGTGTAAAACTCACTGCTTTATTACAAAAAAAAGTGAAAAGTGGATGGTGATTCAGGCATCTGGAAATGAAAACATATACTTATAACTAAAGAGCCTTTGTATATTCAAATCTAATTGGACATTTTTTATGTGACAGCCTCACATTAAAAGGTTTTGTCTTCAGAACTGTCTAATACCTAAAATCTGATCATTTCTTCCAAAGATTTTATTGTTATTATTATAAATAATTAACATACCATTCATTGTCTAGTGCTGCTTAAGAGATTTTAGCATGTTCTGTTTTTGTTTAAGTTGTAGTAATACCATTTTTCTTCAGTTAGTCATCTGTTACTTTTACTTAAAAGCCAAAAAACAAGTGTGACAGTGGGTCAAACCTTTTATTTTTATGACAAGACTTTTTTAGCTCCTTTCTGCAAGCGCAATAAAGTTGGTCTGTTTTAGATCCTATGATTTTACAGGATTTCCCACATGTCTTGCTGTTCTGATTTCAAAGTGAAACTGATTACAATATTCTGTGTTTTCATTTTTTGTTTGAACAAACCACAAAATAAAGTCACGTCCCAGTGAGCTCTTGCTCTCTATTAATATTGATGTTATTTGCAAAAGCAGTAAATCTTTTGTTGCCATCACAAGCGTTATATTTGCAGTACAGTTCCAAGTGAGATGCCTCTGTGTTTATAGCTGCACGGAGATTCTTCACTTACTGTATGTACAATAAGATGTACTGATTTGGGGTTTAAAGTCAAGCAGTAAAGCATAATGAATGTGAACTGGCCTTGTCCTTTCATTGATTTGATCTCAAAATAAGAACGATTAGTTTTACTTAATTTTATTTAACATTTCTTGGCATTTTGTGCTATTACCTCTTTATTTACTTGTTTAAAATGTTGCTCTTAGAATAGAATGTGCTTCTTTCTGAACAATATATCAGAAACGTTTTCATCATCACATTATCAATGTGTGCAATATTAATATTGTAAAGGACTGCAGCAACTCATACATTTATCTCAGTAACTTTTCGGGGGCCAATCTAATGGACTCTCACTGCTTTTAATGTTCAGACTCTTTAAGTAATAGTGATCGAGATGCCAAAGCAACATGAGTGTGTTGTGAGCATCATGATGATATAACAAAAAGAGAGGGGTTATCATAAAAGCATGATTTTCTAATTGTGTTCAGCCACTTTCTAGGAAGTCAATTATATTCAATTAATTGCCACGCCCACCTTTTAGTTTACTTCAGTTTTTCTTGTGTATTGTTTTAAAATGTGCACTTATAGAAAATGTTTTTGTCCAAACAAGTTAGTGATTCTCTTCTCACATCACGTACGTAGCATCAAGGGATATGATGCAATATTTATTGTTGCCATGGCAAAATTAGTCTCAAAATCGGATTATGGAGATTAACAAGATACCGAAAGGGACAGATACAGAAAAGAGACCAAATGAAATAGTTTTTATTAAATTATCACAATGTGTTATGATTGGCATGCCATGAACACAATAAACCTTCTAGACTTTTACTTTATTTGAGAGCAGATGAGCTCCTCATTCTTTGGGAAACTGTTAAAAAGAAAGTACAGAAATGTATACAAACAGTAACTGAAAGGTTGTTGTGTTGAGATGGTTTAACAGTCCATTAGGCGTTAGAATTTAATGTTACCAGATAATGAAGACAAAAGCAATAATGATATATTTTCAGTCGTTTTTATTCCATTCATGTCCATTTTTAACCTTTATCAAAGTCATAATTACAAACTTTAAATGTAAAAACATAGTTTGACTCATTTCTTTCCATAAATGGCTTTGTGAAAGTCATTCATTTTTGAGCATTAAATGAATGCTTTAGTTAATCCTCTGGGAAGCAATTTCTCTATTAGCATTTTAGAATGAGCACAAATCCGTACACATGTTACTAAATGGTGCTTTGCTTCCTCTTCAGTATTTTTATGTAAATACCTTGCCCCTTTGTGACTTTCACTATAATTAATCTTTTTAGAGACAGTTTTCAACCTATCATTTTGGGTCAGTCTTTGTTTAAAATGAACTGTTTATTAATGCAGAGCTCCTTATTGTTTTATAGGTAACGTTTCATAAAATTCTGGAGCATTAACTCAAATGCCATGAGGAGCTTGTTAAATCCCAGTATGTAAATAATTGTCCCAAATTATGTCTAAAAAGTTTTACACAAACAAATTACTGAAGCTTTTAAGTTATTTTAGAAATTGTGTTTAATAGGATTTTCGCTGCTCATCATTTTCTTAAATTCTAAAATGCAGGATTAGTTGTTTTTTTTTATTATTAAACTGCAGCTTTTTTCAAATAGAAACATGAGTTTTTCAATGTCTTTTTAAAATGTATATTTTTTTGTATTTTACTGAAATGGATACAGAGTGATGTGTGTAAACAAAATCAACACATGCTTACATTTCCCCCCCAAAAAAGTGACCTAAATATAATATCCTACCTCCCCCAAATCTAATATATTTATTTTGTTTATTCTTTTTTTTTAGGATACAAAAAACAACAGCACCCATGACTTGTCACGCAGCCCTCAGAGCCTCAGTGACACTGGCTACTCCTCGGATGGGATCTCCAGTTCACACAGTGAAATTACAGGCCTAATCCAGGAGGAGGAGATGAAGCTGAGTGAGAGGGGGATCAGTGGGCGGGGCTCCCCACCAAGCCCCTCTGAAATTACCAAACTTGAGAGCTCCATGAGACCACTCCTGGAGAAGAGCCTCTCTGAGGAGAAGCCTGACAGACGGGGAAGGAAGCACAGAGACAGAGAACATCGCCCGCGTTCACTTTCAATCCCACCTGATGCATACGACTCTGATGAGGAATTAGAGGATATACTGGAGGAAGAGGAAGATGGTGGTGACTGGGAGGGGAAAAGAAAAGAAGGGAAGGATGAAAAGAAAGAAAAGAAAAAGAAGGACAAGGAGGCTGACCCCACAGAGATGACTGATGAGGAGTTCATGAGGAGACAGATAATGGAAATGAGTGCAGATGAAGATAATGAGGAGGAGGACGAGATGGAGGAAGATGAAGATGAGGAAGATGAGGGTTATGGCTACCAGAAACCCAAGAAGAGCCACCATAAGCACATCCTGTCTGACTCAGGGAAAGAAAAGAGACGCCTTCAGCACCATTCAAGCAGTTTTGAGGAGGAAACCAAAAGCTCTACTGATGTTTATAAGGGGTCAGTGGAAGAGGGTGAGGAAGATTTGATGGCATCACAAGGGGGGCTGAGGCGCTTCAAAACCATTGAACTAAACAACACTAACAGCTACAGCAGAGATATGGAGCTGAGTAGTGAAAATGACTTAAGCCTTGATAGAGAACCGGAGCTAGAGATGGAGAGCCTGACTGGTTCTCCTGAGGAACGTTCTGGTCGAGATTATTCTTCAACTCTTCCTCCAACTTCCTCTTCATATGGCTCAGGACAGTCGCCCACGTCTATCTCATCAATGGAAGAAGACAGTGACAGTAGCCCAAGCAGGAGGCAAAGACTAGAGGAGGCCAAGCAGCAGAGGAAAGCACGCCACCGCTCTCATGGTCCTCTGCTTCCCACTATTGAAGATTCTTCAGAAGAGGATGAGCTAAGGGAAGAAGAGGAACTTTTAAGAGAACAAGAGAAGATGAGAGAAGTAGAACAGCAGAGAATAAGAAGCACAGCACGAAAGACCAAAAGGGATAAAGAGGAGCTGAGGGCACAGCGGCGCAGAGAAAGATCCAAAACACCACCTAGCAATCTCTCACCAATTGAAGACGCTTCCCCTACAGAAGAGCTCAGGCAAGCAGCAGAAATGGAAGAACTTCATCGTTCCTCTGCTTCTGAATATTCCCCTCAAAGTCTGGATTCGGAGGCTGAGGGGTATGAGTCTAAAATCTATAAGTCAGGCAGTGAGTACAACCTGCCTACTTTTATATCTTTATACTCACCGATTGAGAAATCATCCTCCACAACAACCACAACTGCACCATCGTCAACCTCAAAACCTCTGAAAAGTGCTGAAGAAGTTTACGAGGAGATGATGAAGAAGGCAGAGATGCTTCAAAAACGAGATAAACTACAGCAGCAACAGCAACATGTACGGCATGGCCAGTATTACGAGGAAGACATCAATGGACAGAATTATGATGATGACTATGACTATGAACAAGATCAAACTGGATATGACAATGAAGCAGCAGAGACAGAAACGGATATCTATGAGGAAATCCGACAAACATCTCAGAACATCACTAAAATGCAACAGGCTACAGATGAACAAGTTGAGATTGAAATTGAGAGCTCCTTTCCAGATAAACAGCTTTTAGACACAGGCTCAGCCTTTGCTAAGCTACTGGAGCAAAGCAATGCTCTCCTAACTCCGGGAACAAGCCCCACCCAGATCTCAGCTCCCGTTTCTTTTGCAGAGACTGGTGGTAGGATACCTGATGTGAGAGTAAGCCAGCACTTCACTGCAAAAGATGGACACAAAGATAGGATCAAAAGCCAAGCAGGAAAAAATGGGATAACTCCAACTGTGGCTGCTACCACCATTGCAGCTTATGGAGTTTATGCCAGAGATGCAGTGACACTCTCCCAAACAGTATCGAGCCACACTATAACGTCTACCCAGTCTGATATGTCTCGCAGACACACAGGAAGTTTTGCCACATCCTCAGCAACAGTCTCAAGCGTATGTAGCAAGATAGCAGAGATTACCCAGGCTTACAGTCAAAGAGAGGTGATTACCAGAAGGGTTGGGGATGCCAGGGGTGTCCAAATACGAGACAACTCAATTGAGCCACGTTCTCCCAAATATACTACTTATTACAGGAGTACCAGTCCACCTCTCTCTCCATCACCACCACCACCTCAGAGTCCCACTCGCTCTCCTTCCAGAAGAGCCACCGCAGAGTTCTCCACACAAACATTTAGCTCTGCTTTGAGAATGGAGCCAGCTGGTTCTGGGCCTACATCACCGGTTATGGCTCAAGGAACCCAGACAGCCCATAGATCAGTTTCCCCACGGCTGTATCGACAACAGTCTTCCCAGGATGCCCCATACTCGCCACCTCCATGCCCAACTAGGCCAGTGACTGTGAACACCGCTACTTCTCCCTTGTCTTCACCTACTCGATTTAGTCGCCAGTCAACATTTGACAATTACTCCCCTTGTGGCAGCCCACCAGACACGCCGCCTTACCAACATTCTCCTACACGCAGCTTCTATCAAGCACAAAGAGTAGAGAAAGTAAATGTTGGGACAAGTATGGTCACAACAGCCAGCCTATACAGCAGAGGTTCTGTATCAATGGATAATATCTCCCTTTGTAGAATATCTACTGTCCCAGGCACCTCAAGAGTAGAACAGGGACGTATGATCCAGGGTGGGAGTGTTGTGGATCTCAGAACAGCCACCAAACCAGCTCCTATTATCATGACCGACCAGGGAATGGATCTCACCTCCTTAGCTACAGAAAGCAGGAAATACCATGGTGGAACTGAGAGCAGCAGACATTCAACAATTATACAGCCTCTCATTATGAACCTAAACACCCAGGAAACCACAACACCAACCACTGTGAGTGTCACTGTGGCTGCCTCTATGTTTATGATGCAGCCAAAACAGCCCACAGTTTATAGTGACCCCTATCAAAACCGAATGGATCTGGGTCAGGGCATGGGTTCTGCTGTGTGCCTGTCTCCTAAACAAGCACCGATCTCTCCCCCAATCGACCCATCAATACCAAAAATTGATGCCAAACTAGAAGACCTCAGCATTCAACAGAGAGAACTGCAAAAACAACAAGAGAAGCTACAGAAACAGCAAGAGCTACTTGAACAACAGTTACAACAGCATCATCACTTGCAACATCAACAACAGGCTTCTGTTTTGACTAAGTACAACCTTGCAGGCCCAATTTCACCTTTACTCAAAAAAAACTTGCTAGTCAGCCAGACGAGCACTGCCTCGGTTGTGGTTAGTGCTGTTTCACCAGTTGTTAACACTGAATTGTATGGCAGTAGTCCCATTGAGCTGAAAGGAAAACCAAGTCCTCCTGGTTTGATGTCCGGAGGTAAATCACCACATAGTATGGTAGTACAAGTGGATGGAGAGCCAGGGCCAGAGCCAGTCAGAGCTGTGACTCAACTAGTGAAGGTGGAAGAAGGACAAGATGCAGTAGATCTGACTGGAGGCCAAATTAAGTCTGACAGCCAGCCAGCTTGCTGTGATGTTGTTTACAGGCTTCCATTTGGTGGAAGTTGTGTTGGCAGTTCTGAGAAAGAGGGTATAAGGCCACCATCTGCTCCACCTATCACCTATGAGCCTGAACAAGAAGGGCAACCAGGAAGGTACCATGAATATCCAATGGATGCACGTAAGGCCTATACTTTACCTTTTCCTGGTCGACTCCAGCCTTCAATGTCTGATACCAACATTGCTGATGCTGGACTACAGTCCTACCAATATAAAATGGAACCACCCCTCCAACACTCAGGTGAGCTTGCAATGGATTTAACTGCTTTAAAACAAGGCTATGGAGGCTATATAGGGATGCAGTATGGTTCTTATACAGATTTACGACACGGAGGAGACATTTCAGCTCAGACACTGCCTATAAGGAGGTATAATTCCTTGTCTAACATTAGTTCAGATTATGGATATTCTGCTCGTGACATTGCTAGCTTCCAAGAAGCTAACTTGGCTCAGTACAGTGCTACAACTGCAAGGGAGATCAGTCGAATGTGTGCAGCACTTAACTCCATGGATCGGTATGGAAGCAACCCAGACCTAATGCAGTTTGGCAGCTTGGGGAGAGGTACTGGTCCAAGTGCCTCCAGACTTGCAGCAGGCATTGGATTGAGGCAGAATTTCATGTTTGGACTAGATGGGAAGCCACTCTCTCAAAATCAAGCATTAACCAATCTCATCAATGCCAGGCAGGCAAGCCTTAGAGCCATGTACCCTGCTGCCATTAGGTCTTCAGATGGAATGATTTACTCCACCATTCAAACTCCCATTGCTTCAACACTCCCAATTACAACTCAGCCTGCCTCTGTTCTTCGACCACTACTGAGAGGCGTCTACAGGCCATATGCATCTCCCAACATGACACCAGTGCCCCTTTCCAGTCTTACCAGATTACCAATTAGTCCCAGAATGCCCTTAATTGGACAAGCTCCGGTTCGCTATCCAGCACCTGGTCTTCTTCAGACAACTTCATCCACTGTCACCACTACTGCAGCAGCAGCAACTTCAGCACCCACAGTGGCCCTTGCTTCTTCTTCTCTGACAACTGCAAGCTCAATAGTCCAGGATGAACCAGTTTATCTTGGCAAAGGTGTAGCAGTGACATCAGCAGAGGTCACTTTGGTACAAGCTGTTATACCATCTGAACCACAAGAGCAGCCAATAAACCTGTCCCAGGCCCACATTAATAGTCAACAACAGCAACAAAAACCAGTAGCAACTGCTCAACAGCCACAAGCTCCTCCTCCAGCTCATGCCTACCTACCCACAGGCCCTGCAATAAGCCATGGCTACACCCAACCTGTAGCAGCCCCATCTGTCCCCGCCAGTAGCTTGCCCATTCCAGGTGGTCTTCCCCCATTTCCTCCACCAGGTGCCATTCACAAGGAGGGTGAAACTGAGGCAGAAAGGCTACACCGACAACAAGAGCAGCTCCTACAGATGGAGAGGGAGCGTGTGGAGTTAGAGAAACTCCGGCAACTGCGTCTGCAAGATGAGCTGGACCGTGAAAGAATGGAGCTGAAGCTGCACAGGGAGAAGGAGCAGATCCTGGTGCAGAGAGAGTTACAGGAGCTGCAGAACATCAAGGAACAGGTAGAGGGAGAAAAGCTAGTTTGGAGGACTTAGTTTGTGTGTGGTCTGGTGTTTTGTGTCTTTTGAACGGCAGTCTTTTTTGGTTTTTAGTTGTGCCACTTGTAAGCTATTGAATTAGAATTTTTCTGAATAATCATGAGAATTTTTGATCAGTGTTTCATGTTTCCTCAAATGACAGATTATTTAAATAGTGAATGCATGACAGTTTCTAGTCAGCATGACAACTTTATTGGTTTTTGCTCTATGGAGTTGGTGTTTACCCACTTGCATAAAGAAAAATGAGTTAAACAGGCATTTTAACACTTCAGAGTTTTCAAAATGTAAGGGATACTACTTGCATGCATTTGTTGACATGGTTTTTTTGTACATTGTGTTTGTATTATTATGTCTGTAGTTTGTGTGTATATATGTCTGTCTTACTGATAATGTTTATCTATTGCTTCATGTTTGATTTTTTTCTTTTTGATTCATGATGGAATACCATGGAATGTTGGACCATGTTCCATATGATTTTCAGATTTGTAACTAAAGCAAATTTTGATTTGAATAAGATGTAAATGCTAAGTAATCCTATCCAGGTATATATTTATATGTAATGCTAGCCCCTAATGGACTTTTGAAGATGTTTTAACAATTAACCAAAGAGCTAACACAACCATTTTCTTCTGTTTTAATAGAACAAGCAGTTGAAAGTCTTTCAAGTTAACTCTGTTAAACAGGTTGGGATGCCTTCTTTAATGAGAATGAACTAGAAACTGAATGCTTGATATGCATCTCATAACATACAGCAGAGGCAAAACATCTAACCTTTTTTTTGCACCAACCTGTCATTTGAGCTGCAAAGAAAATGCATCAAATGTTTTCTTATAGGCATTACGTAACTGGTAACAGAAATTACCAGTACACGCTGCATTTCATTTCAGTTGCACTTCAGTTCTTGATTTCTACTGAATATACAAGTATGACTAACTTGAAATCATTCTTGAAACTAATCCATCAGCATAAGAGGAAATTGTCACATTTACTTTCAGGAAATTTGATTTGCACTTTTGAAAACTAGTAGCCTTCAATTTGTTCAAACCCTGTTCTTTTTGTTATCTCTTTGTTTTTATATTTGTCTTTATGTTCTCACCTTGTTTTCTTCCATTTCATATTTTATGGTTTCATCCCTTCCCATTTTTTTTCTCATTCCTTTGTCATTCTTCTTCAAACACCTCTGTCATATTCTCTTTCTGCGTTTTCAGGTGTTGCAGCAACAGCAGCATGAGCGTGAGAAACAACTTGTTCTTCAGCGGGAGCAGCTGGCCCAGCAGAAGTCCCAGCTAGACCAGATACAGTCTTTACAGAAGCAGCTCCAGCAGCAGCTGGAAGAGCAGAAGAGGCAGAAAACAGCTGCTGTAGCTCAAGGCGTTCAGGTGATGAACTCTGATCTGGATTTATTCAAACTTAACTTACTCAAACAGGATAAATAATTTAATAGTGTAACATATTAGACATGATTCAGACATAATTTATATATTTTTTGTGTTAATCAGATGTTTTGGTCCAAATTAGTTACATTTTGAGCATCTTTGAACTTAAACGTTTCATTTCTAAGAAGGACACTGCCAAACTTTTTGCTATGTTTTCATACAAGTTAATCCATAATTTTTTTAGAAAGATTCAGCTAAAATTACTTATTTTTTAGGTAAAAATATAAAAACAAAACAGAGCTTTATGGCTGTATTGTTCAACATTTGCTGTTTTTTGCTAGCCACTCTGCATTATTATTGCAAAATGTATTTGATCAGTGTTAGATAAGGTGGAGTCACAAAGCCTTCTCATCATAAATATCTGTATCAATTCTGACCATCTTATCCCTTTGTTTTCTACAGTTTGATATGAGCGGACAACCACTGCACCCCTATGCAGACTCTCAGATGAGCTCTCGTTCCCTCCCTAACTCTTCTTCAGAGATGTGTCTAAGGACCCAAGACGAGCAAATAGAGACCAGGGCTGGGATGAGGAAACACAGCTCCATGAGCAGACTGAGCAGGGACACCATGGATGGAGATGGTGTGGTGTTCTACGGTTCCTCCCGCAGGAATGTGGATAGTTGTGTGCAAACTGATGATGAAGATGGAGAGGAGAGGTAACAATATTTGTGTGTTTGTTTGTGGAATGAGTGAGGGGACATGCACCTGTATTATTGCGTACAGTTGGTATAAATGTAGGTGACTGTATGTTTTTGCACAAGGGTTACGTTGATAATCTTACCAGCTGGGAATAGAGACATGAGCTGTACTTTTCATTTCTTCATTTCTCTCTTCTGTCACCAGGTACATGATGCGTCATCGCACTAGAAGACGTGGTCGCAGCGTTGACTGCTCTGTCCAGACGGATGACGATGAGGACAAGACCGAACATCCAGTTCGTCGAAGACGTTCTCGTTTCTCCAGGCACTCTGAGTCCAGTACAACTGGCAGCAGCACTACTGCGACAACCACCTCAGCTACAGATACCAAAACTAACACATCCAAGGTAGTTTCCTCCAGTATCGCCGTGCAGACCATCAGAGAAGTGTCTTGCCAGACAGAGGTAGAGCACCTAGGAAGAGTCTCCCCAGCGATCCATGTGACAATGCCAGACCCTAACAAAGTTGAAATTGTGCACTATATTTCTGGACCAGAACGAACACAAAAAGGACAATCTCTTGCATGTCAGACTGACCCAGAATCGCAGTCACAGGGGGTTGTAGCTCCCCAGCTCAGCGTACCAACTACAGTCAGTCCATATTCTTCCTCTACCAGTACAGGAACACAACAATCTAGTTCTGCCGAACTTCTGACCCAGCAGCGCCAGCAGCAACACATCTCTGCAAATGCAGCCAAGTTTGAGCGACGTCGTCCTGACCCACTCGACATCAATTATCAGCCTCACAACCACCTCCACAATGAATCGATCTCCAGCATCATCCGTCAGCAGCAGACAGTCCCAAAATCTCCACAAGTTCTCTACTCTCCCGTCTCCCCAGTGTCCCCTCACCGCCTGCTGGAGACCTCTCTGTCAAGCGAAAGACTGAATAAGGCCCACGTCACACCTCAGCAGAAGTCCTATACTGCTGAATCCCCACAGCGACACCCCTCTATGCCCCGCCCCATCAAGAGCACGCAAAGGTCCATGTCAGACCCCAAGTCCCTCAGCCCCACCACAGATGAACACAACAAGGCCAGGCTGACCCTGTATCAACAGCAAGCTCTACAGAGCCAGGTAAAGTTATTAAAACTGTTCTGAAATACACAAAACATACATTCAGAATATTACTAACAGGCTAGACTAGAATGGAGTAAGAGGACATTTTAGACACCATAATTAAACATGAAGAAACCACATTTAAAGAATGACAGGAATGTGTAAATTTTGTACACAAAGTAACATTTAAAAAATATATTTAATTTTAAAATCCTGTTGAACAGAGGGGGTTGTGTATGTGTGCATGTTGGTAGTGCATATAACTGCAGTGGTTGTCATCAAATTTTTAAAACCTTTAAGGCCAGGTTTTAAAATAAATTTGAGCCTAATGTATTCAAAATGTTTGAGGGATTTTTCTAATCCATATTCTTCACAAATTATGAACTTTAGATGATCTAAAAGTGTACAAGCCAACAACAGATATTAATCATTTTCTTCATAGCTTCCATTATTCAGACTACTGCTTTAAAGGTGCAATAGGGAATTTGCAAACAAACTAGGTAGAGCTAGCTATTTTACACAAACGCAGTTCACGAGCTCTCACCGGATGTGGGTGTAACGTTTTTGTAAATGTTTGAAACTGTTCAGAAGTTATCGTCTTCCATATTAATGCATCTTTAACTCAGTCATGCGAGATTGCCCCACTGTGTGCTCCCCCAGTATTCCCATGAAATATACATGTTTCACATTCAAAGAGCATTAAAACAAGACAAAAACAAAAAACTATGCAAACTCTTTGAATAAGCACAAGAAACTAATACATGTAGTCTATAATTATGAATTTGTAAATATTAAGCCACAAAATAATTTCTCTCTGTGTCATGGCCGTGGCTCAGACTCATAAATGACAGGTCAGTTTTTAGATGAGAAGTCAGCTTTTGGTAGAAAAGATTTTTTGTTTAAAAAAAACCCAAAGGTTAACATTCACCTTCAAAACGCTGACTGCAGAAAACATTGACTCATCTGTAAACAATACAAGTGTGTGGCTTGTTTTGGCAGAGTAGAAAATAAAACGATACTTTTTCAAAATTTTACATTGCCTTATAGTATTCCACATGTTAGTTCTTCTTTATATTAAGTGAATAAATGTGGTATCGTAAATGCTAAATACTTTAAATACTAAATAGTATTTGTCTTTAGTATTAGATAATACATTTACACAATGTTGAATCACAATTACCACTAATTCTTGTGCTTTTGTGCATCTTCTAACATAAACTTCAATCTTGTTTCCTGTTGTCTTTGTCTGTTCGTCTATATGTCTCTTTTGTCTACCTTTTATGTCCCCTGTTTCGTCCTTTCTATTCTTTTGTTTCTTGACCTTTTCTCTTTTTGAGTTTTTCTCCTTCCTTTTTATCCTGTTCCCTTTCTATCTTTGGTGCATATTTTTTTCTCCTAAATTTCTTCAAGTTTCTTCATTCACTGTCAAACCACTATTGGAAAAATAAACTTTTTCCTGTCATTGCATACATTCATTTTCATTCTTTTCACTGGTTTCTTTCATCAATATTTTACCGCTAATGTTACAATTCTCTTTCCACATTATGTTTACTGTGTTGTCTTGTTTCCTTCCTTGTTCATTTGTGTGTCTTGTTGGTTTGGTAAATTTATTAATCAACATTTCCTTCAACATGACATTTACCATTTTTAATTTCTGATCTGTTTCTTGTATAACTTTCTCACTGTTATATATTCCATCAACTATTCTTCACCTTCACCCCTGCCCCCTTAACCACTCCCTGCCCCATTCTTGTGTTTTTTCTCTTCAAACGCTCCCCTTGCTCTTTTGCCCTCTCCACATTTTCCCACTCCTCCATCCCTTTCTATACCCTCTCTTTCTTTCTCTCCAGCTGGCAGCCTTACAGCAAAGCTCTTTGCTTCGCAAAGTCAAGCGAACCCTGCCCAGCCCTCCTCCAGATGAGACGGGTACATCAGCTCACCTAACCATGATGACGCCCATCCAGCAACAGCTCTACCTGCCCTCCGTGCCCAGCCTCAAGCCCAGCTCAAGGTCCGGCCTAGCCGCCAAAGCCAGCCTCCTCAAAGATCTCACTCATGAGCTGAAGGCCGTGGAGCAAGAGTCAACCAAGCTTAGAAAGCAGCAAGCTGAACTGGAGGAGGAGGAGAAAGAGATTGATGCTAAACTGAGATACCTAGAACTGGGAATCCACCAGAGGAAAGAGACTCTGGTGAAGGAGAGAGAAAGAAGGGACATTGCCTATCTGAGATGTATGGGGGATACCAGGGACTATATGTCTGATAGTGAGTTGAATAACTTGCGTTTAGCAGCTGCAGCTGCATCACATGAGGCCAATGGACTTCTAACAACTAGACCAAGTACTGCTCCACTTAGCCAATTTACCAGTGACCTTAATACAGCTGCCCAGTATCCACCAACCTCATCCTTCATCTCCTGTCAGTATCCCCAGAGTCAACCAGCAGCACCATCTCAGCAGTCAAGTGTGCCATACCAGTCATCAGTATTCAACCAGCCTCCTTACCCAACAGTGTCACAGTCACAGGCACTACCACAGCCCATTCCCCTCCAGAGCCATGTTCCTCCTCCTGGACCCTCCTACCAACCTCAAACATCTTACCCTTCTCACACCTACCCCCAAACTCAGCCCCCATACCCCCAGACAGATACGGGGTTACCAACTGCACCTCAGCCTCAGCCTCCACCAGGACCCACAGGTTTTGGGCCTGCACAACCCGGTCAACCTCCTTACCCCACCCACAGCTCACCCTATCCCAGCTCTGTGTCCCCCTACCCCAGCCAGACCACCCCATACCCTGGACAACCCCAAGCTGATATCCTGACAGTTCATCCAGGAAGACCTAGACAGACTTCACTTGCTGAACTTGAGCATAAGATGCCAACTAACTATGAGACAATCAGCAACCCCACTGTTGTGGTCACCACCACAGCCCAAGATGTTACCTTTTCCAGTGGAGCTCCATCTTATGGTCCGTACACAGGAACAACAACATTGGCAAGCTCCTATGGGCCTTATGGATCTGCCCCCGTGTCTAGCAGCTATGGTGGTTATTCTACAGTGCCACCTAGCACTTATGGTCCATATACTTCAACCACAGCTACTTCATATGGCCTGTATACCACCACCACTGCCAATACCTATGGCTACACCACCACAACAGCCAGCTCTTATGGACAGTATACCTCCACAGTTTCCAACGCCTATGGACACCCTGTAGACAGTCCTTCTACCTACAGTACAGCAGATGGGATGTATGGGGCTCCTGGCTTAGAGCAAAATATTCCAAGAAATTACATGATGATTGATGATGTTAGTGAGCTGACGGCAAAGGATGGGCTGGGCACGACAACAGGAGACATGATGCATCATGGCGGCAGTGGACGTTACCCAGGCGATATCCATGGCCATGGCAGCACAACTGGCAGCACAGCGCGTGGGGGAACTGGCAGCTCCCCTTATGGCAGGGCACCTGAGGAGGAAGCAGCGATGCAGGATGAGCTGTACGACCATCATGGCAGGGGTAAGAGCAGCTACAGGCACGGACCTCTAGGGGGCAGCAGCAGCAGCGTGAGCGCTAGCATGGGTGGGGGATCCCCCTATTACTATGACTTTGACTACAAACATGGCAGCCTCCGCTCTGGAGTACAGAAACCTTTGTCGTCCGCCAGAAGCCTTCTGGCTCCAGCTGTCATGTCATCCAAACGCAACAAGCACAGGAAACTGGGGAGTATGGAGCAGAAAATCTCAAAGTTTTCCCCTATTGAGGAGGCTCGAGATGTGGAGGCAGACCTTGCCTCCTATTCCTCAGCGACAGGTGAGGCTTACCCCTCCTCCCACGTTCGAGGGCGCCAGCTGATCGAGGATTATGGCTTTAAGAGGAGCACGTATGAGGGCAGCAGTGGCATCACTCATAGTAATCGATACTATGGTATGATGGTGGATGAGGACGATCGGATTTACTACACCTCCACTGGTCGCTCCCGTTCCACTGGCTACGGCATGGACAAGATCTCATCCAGGGATTACCATGGGTATCGAAGCCGATCCTACGAGAGAGATGACCGATCCTACAAATCTGGCTACAGGGGGCGCCACCCAACCAGGCAGTACTCTGAGGAGGAGAGTCCACTCAGCCCCTTGGGAAAGTTCATGGGTTCTGGGCGCTCTTCAAGCTTAGGTCCTGACCCATATGACAGTCACAGCAGTAGATATCATTACTATTATGGCAATTATGGTTCCAGTCACTCGCTGCCAGATGTTCAAGACCACATAAGGGACCTCCCCCGGACACATGTCTACAAATCGGATGATACATACATTATAGACGATTATCATTGTGCTGTATCAGACAGTGAAGGTAATTGTGGGAGCTGATTTCCCACACAGTCTCACTACCTACTTCTGCTCCCACCGTTTATCTAAACATCCCCCACCCACCCAGAAACTAGACCTAGCAAAGAAAAAGCAAAGGAGAGACAGAGATAGAACTTGCATGTCAATGTTTTCTTCTTCCTGAGATTCACTTGGAGCTCTGTTATCAGTGGACTGCTGTCTGTCTGTCTGCCTGCCTGTTCGTCCTTCCGCCTGTCCGTCCAGTCGTCTCTTTGTTCAATACTCGCATGGTTCTCCGGCGTGGTCGTCTTTGTCTTCACCACACTCCGACTCGCTTGAGAGGTCTTTGCACGACCAAAATGGTTCAGTCTTTAATTGTGCTTTGGGTACTTTGTTCTCGTCTTTAATGTATGAATTTCTGTCAACATTGCAAAACAGTCCCCCACAAAATGTTCTACTAAAATACATTTTTCTATGTAGCGTGTTTTTGTAGTCTTAGAGCAGCAGTCAGTTCATATTTGTTAAATTAAAAATAATATGCCATTTTCAAATGTTTGGCAAGGCAATTGTTACATCTTAAAAAGCAGCTGCTGACAGAGACTGTTTTGCAGTTTTTATCTTGTCCTGTTTATCTTGTCTTGTTTTGTCTGAAGTCAAGATGTGATGTAATCACTGCATGTATGTAGAAGTCTTATTTTTTGCCTTTCTTTCTGTCTTCCCCTACCTTCTGTTTTCTTTTGCATGCGGTTGGCCTTCTTTCTGTCCTCTTCCTTCTTTCAGCCTGCATGCCGCTGTCTCCAAACGACATGGAGATTGACTGTGATCTGCTCTCGGTTTCCAAAGCCTACCACTTGGGCCAGGAAGAAACTGACTGGTTTGAGAAACCACGCTCCAGTTCCCGACACTACGGCAGCAGCCACTCAACTGGGAGGAGTCGACATGGTGTCAAACACACCTACCATGATTATGATGAGCCTCCTGAGGAGGACCTTTGGCCCCAGGATGATTATGGTCATGGAGGACGGCATTCGTCAACCCGTGACCACAGACACCACGGCAGTTCTAGCCGCCACTCATCCTCGTCGCGTCACTCAGATGAGCAAAGGTCCTCGAGGTCCTCTAAAGGGCACCTCAAGGACCCAACTATGCGCCACGATCCCTCAGGACGATCTTCATCTACAGGAAGACGTGGTGAGTCAAGGTCCGGAGGGTATCACTCTACAGACTACTCAAGGGATCCATCTGGGCACCATCATGGCCAAAGATCTTCTAGACAGGGTGATCCACACAGGTCCTCACGCAGCAAGTCCCAGGGCCCAGTAGACATGCAGAGCCAACCACCAGGTAAATACTACAATATTCTGCAAATTTACTTATTATAACATATCAGTTTGTCTGTTTTATGTTAGTGGTTGCCCTCTCTATATTAAAACAAATTATGCTCATTCCAACCGTTTTTAGGGTATGTACCACACAGTAAATTTAGTAATCAAATCATTAAATTATTCTGCAAAACAAACTCAGCATACAAAAGCAGACTGGCATAATGCACCACACTCAAAAACATATAATCAGCAAGACTAGAAAAACACAATTTTACATCATTTGATTTAACATTTTTGTTCAGATAATAATAGTAAAAATTCAAAAACAGATATTTTAGAAAACATATTTGGAAAGCTAATGGGTAAAATTGGACCCTTAAAATGTAAAAAGCATTATTTTGAGTAAGTTCTATATCTTTTCCAGTAATTCATAACAAAACAGAAACATAATTTTAGCATTTCTCTGAGGCTAAAAGCTCTAGGGTAGCAGGTGGCTTGATGACTAACCTTTTTTTTTTAATTATTTCAGCTTCTTCTCGTCTGCAAAACACAGTGAGCAGAGGGCAGAAATTAAAAATAACTTATAGTTCCACACTCTTTAAGTAAACATAAATTGAGAAAGATATAAAATATGTTATTTTCGTTGTTATGGCATACAAATGGCATATAAATTTATTATACAACTAATTTTAGAAATTTATAATAAAATCTATATGAAATCTATAAATGTTTTAACACCCACAACCTGTTTTCACTTTATTTTTGCTTTTCCAAACCCACGTCTTACCCCAAAAAGTAAGACGTGGTTACAGTTTTACAGCTACATCACATAGATCCAATTTTTTATGGAGCATTGTCAGGCCCTGAAATTTACTGCAGCAACAACAGGCTCTCATCCTTTGATAAGATCCCCTTTTAAAACCATCCCTGACGTAGCTATATTTAATAGCCTCCGCTGTTCAGATTAATTTTGATGCTCTTTTACAGTCAACAATCCCCTCAGGGATCAACAGTTTTTAATTAACAATATCAAGTGTAACTTTTCAAAGGAAATGTTTTCCCTGAAGGCAGGACTGTGGATGTGTTCTTAGCAGTGTAGTAATTAAATCGCCTGTTCGATCTTTGCTCACATTGGTTGTTTGTTATTCTTCTGTCAAAGGGTGTGCAATGCTGTAGAAACAGGAACGTCAGTGTGCTATCAATGAAATAATCACTGTGCTGCTTCTGTCAGCAAATTGTAGTTTTGGTTTGATAAAAGTCAAAAGTTCCTCTGATGTAAACTATGGCAGATTTGTTAAATTATCAAGATGCAAAAAGCTAATATCAGGTATTTGATAGTATACCAGAGTCTGTTTTGGAAGAGTGAACACAGTTTTTGAAAAATTATTTTTAAATACACTCTCCATGCTTTTATTCAGGCTCCTCCAGATCTGGAAGCGCTTCCGGCCGGGCTCAAGGCTCAGCCATCGGGCCTGCAGGATCAGGGCGACAGGGTGGTCCAGGTTCCCAGACAGATGGAGCTTTAGGACAGAGGACCCCACTTCAACAGCAAGCTCAGACATCAGCAGCCCGACCAGGGCAGCCCGGTACTACAGCGGCCACTGGCCTTCAGCAGCAGCCCCCAAACCAAGGACAGGGCATGGGGCAGGGCCAGGTCAAACCGGGGCAGATGGGACCAGCAGGTGGACCTATGGGCCAGATCAGACAGGCAGGCCCAGCAGGAACTACCCCTTCAACCATGGTGAGTACAGAAAAAAAACAAAGTCAGGATGAGAATTTTTTTAAAGCATCTGTCTAGCAGAAATAAAATAGTTTGATGTGATGAAACCACAAATACGTTTGAAATTAATAATTTAATTCACCACTTTTTGAAATAAGAGAAAAGTGTTTTATTCTATACTGGTAAAATTCCTCTGAATAAATGTGTTTTCATATCTGACTCACCACAGGGCGCATATTTTTCTCCAACACTAGCTTATTGTCCTGAAAATATAACTTTTTTCCATCTTAAATTCACAAACCTGTGCTTTTTGTTTCCTGAGGCAACAAAAATAGTGTTTTATCATCATAACAAAGCTGTCTTCATATTCTGCTGTCCTTGCGTAATAAACTATTTAAAACATAGTCTTTCAAATCTAATTTTTAGCCTGTTTTTACTCTCAGCCTTCATGTTCCTCCATTTCACTGAGTCCCTACATGCTCCCTGCGATAAGACATCCCCCACCGCCACCGCCACATCCCATTTCTGAGAGTTTATTGAAATTCTGATGTGCCTCTGTTGGCAGGCCTTATCTAACACTGTGATTAACACCGAGGCAGTGGATAACTCAATGCAGTCGATTCACTGCCCGCTACATGCTCTGAAACATTGGCATTCTAGAATTCTCCCTGCAAAAACCTATTCCTGCATCTATTCCATAAATCCGTTTAAATCTATTAGCCACTCAGAGTGTGAAACTGTGATGATGACACTTAAAACAAGATCCAAAATAGGTTAATGAGTCTGGCTTCAGTAAATGTGCATACACATACACTCCAAATTCACAAAACCACAGGCACCGCATCAGCTATTATCATCCCAAAATTATTCATGATGTTCTTTCTCAGCTGAAAGCTAATTATGATTTTCATAAAGCTGTGTTGTTGCAGCATCAGCAGGAACAGAAATCATTCACACGGTCTGGTTTGAAATTATATGGGAACTTATCTTGAAAATAGTTATAAAACTCTGACAGGAAATCATAAACTCTAAATAGAATTTGTGATCTGATGATTTATTGTCAACCCGTTATTCATTCTGCAAATTCTTTAACTCTGTTGTTGAGTTCACTGTGTAATTAAAAATGCAAAGCAAGTGGCTGTAAACTATGAAATGCTGAGTAGTGTGTATTTAATTTTCAACAATTCAAAAACAGAAGAAGTGGAAACGGCCTATATTGGTGCATATTTCTGCGTTTATTGCCAGCTATTACAGTAGTAGATATCAAATTCTGCTTATAAACCTTTCAAACTTTCATGTTTGTTCAGGCTGTAGCGAAGCGAGGAGAGGTAGTTACTGTACGTGCACATCATGAGTGAAGGCTGTATTTAAAGACAAATAAAGAACAACTTGAACACTTGTTCCTCAGCAGCCTCCAAACATTTGTTTTGCATAAGGTTAGGGTTTTTCTTACATTATAATCTGGTTATGCTATTATACAAATGTGTCATTTTCTGTTTTATGCATTTCAGAGGTCGTTTTTTACTCATTCAGAGTTCTTTTTTTATTTATTTTGTCCTGCCAGTGAATATTGAATATAATGAACCTGTGATTACAGGAGATATCGTCTTATTCAACAGGAATCTATAAAGATTGATGGTTTACAGCTGAAACTCATCATTTACTCAGTCATCTTTCAATAAGCTGTCACAGCTCAACAAGCGGGCGTCCTTCTCCGCTGCCTTTTGTCTCTTAATCCCCGATCTGTGTGTTATTTTTGTCTGTCATATTGTCTCACTTTCTCTTGCAGGAACAGATGAATCTACCCCCTTTTATTACATAACACAAAATTCTTCCCAATATTTTTCAGTCTCCAACAGATTTACTGGGAATAGAAGCTAAATGTTTGTCTTTGTCCCCCTCTGCAGACTAAGATGGACACACCTCCAGTAACAGCGATTGGAGCAAAAGCAGCTCCTGTCATGGCTTCAAAGACTGCCCAGCCCCCGCTTACAGGCATAGGTGATGTTGTGTACTCAATACACACACAGATTCCCATCACTTCCTCTTTTTGCCAGCTGTTATCCACTACGACTGAATTATGTAACCACTGAGTGCTGTTTCATTTGATCTGAGGTTAATCCGAAGTTAATCCCAAACTGTGAAAAAGCACAAAAGGGGTTTCACTTCATGGCTACAGACCAGCCTGAATGTGTCACTTTGTTACATAATTAGTAAAGTTAGATGGTGTGAATTTTTTATGTTTCTTAACATTATGGTGAGGTATTGAACTTAAGAATATAGCATATATTTATTTTATTTACATACTTATATTGTATCTCACAACATAATGTGTTCTAGTTACTTTTATCCATAACACAGAATATTACAGGATCACTTTAAAGACTTAAAATCTAGGAGGGATGATATTTTCATTACTCGTTTCCTTACTGAAACAGAGCTTGCAGTTTTTCATGACGTCTCGAAATCTGATGACAAATTTCTCAAAACTTGGAGAAATTGATGGCTGACACTGTTTGTTTGGCCAAAAGGTTTCTAGGTAGGAGTAATTAGAGCACCTAATTTATGCATCGTTTTAGCAAAATAAGTTTTAAAAAATCATATTCCAGTTTTTTCTTAAAAGGTTAGGGTTCTTCTGGTGTCTTTACAGGTGTAAATATAAATCACTTTTTAAAAATGTGCATAAATATGAATTTTTAAATGTGATTTTTTTTTTTCTTGAACCCCTTAATAAAAATGGTTATCAATATTTTTTTTAAAGGAACTTTCAAGCTAAAATTTTTGCTTAATCTGTACATTAATGCACTAATAAATGTCACCAATGTCAGCATTTGAAGCACACTTTATCTGGTTGAACAGAAAATACACATGAGGAAAACCTCATATCAGTTACAGATCTGGCATTTCACTCTACAACTGTCAAAGTAAAAACATGTCATGTTGAGAATCAGTGGAGTTATAGCTGTTTTGGTGAAATCAGATCTCCTACAATCTGTTCACACTGTTGTTATATTGTGAATGACTTTCAGCTATGGCACTAAATCTTAGCTCAGTATCTGTAAAACTGACTGAGACGATATCTTTATTCCGCTTGTTTATTATCAGATTCCACTTAATATTACAGCAGCACTGAGTCTCCCTGACTTTGGATCTTTTCCTGTCATTTTTCCTCTCTTGGTTGTTTTCTCTGGCACCGTCCTCCTCTGCTGTTGGGTCCAGGCTCCAAGGCGGCTCCTAGACCTGGAGGTATTGGCAGCGCAGCAGCAGGTCAGCCTGGCATGGAGGGAGAAGGCATGTTTTCCAAGATCCTGCCTGGAGGAGCTGCTGAGCAGGCCGGCAAACTGGGAGAAGGTACAAAACATACATAACAGCTAATAAGGCTTTAAACAGGGGGGTTAGCTGTGACCAAAGGAAAGGAAAAGCATCCTCATCCTGTTAACTCATCAGCTGTGGTTGTTATAATCAATGCATTTTATGTTAAATCATGTTATAAAATTAAACTCATAAACTTCTTTTCTTATTTTTTAACCCTCTCTCTTACAGCTATCTCTGGTTTTGGCAAGAAGTTCACCTCTTTATTCTGAGATGCTGATATAAAGGTACGTGTTCTTCAGGCATTTAAATTAAACTACAGATTCACGTCAGCGGAAACGGGAATGATAGGTTGCTACTTTTTTCTTTTCAGAAGAAGTGTTGCTGCTGGTATCCTTCACATTTGATGTAACAAAAAAAAAGTGCACTGTCAGAATTTGACAGAGTCTTTGATAATGCAAAAGAGTAAAAAGAAAAAGAAGAAAGCGTAAAAGCACTTTTCCTGCGTGTCAGAGTCGAATCATCAGCTGCTCTATTCAATGATTCATGCTCAAATAGCAGGAAACCTGACTTTTCTTCAGTATTAAATATAAAACTACATTCCTGGAACTTTTTTAGATAGCTTGTTGTGCGTTTTCCTCTTGTTGACAGTGGAGAGGGGGTGGTTCAAGTGGTTTAAACAGAACAGTCAAAATGCTCCCGAAGCTGTGTGTCTCTGTGTGTTTGTTCTCTGTCTTGTTTTATTTTTGGTCCCTACTTCTCTGCATGTGAGAATTTAACAGCGATGACTTGTTTCTCACATGACACACAGTCGCTGTCAAACAGGATGTGTGTTAGCGCAGCAGGTTATTGGCTTCACGTTTCGAGTGTAATTTGTTTAAACTACTTCTTGGGATTTAATTTTCTTTAAATCTGATACTGGCAATAAAGCATTGCAGGTTTAATTGGTTTTATCTCAGCACAATGAAATAAAAAATTGAGTAATAAAGAATTATACTGTGAATCTTTAATAACTCTTGTGAACAGACAGGTGTCAAACAGAATGGGTCTGTTAGAGAATGTCAAGTAAATGAGCTGCAAACAGGAGAGTTTATTTCAGCTGTTTTTTATTATAAATGAATGCACTGCTCTCTGTAGATTAAGACTTTTTATATGCATATTCATTCCAACGTTAAATTATAGAAAACTATTTCCATATGTTTGCAGGATTATAAAAATATCAACATGAAGTCATGAGGCCACGAACCAGAAAAACCTGTGAAGTCCCCCCTGCTTTTGATTTACTACAAAACAGACATAAAGGAGAGAGACGGTGGTGGCTGAGAGGAGAGCTGAGCACTCTGGTGAGTATTTAGGTTTTTGTTTAGGCTCTTATGTTTTTACATTATTTTCACAGTGTCTCATTATTAAACCGGCTGCATGATGGGTCCAACAAAACAAGGTTCAGCTGCCTTTTTTTTTTATATTATTTAAAAGGTTTTGGAAAACATCTTATATTTTCACACTGAATAAACAGATTTAACCTAAAGGTCACCTTTCAGAGACAATAGTCCTGCATTATAGTTCAGACTTGTAAAACATAAAAGAAGACATTCACTATTGAGATTGATAATGGCGGAGTAGTTGGAGCAGTGTTCCTCGACTTAAAGAAAGCATTTGATACTGTGAATCACCAGCTCTTAATGAGTAAATTATCACACTTTAACCTCTCCTCAAATACAATGCAATGGATGGAATCGTATCTATCACAAAGAAAACAATGTGTAAGAGTACAGGACAAAATATCCACAATAGGCGACAACAATCAAGGAGTTCCCCAGGGCTCTGTCTTGGGGCCCTTGCTGTTCAGTATATACATAAATGATCTCCCTCTCTGCTGTCCACCAGATGTACATTGCCAACTGTATGCTGACAATGCAGTCATATATGTTCATGCCAATAACAAAAACTCAGCAGCTAAAAAATTGTCCTCTGGAATGAGCAAAGTGACGGACTGGCTGAAAAACTCCCAACTATTCCTAAACTCCTCCAAAACTGTCAGCATGTTCTTCTCTAAAAGAGCAACTAATGAAGACACGGACTCACCAGTAATACTACATGGACAAAAACTAGAAGTGGTGCAACAATATAAGTGCTTGGGTGTTATTATAGACTCGCAACTTACCTTTAAACAACAAGTAAAACAAGCAGTAAATAGAATGAAGTTTAACTTGTCAAACTTTAAATACATCAGAGATAATTTAACTCAAGGATCAGCAGGACTGTATTTTAACGCTATGATTGTTTCACACATGACTTTCTGTATAAGTAGCTGGACAACGACATGCAAAACAACTTTAAAACTGATAAATACAACATACAAACACGCCCTAAAGGCCCTAGACAGAAAACCAAAAAGACATCATCATTGCAGTATTCTCAAAAAACATCAACTACTAAACTGGGAAAACATGATCAGATATACAGATTCTATTCTTGTGTTCAAAATATTACATGGACCGGCTCCGACTGCATTACAAGAGTTTATCAAACAAAAAGAAAATCATAACAGATCAACCAGGGCGAGCTCTAGGGGAGACTGCCTGGTCCCTCTTAGAAGGAGCACCTTTGGGCAGACGGTGTTCTCGTATCGCGCCTCAACAACATGGAACACAATCCCAACAGAAATCCGTGTAGCAGCACCCTGAATTCATTCAGCAAAAACTAAAGTCATGGCTACTAGATGCTCAAATCTGTCACCACAATTAGTCATAAACTGAAAGAGTTCTACCTTACATAGCATCAAGGGTACGAGTGTAATTAGTGTAAATAGTATGTGTGTGTGTTATCACTGAAGAGAGGTTCTTATGATGAGAGACTGAAAGTAGGAGCCAGATATTAGACATGTATAGAGGGAAAAGCTGCTAACTGATGTACTGTTATTCAAACTTTTATTTTTCAAGTGTATATTCTTTGTGCAATGTATAATCTTACTTTGAGCTGTCGTTTTCATTACTATAGGGGAATGTGTAATATTCTAGTAAGCTGCTATCATAAAAACTATCATGTAGAATGTAATTTTCCAACTTGCTGCTTTTTTACATTATGCTGCAATTTTTAGAACTCCATACATTGTTTTTGTTTTCTATTGTATTTATTTATGTATGGCAGGCATTAACCTGCCGAGGGACAAAGGATGGAAATTAGCCCTGGCTATAATCTTGCATATTTACATATGTACAAACATATATATGTTCATGAATATGCACTGTCCCTTCGCAAATAAACTTGAACTGAACTAAAATACTCCTGACCTCTCTTTCAGCCAACAAGGACTCAAATCCTCTGGAAGGTTCATGTTTCAAACCCTGTTGGAGAACATGCAGCTCTCTCTGACAGGCCAGACTGTAAGTTATCCTCATTATCACTAAACTAATCACCAAAAAAAAAAGCATCCTCTATAACCTAGTCAATAGGATTCAGCTCTACAAATTTATCCTTAAAAAGTGAAACATCACTGAAACGTTTCAAGTCATATCACTGTATACCAGTCAAAACATTTTGGCTGCTAAGGCGCAACGCTGATGATTAACGGCTGCATGTCCAAAATCTGTTAGACAAGCCTGTTCATCATGCGCACCATGTAGCAGCATCAGGATCTGCAGGACAATTTTACATAAAACAAATACATGTAAAAACAAAACATACATTATAAATTTCCAATAGAAATTAGTCGTTTGTGATAAAAAAAAATGAAACATTCTGTTCACTTTATTACACATGGCTTTATCTTTCCTGTCTAATCAGATGGCTGTAAAAGAAACAGAAATGGTCAGATCTAATCCCTCTTCTTTTTTAGTTCTTTCAAATCTTTTTTGCCTTGATTGCGGTGGGTTCTGAGGGTTTTGATGCAACACAGGGGGAAGGGAAAACCTACAAACTGCTGCTGGATTTCAGAGTGTGAGCACAGTGTTGCATATGTGCTGTAATCTGAGTGTGTGTGTTTGTGTGTGAAGCACTAACTAACTGCTGCAGTGGGAACTCTCCCTCTCCATTCTTTTCTTCGTTCACTCCTCCTCTCGTATTTCAGGGACATTTTTTATTATTCAGTGTAAACCAAGATTCCCACTTAGTGATCTGCCTTGGTGTGTATTATCATGCTCCACTGTGAACACTGAAAGAATATCACTTTTTTTCTTCTATCTGAAACATCTCCATCTTTTTCCTTCCTTCATTTCTCACTGATCTGTCATTCCTACACTTCACTTACTTGATGTGAAGTATGTCGACATCCTTTAATGACAGCGTCTAATTAAATCTTATGTATCTTTGTCTCTTCTGTTCTGGTTTCTGTATTCACTCATTCAGTTTGGTCCCTCTTAAAACAGACATGACCTATATAGTATGAGAATTCACCTGGATCATGAATAATTAGGAAAACCTCCCTAGTAGGTTATCATCATGCTGCTATACTCTCTCACCAAATAGGCTTTTCCCTGCTATTTCCTGCATCCTGTGCCAGCCTTGCTCTGGAGAGCAGCAGTAAGTTTCAACAAAGTTCCTAACATATGTCCACTATTGCACAGATGCAAGGATGCAGCTACTATTTAAAAAATGTAGAAATATTAACACAATTCTACAGTGTGAATGGGACAGCATGGCCAGGCCTGCTTCATGTTCTTAAAGACAATCCATGAAGGTGCAGGTTGGCCCATCGTCATGGTTACACTGCCACCATGCATATTTCTGCCAAAACAATGATAAACCACCACAACCTTTCTATCTAGTGAAGGGAGTTGTATAGTCCCAAATGTGTTTAATTGGTTGGAAATCATGAATGTGTGACTTCTACTTGAGCTTGCATTTGTGAACAGCTCTTCCTCAAACCACTGCTTCTAGATGTATTAGTGTGGTGAATAAATGGTGCTATATTTAAATGACCCTGATCTGGAAAAAGGAGTGGGCTAAAATCATGACAAACTGACTGAAATACACGAAAAAGTGTGACAGTTTATCGCCAACTGTCTGCCTCTTTCTGTCCAGTGACTCAGTCAGTGTGTGTGTTTGTGTGTGTGTGTTTGTGTGTGTTGTATACCAGCCCTTCGGGGCTCTATGTTCACTGGGACACATTCAGTTTGGATGTGTGTAGCTTGTTTGGAGTCATTAATCTGGGTCAGGCACAGTGGGAAAGAAAAATGGAAGGCAGCGATTATAAATAGAAGCAACAATCTATTTTCAGACGTGCGTTATTGCTGGTCCTACCAGGAGTTCATGAAGAGACCAGTAACGATGACCAAATCCTATGATGGACCTAACATACAAATTGGACAAAACAATACAATGAAATGTATTGCGTGTGTTGTCATGATTAATAGAGGATTTCTCACTTGTTTAAATCAATTTGATGTTTCCAACAATCCATCAGAGAAACAGTTTTTACCCTTTATCATGAAAATGGAACAAGTGCCAGATGTGAAATGGTTAAATGAAAAATTTTAAGTTGTTTTTTAAGTTTGCTGCCAGAAACAAGTTTTTAAAAAGACACCTTAATATGAATGTTTCTTTACAAAAATTGGGAAAACAATAAAAACTACATTTCATTAACTTGGATATAATATATGTAGTCACTCTAGCGTGTATCGTTAAACTGAAAAACACATTGTTAAACTGATGATGGTGAACGCAGTCATTCTTATTACCTCTGTGTTGCATCATGTTTTCTGAAGCTGAACTTAAAAGGGATTTGATTTTTGTTGATTCATGTCCAGGATTTGATTATTCAGGCTTTACACAGGAATTCAGAGGGGGTTTTTTTTCTTTGTTTTGAAAATTTTAAACGTTTTTCAATGTTTGCTTTGTACAAGATTTAAGCTGCTGAACACTTTTCATTGTTATTTCCTCCAAGAAGGTCAAAAGGTTTTCTTTAGATATGGCATTATGGCGTTTTGGCTGATCCACATCTGGAAGCAGGATTCCAGATGTTCTTCTTTATAAAATGCCAAATATTCCCAAAAGATCAGAGATTTGAAGAACCTGGACTCTAATGTGTGACTTTAGGTTTATAATGTTGATGATCCCCTTCAGGGAGTTGTTCATTGACGTTTTACAGAAAACAGACTTTTTTTGTTTTCAGTACAAAAATTCTAATTGATTTCTCTTTGAGTTTGAGTAGGACATTTGAGATGTGATACAACAGGATCATATATTACGATACAATTCAATCTGATACTACACCACTGGCGAAAGTGACTGAAGTCGTTGTGACTGATTATTTTCTCAGGCTGAATGGACGACTGAAGCACTGACAGTCAGTTGTTTGTTTGCTTTAATGGTGAAATGATTAAGGGCTCTGAGTCTGAAGTGCCAAAGCGTACAAGCAATGTCTCTCCTGAGTTATTTTTAAGCGGCACCACAACACGCGTCCTTCCCATTATGTCCCCCCACAGGTGCTGTGTCAGCGCTGGCTGACAGGCTGAGCTAGGAGTTTCTCTGGCCTTGTTCTGCTCCCTAATTCAGCTGCTTTGTGTATTTATAATCATGGGAACAAACTTTTTTAACCAGTGTTCATTTTGGGGTTCATTTTAATTCCCTACCTCGGTATTTTCTATGATTATTGTGTTTTGCACCAAATGATCTGAGGGAGAAATGTTCTTCTAATCAAAAGATGAAATGTTCTGATGAGACAGGCTTGCTTGAAAGAAGGCAGATAACAGCTTGCTTTGAACTCTATAAGGACAAAATAGATGAGATTGTGGAGGGGCTGATTTTATCAAACAGACAACATTTTTCAGCAGGGCTTCATGCTTGATTTTAAAAGGTAATTGGTTTTGTTCAAAAATAGCTTTCTAATGCAGGAACATAAAAATGCACAAATGTATTCAAGTGGATCCTGCAGATAGGAAACAACATCCTCTTTATTAATCTAAGTTTTTGATTGCACTAATGAAAGAAAGAGTTGCTGTTAAAAAAACAACAGACATTACAGCAGAAAAAAAGCCAAAAAAATAAGTTTTAGTTTTTACTCTTTGAGTCGATTTTTAGACTTGACCCCCATCTAGTGGCCAGATTTAGTCATTACATAGTGACCACCATGTGAATGCAAGCATGTTTTTTTTTACTATCGTCAACACAAAAACATTATCTGACACCAACCAGGATTAGAACCTTTTTGTTTTACAATTTTCTTATATTGCAAAGGTGAGAATCAGCTGTAGAAAACCTACAGAAACTTTTAGAAACTTATTATGCATTAAAATATGTTTGTGTTTGTTCTTGGGCTAATTTTAATAAATAATTTTTTTGTTTTCTTTCAGATCAGTTCAAGCCAACATCCATATTTTTTTCACTCAACAGCCCTCAGTCAATAAGGCAACATGCACAGCCGCTAAGAAAAACCTGCAGCAGCGACAAACATCTGCATCCCTTCATAATACTGAAGGCTAAAGAGAAGAGTGGAAGAAATCCTCCTCCATGCCAGCAGAGGGAGCCAAGAGGTCTGCATTAGAATAAACTAAAGGAGGCCATCTTTCACCTCAGTGAGGAGAGATGCTGCACTTTATCCTCGCACGATGTTTAAATGAGAGCTGCTTTGTTTCGATCCATCTGTAAAAACCAAATACGCCTTTACCACAGCTGCAGCGGGATTTAGAAATCCTTGTTTTCACAGTCCTGTGCTCAGTCTGCAGAAACATCACCTCTCTCCTCTTTTCTGTCTCCTTTTAAAGTAAAGAAAAAGCAGGGAAAATGTGAAAACTCACTCTGGCACTTCAGGTTTTTCTTTAACTAAAGACGTCTTGTTACAGCGTCAAACGTCAAGAGGGAAACGGAGCTATCAGAAAATGTCACGATAAATGAAAAAAAGACAAAGGCGACGCAGCCGATTCCGAGCGAGCACGTCGGCGTGCGTTCCTGTCCACGGTTTTCTCTCTTTCTGTCTACATTCCAGATTGGAACTGTGCTCTTCTTCCTCACCTCTTTGCATTTCCTGAATGCTGATTCTTCATTATTTCCCTCCAACCGTCCACAATTTGCCATTTCTTTAAAAGAAAAAAAAAGTGGATTAAGAAAAAGAATTTGGAATGCATGGAACTTTATGTCCAAGACCTTACACTGTTTCATCATGACAGAGGCCATAAAGACATTGGGAAACACATTCTAGCTAGAAAACATAGCAAAGAAGAGGGAGAGCTAAAGCAACCTACGAGGATCCGTTCTTGGGAATAATTTTAGTGTGTGTGTGTGTGTGTGTGTGCGTTGGTAATTATTTGGGAATCATGTGATTGGTTTTGGGAATGAAGCCGTATGTTTTAGGGTTGGTGTTCAGCCATTACAAAGCCATGAGGACAACATTTACCTGCAGTATTTGCGGTGATGCTCGTCTCTGAATGCTCCACAGTTTTCAGTTCTCTGCAGTTTTCTCTCATCTTCCTGGAACTTATCATCATTTTTGTGTTTGCTGTATTGTTTTTATTTATTTACCTATGCTATTTGCCTTGTTTTTTAAGTTGCAGGTTACTAATATCGCCTTAATTCTCTTAAATAGTTTATTTTAATGTTTAAGTAGTGTGTGGGTTTTTTTTTTACATTGTTTCCAACACGACCTTTTATAAGTAGTATTATTAGCTGGAACAGCAACCACAAAAAGATTCATTTATATTTTTTTAAATATTGTTTTTTTTATAACCCTTTGTGATATTATTTATATTTTATTTATTTTGTAACATTTTATTACTTTAATCAAGCCCCTCCTGATGATTTTTCTGACTCTTCTTTAATATCAATAATCATAAAAGCAATAGAGTAAGAGGTAAGAAATAGCACAATTTGGTGTCAGTTAAAAAATAGGTTGGTTGAATAGAAATGTGTTGCCTCCCATCTGTCTGACTTATCACTGATGTCCTGCTCAAACACAACGCAGCCAACAACAATATCGTCAATGCTGTTCAAACGCAGCAGAAAACAGGAGTTAGAACCTAAAACCCTCGAGGTTTTTGGGACCACCCAGATCTTTTCCTCCGACTCACGGACGTCGTGCAGTCACCGGATCGGACCAACGCACTGCTTTCAGCTGGAGTCTGATCTGACGGCACTGCAGGGCAGCAGGGAGGCACTGAGAAGCAGAACTGGACTCGTCCTCATCGCCTGCGAGGGGGGGGAGGTTTGGGTCCTCCACGAGATGGACGTTTACCGGGGGAGTCTGTAAAAATGTGTCGCATGTGTCTTCACTCTGTCAAATGTGAACAACCTGAAAGCACACTTGAAACGGTGTCATAAAAAAAACAACAACAGAAGAAATCTGCTCTCACGTGACTGTTGAACCAAAAAGAAACACTGTCACAAAGTCACTCGCCTTTTTACGTTCGTTTTTTCTATCGCGGTGGAGTTCTGACCTCTAACCCAAACCCCCCTTCCTTCAAAACCTTTTCTCAGACTGTCAGCCGTCGTGAGAATTTCTCAGGTCTGTATTTGCCCTGCTGTTGCTCCTGCAGTGCATTGTGGGAATCTGTGGTTGGGAACTTTGAGTACACTCCTCCATCGGGCCGAACGTTTCAAGGCCTTGAGCGACATGAACTTCTGCTGTATATCGTCTTTGTGAACGCTCGCTGGGAAACCTTCGCATGCTGCCCGGCGCAGAAAACCTCAAAGTCACCTCTATATTGTTCTGTTCCTAATGTTTGTACGTTTGTGTGTGGGGGTTGTGTGTGTGTGTGTGTGTGTGTGCGTGTTATTTAACAATCACCATCCAGTGTGGAAAAGAAAAAACACAAGTTCAAATCACAACGAATATTGCAGACAGAGGAGGCGACCTCTCATCTCCAGTCGTTCTATGCAATCAATCATATTTGGGAAAACAGAAACACGAGGAGGGAAATGCGCGTGATGGTAAAAGTCACAGTCACTCTTTATCACTCATAAGTTAGGATTTCATGTCTGCTTTGTTTTGTTTTTGTGAAATTATGTCTAAACTGATCCTGTTTAGGACTACACTGAAACAAGGAGACAAAGATGTGTTCATGACAACCGTAAAGTTTCACTCCAGCGTTTGTAGCCGCAGAGTGAAAACCTTCATAGACTGGAAATTCAAGATGATAAAATACGTTTTTATTAGCTAATGAGGAATAATTCCTAATAAAAACAATCTCTGTGAATCCTTAAAGCAATAAACAAAGCTAAAACTGCTGCCTGATGAACTATGACAGTATTGGCTGTTTCTACAGTGTTTAATTAGCAGGGAAATGTCCAAGTTGTTCATGAACGCATCTTTGCAGGTTCTGCCCATCCTGAGTAGTTTAGCAGGTCTGAGCTGGGTTCACAAAGTGTCCAGATTATGTTGTTGTTTTTTGAATAGAGAGAAATCTGCTGTAGTTTATGGCTGCTCAGGGGATGAAAACAAATGCCTTTTAATTTATTTTTGTTAATTATAATACATCTAATTATTAGCCCTTTTTGTGCAAAGAATGTTCTGCAGGAAATGTTAAAGAAGGTATTCTGACCGTAAAGAAAAGCTAATTCAGATGTTAAACCTTTACAGATCAGATTTAACCGGGCACTATTCAAAGCTTTGCTAAATGGAATTGTGCAATAGTGAGTTTGGAGCAGGTGTTTGTAGGTTTTGTTTTTCTTTTTAAATTACAGATTCAAGATTTAATATATACTTACACAAATAAAAGTAATATATGGACCTCTGACAGCAAACTGAATCGAGAACATTTTAAAGATTCTTATTACATATATACATATTTAAAAGGCGGTGTGTTGCAATATAGAAATATCCCTTAAATGTCTTTCTGATTTAAGCTTCATGAGTCACTTAGCTGTTTAAAAATATATATTTATATTTTTAGAAACATTTATTAAATAGTTCACCTAAATAAATATTTATTTTTTTCATACTGAGAGCAGATAGAAAGGTAAATGGTGTTAAAGAAGAGAAAACTGATTTATGATTAAAGTATATGATAAGAAAATGTCTATGATGATGTTATCTGTTGCTAAATTTATTGCATGACCAAAATAATCAGATTGTTAAAAAGAAAAACAAAACTTTGTTAAAATAGAGTTTATTGGATTTGTATTTTTTAAATGCACAATCAGAAATCACACAGCTTGTTCAAATAGTTTCCCTATAATAAGTTAAATTCAGCGTCAGTATTAATAATCTGATTATTCTGGTTCTGCCTGGAGCTGTTACGTTGCACATCGAGTCGCGTTAACCCAAACTTCAGTTCACAGACAAACTGCCGCTACATTAGTGACTCCAAGAAAACCATAAAATAAAAGGCTTAAATGTCAAAGTGGAGCAAATGCTATGTGAGAGAGTTGACCCAAATTAATACCCGCTTCCTCTTATTGTGTGTTGTATGTTTTTGGAAGTTTATTAACGAATAAAACCTTCAATAAAATGACCCACAATCACTTTTGCCTCAGGAAAGCACACACTAAATGCAGCATCGCGACAAAGAGACGATAGATGATGACGATTGTGTTCATGCAGGTGCAGAAAATCAGATTTTGAAGGCTTTGTGGCACAGAAGGCTGCTGTTAACCAGACAGAATCACTAATAAGGGAATGACACAGCCACTAGCACACAGTTAGCAAGAACTGTGCCGAAATAATTATGTCACTTTAGTGTTTTGATTATTATTTGCTCCTGCATGAATACAGCCTCTGAAGGTGACTTAAATATGCATAGCAGTAAGGGCTTTTATACTACAATACCGGTCACCGAAGAAAGCCATCCTGTTACTGCCCTCTAGTCAGTCATAATCTCTGTCTATACACTGCATGGTGTCTTTTTATATCCAGGATCTCAACAGACTTAGGCTCAGACCACAGAAACCACCACTGGGACTCCACAGCCTGGGTTTTCAGAAGTGTTTGAAGCACAAACGGTAAAAATTATAGACAATTAAAACAATCAGAACCACCAATTCCATATTTTCTCTAAGCCAGGAGCTACAGGTTTTGCTTTCAAATTGAACAAAACAGTTTTTTGTATTAGTCTTAATCAGAATGTGGATAGATTTACAGATAAGTTGAGAGGCGTTGCCTTTATTACTTTTTTTTTTAGAAGAGTCAAAGATGGATCAAACTTCGAGCACCACAAATAGTTTTAATTTTCTAAATTGCAGCTTTGTAATGCTTTTGGGAAATCCAGGCTGTTTGTATATTGGTTAAACCAAAAGGTAGCATGAAATGCTCTCAGAGCAAACCGTGGTCACCTCTGCCCCTGCTGTTGGTCTCAAAGGCCGTCAGTGTGTGCCAGGACCTGAGAATGGTTTAAAAACAAAAGAAATGCATATATATATAAATAAATGTTTCCTATAGGTGAGAGGTTGTATGTGAAGAAGAAACAGCCATGAGAAAATTGGCCATTTTTCACCATCATAGATTTAAAAAAACACTTTTTTTTTGGTCTTTCACCTGTAATGAATCATCAAAGAACAAACTGACAAATGCATGACCTGAACACCCCCCCCCCCCCCCCCCC
>SSNR01000052.1:1956468-1970072 GCA_006937965.1 Callopanchax toddi | reverse complement strand
CCCCCCCCCCCCCCGACCATAACAGCTCCCACCCCCTCTAACCTCCCCGCCCTCCCTCTTTGACCTTTGACCTCCCAGCTCCCATCTTCGTTCCAGTGTAAATACCAGAAACGAACCGAGCAGAGTCCGCGTCAAACAGACAAAATGTAAATGCCATGAAGGACACGTCCTGTACAACATGTATATCTCAAACATCGCAACACATACACACACACACACACACACAGACACACACACGTGCACAAGAGGCACAAGAGAGGCCTTCGCACCACAGACAGCGATCCAAGCTGCAAACTCCCTGCCACAACTTGTGCTTTTCGTGTACAAAAAGGATGAAAACTAATCAACAAGAACAGTAATAATCGACAATTTGCATTGTGTACGTATGTGGCTGGCTTGTGCGGACAATTTTAAAAAATCATTTAAAAACATTGTATTTGGATATGGAAAAAAATATTGGTCTGTGTAGAGTTTCTATACATGTTGTGTTGTTTAAACAAGATTACATCAAAAACAAACAAAAAAGGACAAAAAAAAAAAACCAAGAAAATATATTCTGGCTTCCAAGTAACTTTCAGGGTGGATCATAGTTTTATGGAGATGGAGGGGAAATGGAATAAGACAAACTAAAATAACCCAGCTGATTGAGGAAAAGGGTGAAAATATTACAGAAAAAGGTTGTGAGCCTAAAAATGACAACAAAGTGTTCCATTCACTGTTGTAAGTGCAATGACCTAAACTTTCTGTTTCCCTATTGTAAAACCTTGTGTATGTTTCCGTGTATTCCTCCTGTAAATGGGTGTAGTAGACCTGGTGCATCATGCCATGTAATGTGATGAATGACAAATTATGACCTTACAATACATTTCAATCAGGAAAATGAATAAAAGACAAATACGTAAAAAACAAAACGTGTGTTCTTTCTCTTTAAACATCATTTTAAAACGTTATTAAAATGTTTTCTTGACATTGATGGTATCTCTGTGTCTTTAGCCATGCTTGAAATGAAGACAAAAATATCACCAGTGAAAGAAGAGTGAGGAAACGTGAATGTTATGGTCTCTATTCTCTCTGCAGGTTTTACACTATAGAAATTAAAATGTACGTTGTTCAGGTGTGGGATTTTGATAGGCATTTGAATTTAAATGTACCTCGCAAACAAAATGGCAATTTATTTACAGAACTTTCAAGTGTCTAAACCACTTTGTGATTTAACACCCTGCAACAATTCATCCTCAGTTATCTATTAATTATTAAGTGATTAAACTAGTGTGGTTGCAAAGGTTGCAAAGCTTTTAAAGCTGCACACTAATGCAAAGAAAAAACAACAGGTTCATGTCAAGATAAAAATAAAACACATGTAATTTTTTTTCTATTATGTTGGGTTATGTGAAACGTTTGACAAATAAAAAGTGTAATCAGAACTTTGAGTTTTTTCAGTGTACAGGAACTTAGAACCATAGTTTAAATAACCCCATTTGGAAAAAAATATGTCTCCAAAAAGTGCAGTAAATTTTATGAACTAGCTCCGTAAATTTTGTATGTAATTCCCACACTATCCATGCAAAACGTGCGGTGGCCCATTTGTATTTGTTGGATTGTCAGCTGCTAATACTTTCAGATGGATGGCGAATTTCCTGCCACCTACTGGACTGGAGAGAAAGTACCAGCGATGTGTTTCCTTTAAATCGTTGGCTTCTGCGTATTGGGAGTTTTGTCGCCCTCTAGTGGTAATTAGTAGAAATTACAACATTTGTTTTGGGCATGTAGAAACGTAAAGATTTTATTTACGGTATTTAATAATTCAATAATGGTTGAATAATGGTTATTGTTTATTTTTCCAGGTTTTTAAAGCATTGTGAATAATGTTTGTTGTAGTTTCCCCTTATTGCCACAAGAGGGTGATAGATACCAAAGTTTTTCAGCTAAAAGCACTGTAAATAATGCTTTTTGTAATGTCACAAAACTGCCACTAGAGGGCGGATGTGTGTGTCAGCGAAAACGGAAACCAAAGACCAAAATGTCACAAGATGGTGCTTTGTACTACCATCCCAGCTGAATACATCTCTCTTCATAATAGCTAGCTGTTTTCAAACATTTCTGCCTTGATTTATAATGAGCTTCTTTAAAAATTACGGAATTTTAACATACCCAAAGTATGGTTGAATAATGGTTTTACGTTAGAGATGGTGTTCTTTAATTTACTGTTTAGTTTTCCAGGTTTTTAAAGCACTGTGATTAATGTTTGTTGTAGTTTCACCTTATTGCCACAAGAGGGTGACAGATACCAAGGTTTTTCAACTAAAAGCACTGTAAACGGGGCGGCATTAGCTCAGTTAGTAGAGTGGCCGGTCTGGTAACCGGAGGGTCACTGGTTCGATCCCCAGCTCTGGCTGGGTTAGATTGTCGTTGTGTCCTTGGCCAAGACACTTCACCCAACTTGCCTATGTGAGTGTGACTGTGTGTGAATGTTGGTGGTGGTCAGAAGGGCCGATGGCGCAGAATGGCAGCCTCGCTTCTGTCAGACTGCCCCAGGGCAGCTGTGGCTACAGACGTCTGTCGTAGTTTACCACCACCGGTGAGGATGACTGTGTGAATGAATAATGTAACTCTGTAAAGCGTCTTTGAGTGACCTAGAAAAGCGCTATATAAAACTGATGCATTATTATTATTAATTAAATAATGCTTGTTCAGGGTATCTGCAGGTCCTTAAAAAGCCTTAAAGGGTCATAAATTTCCTTTTCCAAAATTAAGGCCTTAAAGCGGCACTCCGGAGGATTTCATCAGGAGAGCAGTTTTTGAATCTAGCGTCCAAAGGCTCCTCCTCAAAACATCTCGACACACGCGTCCGATCGCGTGTGCGCGCGTGCACGCAGCGCATATACCGGTACTTCGGACATGAACTGTACAGCTCAATGTGTAGGGTTTAATCACTCACAGTTCACAATCGTATTCCAACAACACGACGAGGGTCTGATGAGCCCTCTCTGTCCCTGCTGCTTCTGATATTAGCTCTGTTAGCAGAGAGCTGCTGCTGGACTCTGAAGCTGAACTTGACTCGGCCCTGGATGAACTTTCTGACCAAAATAAACGCATAATCCTGTCAAGCCTTGCCATTCTGTGAGGTGAAAGGTTTAAAAATAAAAATAAACCCGTCTTTAGCTGGGGAATGGGAAGGTTTTTAGTAGAAATGAGCCGTGAGTCCTCAGTGAACGGCTGAGACGGCAGAGAAACACACGGAGCGTCCTGTACGACAGCGCCCCCTACTGGTACAGGTTTGGTCGATGGGCGTGCATGTTGAGAGAATGCAGAAATTTGAATTTCATTGGCTGAAAAATGTCGGCGGCAAGAAATAATGGAAAGGGGTCTCTAGGAGGAAGGAGGGTCTTCATCAGAATGACAGATGTTGTGGAACTCAACCCATAGATCATAGTTTAGACCTGAAATATCATTTAAAACATTTAGAAAACTTTGATACAGAGAAAAATGCTCCAGAGAGCCGCTTTAATGTTTGTTGTAGTTTCACCTTATTGCCAGTTATCAACCGGTGCGAGCCATCCCGCACAGAGCCGCTTAAACCTTTGGCACCTGCTCTGAGTCTGGGTGGACCATCAGACATTTTTACGGTGATAAACATATGAGTACAAATCACTTTATTCTGCTGCGCACGCTACCCCCCCAAAGCCAAGAGCAAATCTACGCCCTTGATTTAACCTTTATTTAATGATCTAAACTTTAGATAATTGATTTTGCCAAATCAAAAGACAGACTTTTCTGATAATCACATAACGTTTTTAAATAAATAAAATTAACATTAGCTTCTTAGCACTTTGTGGCCATTGGCCTGAGAAAGGTGCTATATAAATAAAGTTATTATTATTATTATTCTTTGGAAAATAATTAGTTTTATTGTATTAAATAAATTACAATTACATTAACTTAAATAAAACAGCTCTAAAGGCATGATTTACAAATGTGGTACAATAAAAACTGTAATTTTAAAAGGTGAGTATTTTAAACTTAGGTTGAGTATGCATATTAGAACAACTAGCTAAGATGGCCTCGTCTGTTGAAGTCAAGTTTGGCCATGACAAAAGTAAAGAGTAATAAATTATATTTTATAACATTTTAATCTTTGACTTTTGCTTTTACTGAACAATGCCCTCATGTGGTGATTTAGTGACATTACAAACACATGTTCTGTCATATCAATGTCAACAGTCAAGGACAATTTTTTCACTAAGTAAATGGAAATGTGACTATCTGTAAAAACACAAACATTATCTTATATTAATGTTTAATGAAATTAAAAGCAGGAATTATATTTTTTCCCAAACTGCACTGCTTTGTTAATGACACAAATAAATAAAAATATTTAATTAAAAAATGTATGAATCAAATCCAATTAATTAGAAAAAAAATTGTTTTAATAATTTGGTGAACCTCAACATATTAATGTGTGAATAAATGTTGGTATTAGATCAAAAATAATTCTTGTTTGTAATTTTTTAAAATATATTTTTACATCAGAGAGCAGGAACTTAATGTCTAAATTTTTAAAGGATTTGAAGAGTCCAGAGCTTCATATTACTTAAATAATAGCCGGCTGTAATATTTTTAGCCGGTAATATCTTTTGGCGAAAACGTTTGCTGTAATGCCACTAAGATGCCACAAGAGGGCGAAATTTGTTCAGCAGATTCAAAAAGAGTTATTGCTTTGTATTTGCGTCCCACTAAACAAACCGCTGTGTTTTTACGTAGCCAAATATGTTTGTGCTCCAAACTGATTATAGACCTTTAAAGTGGATGGATATCAAACAGCATCAGAATGCAAGGATACTCCACCCCTAACAGTTCACCATTCCGCATTGTCCTGGTAACATGAATCTGATTGTTGACCATTTTTTTGTTTACCTAATAAATGTGAACCAGAGGGAAGAGGAGTGAGAAATGCTATGAAACACTAAACATCTTGGTTGTTTTAATATTAATCCATCATCTGATGTTAGGCATGCACACAAGCAGGTGGAGTCATAAACTACTGAGAACTATTCAGAAAGGCTGCAATGACATTCCAGCTAACTAGACTAGCCTGCTGTATCAGATTTTCAGTCGCAATTTCTAAATTATGCCGCTTTGGGTTGATAGTTTTTATTTTTGATCAAATGATGTGGCATTCTTTAGTTCCTAACACATCACCCATTCAACAACAGTGTGAATATCCAGTAGTATATTTTATTATATACAAACATAACTGTTGTTTTAATTATGATATACTAATAATTGTATAAAAACATGTAATGGTCATATTATACATAGTTTTTACTGTAGCATTTTAGAGTTTTTCTCAATAGCTTTGGCTGTTCTCTCAACAGAATTAAAGTGTGCACATTTAGTTCAACCTTCACAACATGTCATTTGGGTGCAACCTAGTGTCAGTTTCCTGTTCATTTCATCTAATGGTCACTGTTTTTGGACATGAAGCGATTGAGTTTGTACAAATATCTGCTAAATGATCACTTTTTTATTTGCTTTTATCACGTCTGTCAAAATGAACTGTACTTAGCGGCTGAATAGTCATTGATCATACAACTAATAATCCTCATTTCATTGATTGTGTCATTGCACACAATTGTGTTGATCATGTTGTCAAACATTTTCTACATCCAGTTTCAAAATCTCTTTAATGTTTCCATGAAAATGTCCATAAATAACTTTTCTCATGTGAACCTTACAGTGAGTTAGAGGCTGTGTGAACATTTATTGCTACCGGTGAGACTCTGCTGTGGTCAGCCAGTGGTTTGCAGCACAAGACAGGATGCTTGTGGAGTATCTTCCTCCCTACTCGCCATTCCTAAATCCGATTGAGGAGTTATTCTCTTCCTGGAGGTGGAAGGTAAATGACCGGCGTCCACAGACCCAAATGACCCCGAGAGCAGCCATGGATGCAGCTTGTGATGACATCACAGCAGAGTCCTGCAGAGGGTGGATTCAGCACTCAAGAAGAAACTTTCCTCTGTGCATTGACAGAGCTGACATTCACTGTGATGTAGATGGAAATATGTGTCCAGACAGACGGGAGCGTCTAGATGTCCATGACTGATCTGCAGCACCGTCTGGTTTACAGGATCTTCAGTTTCTAAACTACTACAGTCTGGTTTACTGTCTGAGCCAAAGGGAGTTTATTCTTTGTAAATGTTTTTCTTCCAGTGGTGTTAAAAGTTGTAAAAAAATACTGTATAAAGTAAAGTGTATATTCAGTGTCTTGATCTTTCTTCTAGTTTTCTAAAAGCCATGCATGGTCTGTAACGCTGTCTGGACTTTACATTGGGCAGCACTTCCAGAGTCATCTGTCTCAATGAAAACAGGACTAAACCATGTGCCTGTTGTTTATACGATGCTGGAGTCAGAACTTGTAATTTTGACAACACTGACACTTTCATTGACATAAAGACTTGCTTTTGAAGAAAAAATAATCTATTTTAATTAAGAAACTTGCTTTTTGAAAAGGTGACTTGCTTTTGCAGGTTATCATGTTTTGCAGTTTGCACAAATTGTTTTGAGAAATGTCTTAGCAGTGGTGAAAACTTTAATTCTGTTGTGAGAAATGCGGTGCGCCAAAGCTATTGAGAAAAACTGTAAACAATGACATTAAAGTTGCATTCTGTAATCTGCAAACATACTAGGTATACCTAGCCATTTTACATAAACACGGTTCCAGAACTCTCACCCCCCCCCCCGTAGGCCGCGCCATCCTCAGATACGGAGCAGCGCATTTTTATTGACAAGAGTGCAAACACCAGCTGTTGAAACGCTATGCTAATGTTCACCCTGGTTTGTCCTCTTTCTACGTTCAGACGGGTTTGTCGCTCTTGTGGCCGGATGTGGCTTCAATGTAGCTTACTGTGTGTGAATGGGTGAATGACTGACTGTAGTGTAAAGCGCTTCTAAGAAAAGCCCCATACAAATACAGACCCATTTACCATTATTCTGGTTCATTATAAAATTTCTCTCCCTGTAAGTTACACAGAGCAGCACAGATTCTCAGGATCTGATCAGTCTTTGAGGTCAGGCTGCTTGGCATGGTCTCCGACAGTATCCTGAAATGCCTCAGCCTGTTGATCACACGCTCCATGTGGGTCGATACGCTGTAGATATTTGTGTTGTAAGTGGCATTGTCCTCTGGGAGTTGGATGCCTCTTTTTGTGAAGGCGGGGACAATCAGCTTCACTCTCCTCTCATTTAGTATGTCTCTTATCATAAAGCTCTTTTCAGCCATCACCTCATCCAGAGGGTGGAGGTACTTCAGGAATCCTGAGTCTGAGGCGATGAACTGGTCGCTGCACCTCCCTCCATACGCTGCTGAGATAAACATGATCAGCCCACAAGGCGCAAAGGCCACCATGAACTTCACCGTGTTCTCATCGTAGTAATGGGTGAACGACTCATCCAAGCAGTCGAGCTGTCTGAGCTTCTTTAACCTGATGTCTGAAAAGTCCACGATGCAGGTCGTTCGAGGATAATATTTTCTGATGCACCAGGGCATGGTTTTAACTATCGTCTCCTTGGACAGCCACGGGACGTAGAACTTCATGTGAGTCTCCATCAAATCAATCCAGTGCGCCACTATTCTACTCACACTGCTTGAACACACACCAAACCGCTCTGCCAGATCTTCCTGGAGCAAGTTGAGCTTGAGCTTCATCAGCGTCATCAACAGCTGATCGATGGGGTCAAGCTCAAAGATCTGGGTGTTGAAGGGCAAAAGGGTCTCAGTAAGTTGGTGAAAAGCAGTAAGAGGTAAACCAGTGTAGAGATGACACATCGCATCTGTACGCAGTAAGTGTTTGTAAAGCGAATCCTTGTTGCACTGAGTCCCTTTGTCACGCGTCACAGAGCTCATATAGTAGCAGTGATCTCTGATGTATTCGCTCTGAGACGGCTCATCGTTCAACTCGTCCACTTCAGACAGAGGTTCTGTAAAAGAGAGAAAAATACAAGTATATTCTTAACAAAAGTATACATTATTCCTGCATTCTGATTTAGATACATTTAGGATTCCACATATTTGCCTGTTAAAGCCAATACTCAATAGGTATTTTAACTGAGGACAGTAGTTTCAAATACATTATTTGTAAAAGTAATCTCTACAACATTCTGAGAGGCCTCAGGTAGGCCAACTTGTCCCAGTAGATACTGGTGTCCTCCTACCACACCCTGCTGTGGTTTGGGGACAGCCCATCAGCTGACTAATAGCTCTGCAAAGAGTAATCAACATCACCAAAAACGATCACAGACACTCCCGCCTGCCTTTGAAGAAACTTTCACTTCTTGCTGTCTAAAAAAAATACAATTAAAAAAACATCAAACATCCTGAAAGACTCTTCCCACCCTGGCTATCATATTTCAGATCCTCCCTGTCAGCCAAACATTACAGAGCTCTCAAAGCACAACAAGGCTGTTAAGCAGGCTTTATCCCAGAGTTATCACTGAATTAATTTACCAGAAAACAAAAAATAGTATCAATGTCTTGTATATGTGCATCACAGGCAACAACATGTGCAGTCATCCATGTTTAGTCTTGGTTTGGTAGATTGGGTAAGGGTGCATTAAGCATAATTTTGAATATAAATGTACTGCTTTAATGGAAAGTGCACTCAAATTTAGCGTTAAGCAAATATGATGACAACAAAAATATTATTTCTTTAACATTTATTCTGATATTTAATCTCAATTGTCTTTTTTTGGCCAAAGGTTAACTTTTTTTTTTTTTAATAATATGTAAAGATTTTTTTTTCCATCATAGATTTGACAAGACCAATACAAATACAATCAAAATGAATGTTGTTAAACCTGTTTAATATTTTGTTGTTACAGTCTTTAGGGTAAATCTGGTCAGGGAATCATTATCTGGTCTTTCAACAGATCCTTTACTGCAAATGATGTCTACCAGTCAGATAAAAGCACCAATCAGTACCTGGTGTGGCTGTTTGAGGCTCCACATCTGAAATCTCCAGCTGTAGCTCATCTTCGTGTAGATCTGGTGGATCAGAGTCCTCCTCCTGCAGGCCTGTTTGTTGTTGTTGATCAACATGATCAGAGTTGTTGTGATCTGTGTAGTCAGCTGCTGCAGCAGCCATGGACAGATCCAGCAAAACAGAAGCAGCTGATAACCTTTCATTCTGGAATCAAACACAGAGTCTTACATTGATAACACATTACAATAAGAACTGTTTTTTTAATGTAATTTTGCTCCTCGTACCTGATCGCGTTTCTTTCTTTTCATCGCTAAACGCTTCTCAACCTTCTCAGCTGCTCGTTGTTTTAGACTCTTATATTTATTGTAAGCAAACTGGGATGGCACATAATCTGGAGACTGCGGGTTGTTGCTTTTTTCTCCTGTAAAACAATTACATTGATGTAGTTCATATATAGACGTTGCCAAACATGTAACTCTGGTCTATCCATGCAGCTGTAAAGAGAAGCACATGCTATTAGCTTACACGATACGTACTACGTTCAAATGTTAATCTTAGTAAGCGTGACCATAAGTAAAGAAAACTAAAAAAGAAGCACCTGCAATAAACAGAAATATAATATATATATATATATATATATATATTAAACACAGAGACACTTATTTACCGGATATGAAATGTTGACTACATAATCTGGAGTAATCGGTTGGTCTCCATTTTTTCCTATTTACGGCTGAAATCCACTCTTTTCTTCGATCGGGGTCCTTCGGGAAACGGTAAAACGACAGATCCTTTCTGTCTGAACGATTAGAACACCCCACAGCGACACAGCAAGCCATTAATGTTTCTAAAAGTCGCTGTTTATCTCTCAATACTGGTTATCACGGAGCTGTGTGAAATGCAGTCTGATATCCAAAATGGCGACGGTTATCACGTGACCGGAAATATCCTTCCAGCTCCAAATTTGAAATCTCACATAAACTGCGACTAAAAAGTAGTTTAAGCGGCAGTATTTGGTTTTATAACACAGAAAGCTGAATGGGATACGATTCCCGCACTTTGTAACGCCCAGTGACGTTTATTACATGCTGTTAATTCGCCAACAAGGGCGTAACCGTGGCGTCCAGGGTGTTCTCTGCCCGCATATCTTTTTTGTTAGCTAAAAGCTACATCGATTTTAAATGCTCTAATCAGCTCCTTACAGGGATTAGCATGGCAGCCTGGGTTGTTTCCAAAAGCCAGTTGGCTGATGAAACAGCTTTGTTTTTTAAAGATATGTCACAGGTTTCTATAGCCATTAACACTAGTGAAAGTTTTACTGGCTCCTGGCCTGTGCCTTAAGTGTCAGCTGCCAGTGAATGACTGCATACTTTTTTCTTTTTGTGGTATCCCTGTTAAAACCTCTGTAACATCACCTGGGAATTATTATTTCTAAGAAATTCAAAACATGAGCATTGCTAATTTATCATAGGCTACAAATTTGTCCCTGAGAAGTATCTGTAAAGCAGAATGATTGCCCCATCTAATATGCTGCTCTATGTAGATAAACCAATCTGTAAATGTGCTGACAGAATGCTATTTGAATTCCTATGGAAAACTTAATTGACTTTTAAAATAAAATAGTTTAATACTACCTTAAAAATCCGACCCCTGTCTGGAACTTTATTTCGCGCTGTCTTTTCACATTTAGGTGGTCTAGCGCTTGTAGTATCCCAAACACTAAACTTTACAACTTCCGCCAGCAAGTATTTTTAGCTTGTTTATAAATATTCTGTCCTCAAAAGTGTTAGATCTGGAACAACTCTAATACAGGACATGAAGCTAATTGGGGACCTTAACTTTCAACCTAAAGATTAAAACACAAACACAAGCTGCTGCATTTACAGAAAATTTCACAAATGCAAGGTGCAACTCAGGCCCATCTCCTAAAGCCAAAGCTCAGCTCTAGACCCTATCAGTCTTTAGAGCAGGGGCGGATCTAGAGGGGGGGCCAGTGCCCTTCTGACAGCAAGTTTGGCCCCCATGTGGCCCCCTGTTAAGTGCTTAGTGTTTTAGAATGTACCCCTTTAAAAAGCAGCTGGCCTCCCCTCTAATTTTTGTCTAGAACCACCACTGCTTTAGAGGACAGTTTATGAGAGCAGTGCAGGGCGCCACATGAAAAAAAAAAAACACCTAATTAACGAGGTGACCCCAGGTTTAATCTATGTCCAATTCAGAATAGACTCTTTTTCTCAGTTTTAAAACTTTAAAATGCAACATTTAAAATGACTAGGAGGGACAGGTGGCTCTGTGATTCTTGTGAATTCAACAACTTTATTATTGTGATTGTCTCAACCAAAACCACGAGGTGAAATGTCAAGAAACAAGACTCAGAATATTAACTCTTACAAAGAAGACACTAAAAATGTTTAATTAGATTTTTTTATTTATTAGTATACACTTTCTCCCATTCATTAACCTACTGAGCTGTCCACAGTAGGAACAAGATCCCTTACAATCCCGCACCTCAAAATAAAACATCTGGTACAAGGTTCTCACCAAAAACTGTTTAAATACTATAAAAATAAATCAATTGCACAAAATAAGATGCCATTTTGCTTGTGATTACCTCTGTGTGACGCATGTACACATACATAAGGTTGACCAGGAAAAATCAAATTCAAACAGCATTTTCAAAGCAACATAAAGCATTAGTGATGTAACTGGTGAAGCCTGAATGAGCACTCTTTAATGTGGCTGTTACACGCATTAACTACCCAACTAATCCATTTTACCAAGTCAAAATCATTTACAGCAAAAACAACATTCAGGTGTTCCAGTTTGGATTCATTGAACCCTCAAACATCTGGGTTAGAGTTCACCCTTCAATCACAGTGCGACTTGAGTAGTGTTTCTGAAAATGCTTTGCAATGAGTTATTGAACAAAATGTTTATTTTCTGGGCGTGACATTTCTGATTATGAGCAGAAGTGAATCAAGTAGTCAAACAGATGTAACAGCCACAGGAGAAAAAAAAGAATTCCTGATCAGATCCTCTGATCAGATTTATGGCAAAAAAAAAAAAAAAAAGATGCATCATCTTCAAAAACTGTAGGAAAAAAACATTCAAAGTTTATAAATAATACTCATGAATTTAAAAAAAAAGAACAAATCCAGGCACTAATATTTTTAAATACGACAGAAATGAAAAGTTAAATTGAGCTGTAGTGTCAAATGGATCAATGCGCTGAAAACTTTTACTGAAACAGAATACAACTAGCTACAAACGCAAATCAACATTTAGAGAAAAAACGTGAATAATCAGCTGGAATGTAACTGTACAGTAACGGACCAGACGTGTGCTGTTTGTGTAGATGTGCAAAACTTGCATAGAGTTGGTGCTGCAAACCTAAGTTCAGAATGCAATAATGGAGACAATATTACAAACAGCTACAAGCAAACAAAGACCTTTTTTTTTTTTTTAAACCAAAGCATCCCTGTTAGTTATCTGATGCTGGATGGAGTTCAAATCTGTTGCACTTTTTAATCAAATGTCATTCATGTGAAACTAAAGGACAGTTTTCCATTTGCACTAATTAGCTGTGAAAACTACAAATTTGTCACCAATTTAAACAGGAATGAAAACACAGAATTTTTAAAGTTTTTCTAAAGATTATTTTGTATAATTACAGCACACGACCCAAATCAGCACCAAGGTACCGCAAACCCAAAGATCTGTTCTGCTGTCCACTCCTGTTGGATGATTTACCATCAGAGTTAAGGTCTTCATCCCTAAAACTGAAAAGGAAATTATGTTCTGCTCAGACGAAATAATTATGTTTTTTGCACATCGATCTTTGACATACAAACCACTGGTTTGTCCAGTTATTTGACCCAATAAAAGATGAAGAGCTCAACACTGTGTGCTTGCATCCATTGGGTAAATCTTTTCAGTTGATCATTTTGTTTTTAAGAAGGCAATAATCCAACACACAGATGAGATCACAGACCCAAGGCACAGAGACGTATATACAAAAGCTGAATACAGACTGAAAGAGACAAATGACTACAATCATTGTGGCTTCAAAAATATACGTTACACCACAGCTGTGTTTTGTTTGTGATACTTTTCCCTTAAAGTTGTGGGTGTTTCTGTAAAACCTGTGAGACCCAGAGACCATTTGACCTGTTTTAGCCTCTGGACCTGAGCTTGATCAGTTCCACCACTGACCAACATCCACGTTACATAAAATTACAGCCACATGAAAAATGTACTTTTTCAAATCATGCTATGATAATGAGAATCATATTGTGAATCCAACTCTCACAACTGTGATTAATATGACTTTAAATGTTTACATATTTACTTACACATTTGCACAATTGATGTGAATGTATCGTTTCTTCTTTTTGAATTTTTAACCCACTTTTTTGAGGTCGTTTCAACTTGGAAACATAAAATGTCGACGTCTTTATGGGAACGGTTTCAAATGCACAATAGGAAATTTAGTCTTTAAGAATCAAACTTTAAGGCAGTGATTAACAATCAATGTTTCTATTATTGAATCAGGATTGTGATATAATCAGAAGAAATTTGTAAACACAGGGTTGTCTTTTGTTACGAGGCTTTTTTTTTTTTTTTTTTTTT
>SSNR01000052.1:1918054-1956458 GCA_006937965.1 Callopanchax toddi | reverse complement strand
TTTTTTTTTTTTTTTTTTTTTTTTTTTTTTTTTTTTTTTTTTGCCTTGTAATAACCAGATAAATATTTAACTTTCAACAAAAAACATCCATTACATTATTGTGTGATGCTTGTTTGAACAGAAAAAATCTCACTGATCTTTAATCAGAATAACCTGTGATGAAGTTGAGTCTGAACTTTTCTACTTTTCTAGCATAAACCAGCACAGAAGTCATGTGTGACACTGTTAAATGTTTGACTATTTTAAAGACATATTAGAGCTGTTGGTAAATGTTAAGACTTACATTCTGATCTGCCGCTAAAGAGACCTCTATTATTAGTAGTAATAGTTTAGATGCATCTTGATAAACGGAGTGTTATGGTATATTTGATTTGTCCTACCTAGCTTAGCCAACAAAAGCCATATACATTTGTTCCTTACAGACTAAAATGCTATTTAAGTGTTCTGAGTCTATCAACATTTCCAAAGTGGAAAAGTTTCCTCACGATCCGTCTTCGGTCAAAGGAAAGTTCACATCCCTGATTTCCTTGTTGACTAGGTTTCCATTCAAATCCATGCATCCATGCTGAGCCGCATTGTGTTTTAGTTAAGGATGTTCTCGCTCATCTTTATTCTTAAACGAGTCACAAGTAACCACTCAGAGGTTTGCCAGTTCAAAAGAAAGAGTTTGCTTTCAGAGATTTTAAACATTTAGGCTTTGAGGCTGTGTGGAACGCTTAGCTCCAGCTCTCTGCCTCTGGGACTGGTCAGGAAATATTTTGTGCTTTAAACAGTGCCGGGGCAGAGACAACAGAAACATTTGTTGGCTGTTAGGAGGCAAAAAAAACACACCAGATGTCAAAATTAAAACCAAAGTGATGACAATCACATCTATGACCAACATTTAACTCCTTTTTGAATCTTTCCAGTCTGTTGCAGGGTGTTTCAGATACTTCAGGATGATGATGATGAAACAGTGGGATGAAGACGGGAGCAAAAGGTGGGTTTACGTATTTTTATCATATCTCTCTGCATCATGATAGGCAAATCACGGCAAGCTAAAGATGAAGAAGAGGATGAAGGCTTGTGGGCTTTCAGTAGATATCTGGCAGGTTCTGGTAGTTCCTGTTGAAGTAGCCACCTGTGTAGATCCAATCTTCTGAGTTGGTGAACGGGTTTGTGCCCTTTTGGAACCACCTGAAATACAAACACAAGTTAAAATGACCTTTTTAGTTGCTTTTAAGTGAGTTTTTTGTAAACGTTATAATTAATTACCATCTTACCCACTGTAAGATATGACAATTTGGTAGAAATAGTCTCGACTCCTAGATTCACTTGAAGTACTACTTTTAGTTTCCGCTGATGATACTGATGTTTGTAAATAACCATAGAATTCCATGTAAATACCTGTGCAATGCTAATTTAATGGCAGTATAAAGGTTTAATGAGCTGCTGTGAAATTTTGGAGCTCTGATCCGTTTTGAGCAGTTGCCTTGGTTGATGTCAGACAAGCCCCGTTTCTCCAAACAGGATATTTAGGAAACTATATACAGTATAACAGGTTAAGATAGTAATTATTTAGAACTTCACAGAACCATACTACAAAATGGCCAAAATATCACTAAATATTTTCAGTTTTTTGCCATTAAATTTGTGACAGGAGGCTGGAGTACTGAAGGTTTGTGTGCTTGAGTAACTGCGTGTTTCTACCTAGTCATCCACTCCTCATCCCGCTTGGCTCTCTCCTTTCTGGCAGCTCTCTGTTTCTCCTCCAGTCTCTCCTTCTCCTTACTCGCCTCATCTGCACAAAGACAGACACATGGTGTGCACATTTTACAATTTGTGGAACAAATTTTTTAAATATCGTCCCTTAAATATTGACTTTTCATCTGGTTAACACCTTGAAAAGAGACTTTACTATGGGAAACAAAATAATGAGACACGCATCAAACAGCAGGTGGAACAATCTTCAGATGATTTCCTGTAGCTTGTATTCATAGAAAAAAGCTTGAGACATCACATTTCATATTTTTGTTTAGTAGTAGTGTAGCTTTATTTTTATCTGGTAACAGAATCTATAAACAGAAGATTTAGCTCTATCATTTTTGGGGTGGATATATCCAAGGCACTTCTAGTAGACAGGTTACAGAAAACATTTGATGCTGATAAAACATTTAAATCTAATTACCGATGTTTCCATTCTCCATGGCTCTGATGTCGGGCCTGAAGCGACAGTCGGTGGGGGCTAAGATGGCTTCCATACCAGGCTCCAGCTCATTGAGGGAAACCGCAAAGTTTGTAAAGTTGTACATCTGAGGAAAAACGAGAACATTTGTGTTTATAAAATAATGTTCCGTTTAAAAACCTTGTTATTCTTAAAATCCAAAATCTAACTTCCCTCAGGGATTAATGAAACATTTTTGATTTGACTGACTTAAAATGACAAATCAGGGTCATTTGTGTGTTATTTTTGTTAATACCATAGCAGAGTGTGCTGGTCTGGACTCTATCCTCCACAACAAAGTGCTTCCTGGTACAACGGACACCGTCTCGAGGACCTCAGGCATATCGTCTGCTTCGTCATTCTCCGTTTTCTCAAGCTCCTCCTGGAAATTACACAACTCAATTCAACTATAAACAAAAAAATACAACCAAATGTTCAGCATCACAGTGAATTTCACAGTAGAAAGGAGTTCTTTTGAACTGGATCTACAAACATCTACAGTGCCATCAGTCTGCATTAACCATTAGGTCAGTAATGTTTCCAAACTTTAACATGGATCTTGCTCTTTTTTTGTTTTTTGCACTGGATTATAAATTCATGAGCACACAAAAGAAGAACACTCAGAGGCAGCAGCAGTCTACACAAAGGCCTTTTCATTACCTGGATAAGACCACACAGAAAGCTGAGGACACCAACAAAACAGAACGAGATTTAATTCAACATGATCAGACAGCAACTATTAATAAAACTAAATATTCTCACAATGTATAAAGTTCTGTCTCTAAGCTGTTTATAGCTACTGAATGTTTAAAAACCTGCAGATTGCTCAGAAAACAGCTTAAATTCACAGAGATTCTCACATTCTTTTTGGTCTTGTTGTCGCCTTTCTTCTCGGACTTTTTGTGGACCTCATAAGCCTGAGGGTCGACACTCCACATGCACTCGGTCCACTTCCCGTAGATAACGCGGAGCTTCTTTTTACTGGACAGAAAAAAAACACAACAAATGGCAGAAGTTGAAACAGAAGAGAGGAAGTAGAAAAAACGATTTGACTAGAATTAAGGAAACTGAACAAGTTCATTTATATATAGAAGGAAGAACCAGATGAGCACTACAGTTACGATATCTCTCACTACAGGTGGTGTTTTAATACAAATGTAATGGCCAACCTCTTGTCTTGAATGTATCCTTCAACTTTATGCAATTCTTTGCCAAACATCCCACATGGCTTGAAATTCAATACACACTTCTCTCCAGTGCTGAAAAATAAAATCACAAAGAAAGAAGAGCATCTCATCACTAAACATTAAACTAAACGGATACAGTTACAAGAAATACTCATCTTCATCTGGTGGCAGAGTACATTCTACTCAACAAGCATCAACTAAATAGAGATTTATGTTAAAATCCTGGTGTTGTGTTTGTATGTTTTTCAGGCTCCAACCAATCAGTGCAACAGTAAACAGCGAGAGAACAGCTCACAGCCTGGGGTGTGAATCTGTGCAACTGTGCGAGTATGACACACAGCGAGGTGGAAGCAAAGATAACACAAGCTTTACACGGCCTTTCTGAACAAATACAGGCCATAAAACTGACCATTTACCTGAGAGAGAGGAGAATAAACAAGCTCCAATCTCATATCTGAGTAAACAAAAACCGTGCTTCAGTTTCTTTCCTGCGATGAGGTCCATATATACAGCATCTCTCATATGTCTGTGTGTAAATGTCAGCATCACTGTCTTTTATTGTTAATGGAACAAAATGTATACATTTCTATTTGATCATAACAAGAACTGCACTGCACGTGTCCTTCGTGTACCTGTGGTTGACTATTTCTACTGTGCCATACTGTTCAATCCATAGTTTGCCCAGGATGACGTTATGTACACAGCAGTAAGGGTTACTCCATGTGTACACTTCATTGTGCCTGAAGGAGAGAACAGGAAGAAAGGGATTTAAAATGATGACGGAATGTAAAAGGAGATATGAGGAAAAGATGAAGGAATCAAAATAATCAAATGATGCAATTTAGAAACATAAATATGTCATAATAACAAATAAAGATCATGCCTCACTTGAAAAGCTCTAGTGTGATTGTTCCTTTGGGCTCAGCTTCAACACTTTTGCCCCAGAACTTCAGTTTTGGGTAGATGGAGCCGTGGAAGACAAAGTCCCCAGCAAGGCTCTCCGCATGGAAGGCACTGACTGGAGGATGATGGGATACCTGCTCTGATATCAGACGGAAACCCTGTTCCTCTCTGTAAAGAAGCAGAAGTTTAAAGAATAATAACTGTTAAAATAGAAGTGACTTCAACCAAAGCGTGCGCGCATGCGTGCGTGCGTGCGTGTGTACCTGATGAGTTCATAGGTCTCTCCTAGCAGTGGGTTGAAGGGTTTTCCAGTTCTGTCCCACTGAGATGCAACTGCAGACACAGCAAAAGCAGCTACTGCCTGAAGACAAAGGAACACAAAACACTTAGCATGTTTATGTGTAAATGTACTTTAATGCAGTAAGCTATCATTATTAATATGGCTAGATGTTCACTCCAGTAACTATTTCAGATGTAATAAATGTGACCACATCTATAATGTATTATGTCATCAACTTTTATGTAGCTCATTTCTTGAGTTCTTTATCTGATACATATAATAATCCTTATCCTAATTACAGAATAAGCCATTTGATTTATTGATCATAATCATTATTCAGTTACACCTTTCAACCTGAACGTTTTATAAATGGAAAAATGAAAGAGAAAAATCATGAACAAAATGTAAAAATGTGAATAAAACACAAGTCCAGTAGTTGACATGATCTGTGAGGGAGTGTGTGCCTCTGACCTGCATGCGCTCTATGGAGTTTGACAGCAAACAGACTCTGTTGATGAGGTAAGTGTGTTCCATGTATTCTGAGATTCTCTGCAGAAAACTTAAAGGCTCGTTGAAGACGATGGGCATTGTGATCTTGGACAGTTCCTGTAAAAAAGTAAATAAAACATCTACAATGTCATTATTAGACCCTGGTTAATAGAACATGTTGAGTGAAATATTTTTATTTAACAGATTTCTGCCCAATATCTGTAAAACTGACTAAGTTACAACTTTTTTTGGCAAGTTCAATTAACTGAGGTGGTCATTTTGAGCTAAAAAAGTTAAACACTTATAGCTGTACAATGATTACTTCCAGAGTGCCTTTCAACTTTTGTCAGTGAGCAATAATAATCACCTATCAGACCCAGCAAGCCATGATTCTACTATAACCTTTTCAAAATGTGTTTAAAAAGCAGATTTTCATTAATTAAATTTTAATTTAATACACTGAAGTTAATCGTCCTGTGTTATAAAACAACAAACCCTTACCAGTCCAATACATTTTTTCAGGATACTCCAGATACTGACAGTGTTTCTGGAATACATAGGCGCTGGTAAAGATGACCTAAAATGAAAGAAGAGGAAAAGAAATCGGACAGTAGTAAGGTTATGTGACAGTCTGTTAGATTTATTAGCAGAACAAAATGTGCTAAAAGAAGAATTACATAGAAAATGCTACAGAGATTGAGATTTAAACTTGGCATATCTTCATTTATAAAGTGATTATTGGACTCCTTCCCCTATATCTCCAGACCTACAGTACATTAAACAAAAACAACTGGAGATGATAACTTGCTTCAAACACTGCAGGATTTTAGCTTTCTCAAGCTCTCCATTCACTCCAGTCCAAACTGCTGCCCAGGTGAAAATCGAGGTATATTTTTCCTCCTCCATCATATTGGAGATATTCCTGCTTCTTCTAAAATACAGTCATCTCCTTTGTTTTGCTCACATTTAAGATGAAATGATTGTTGCCACTCCATTCCACAAAGTGGACCAACAGTTCTCTGTTCTCAGTCTCTTGTCCATCTCTGATACATCCAACAACTGCAGAGTCATCTAAATATTTCTGCAGATGACAGGACTCTGACAGGTGTTCAAAGTGAGGTGTACAGAGTAAAAAGGAACAGTGAGAGTACAATACCCTGTGGTGCTGACAACCTGGTCTGACACACAACCCTTTAGTCTCACAAAGTGGTGCCTGTTTGTCAGGTCGGTCAATCAGTCAGGGTGTAGAGGCCTTCACATGTGTCTTCTGGAGTCTTTACCATAATAAATCAGGCTGGATGGTCAAATACACTGGAGAAATCAAAGAACACAATCCTCACAGTGCTGTCTGCTTTGTCCAGAGGATTGTGGGTTTGTTGAAGCAGGTCTGTGATGGCGTCTTTAACTCCAACCCCACAACAATAACCAAACTGCAGAGGGTCCTGAAAGGTGCCAGTTTGCTCATTCAGGTGGGTCAACAACATTCTCTGGGGATGTTGGGGATGTCTGATGTTAGGGCAACAGGTTTATATAGTCAATAATTGTTAGATGTAAGATGTATGAGATTTCTTTGGAACAAGGCAGGATGTTTTCCACAGCACTGGAACAGTGTTGCTTTTGTCAACAAGGACTAAAACAAAATTATAGTGTTAATGCACCTCATTCTCAAGATGATAACGAGAGGCTGACAAGCTAAACGCAGCTCTTTGATGACTAAAATGAGACAAGATATCAGAGTTTTAGGTGTTGCGTCGAGACAAAAACTGTGGAGCTGTGGACAGTATTTGAGTGATCTGTTTTAGTATTTGAGTGATCTGTTTTAGTATTTGAGTGATCTGTTTTTGAAATGTAACTCATGTGAACTCAAACGCCACTTCTGAGCGTCCTTTTATTGTGGTAGGGATGAAACCATTGTTTTCCAGGACAATGTGTTTCATGGTGCTGCTGGCGCTCTCTCATCAAATGGATACTTATCCAAAGAATACTTCTTGACAGATTGTGACAACCCTGCCAATTAATTCCATATTGTGTCCTTATTTAATTAACTCCACTGTGAGTTGCTTGGTTTATTTCTTTTGTTTTATTAAAATGCAGCGCTACGTTCACCCATTCAATCTGCCAATGAGCTAAAGCTAAGCTAATGAGCTTGAAGACCAGATAAGTGATTTTATTTAGTAAACAGTGTGAGTTATTTTTATGGCCGAGTATTAGACCAATACCTATAGTGTTGACTGAATACTTTGGTTATTGTACTTTCGTCCATTTTGGATGTTTTTTGTTACTTTCCCTGTTTATTGCCAAAACGGCCTATGGTATTTTGAATTGATTGATGTAATTCTAATTTCCAACTTATTGACCCAAAATACTTTGTTAAAGGATTAAGTTCTTTTTTTTTTTTTTTTTTACTAAAAACCTACTAAAACTATACTAAAACTTTGAGTTTTCATCAACTAAAACTAGACTAAACCATCACCTATAGACATGACTAATATGTGACTAAAACTGATCAGCATTTTCATCCAAAAGGCTAAAGCCTGGGACACACAGAAGACGGATGCGTTGCGCCACAGGTCTAGGGGGTACACAAGACGCGCTATGCAGCCTATGGAAGGCTCAACGCTGCTTGGAAAATCACCGTATTAAAGCCGTAAATGCCGCGGCGCTTGAGATAGAACCGGCACCGAACTTTAGCGCCTCCGCACGGACCGGCGTTTGCGTTGCGCTCTCCGTGTAGCCACTCTCAGTAACTATAATGTTTTTGTTTTTTTAAAACGGCGTGTGCGCGACGCATCCGTCTTCTGTGTCTCCCAGGCCTAAGACTAAAACTAAAACCAAAGTGGCTGCCAAAAACAACACTGCACTGGAACCTTCTCTCGGGTCAAGCTGCAGATTCCCACATAGCTTGTCTGCACAGGCCCTTTAGGACTCCAGGGTTAACACCATCTGGACCTACAGCCTTGTTTCTGTTGAGTCTTTCCAGCTGCTTCTTCACCCGACTGCTAGAGACAGACAGGCCAGGGGGTGGGGGTGGGGATGTGGTTGACAACAACAATGAAGCAGCAGCAAGATCCATGACTAAGATAGATAAAACAGCTGAGGTGTGACAGGAGAGGTGGGTCAAGGGAGGGTGGAAGGTCTGATTGGCTGGGGGCAGGAGAGGAGGATGCTGAAATGAACCTATTACAGAATGTGTTCAGTTCATTGGCTTTTTCCAGGCTTCTTTCTGTCTGACTCTCCTACTTGAAGCCAGTAAAATTCTTCATCCCTGACAACATACATCTTACAGCTAGCAGGTCAATATCTGGACTGCAGAGATGACATTTCACAATAGCATGTTCTGGATTACATCATCTGGTGCTGATAGATCCACCTACTTTACTTTTTCCACTCCTTTTCAAATCTCCGTTTGCTCTTCGTGTGTGAGAGCTGGAAAGAGTGGTGTTGGCGTGAGGGATGATGTCATAGTGAAACTAACGATGCTACATTCTCGATAGCTGCCACGTGTGTGACGCTATTCTAAAACAGATATATTACATCTAGATACGATTAAATGGACAACAACTATGTTTCTCTTACTTAAGAGTGGAAGTTACTCACTTAGTGTGACATCACAAAAACAAATAAAAAGCTCACAGCATAAGCAAATGTTTCCATGTATGAGTCAACCATGTCAGTCCCTAATCGCAGCAATATAACAGCTGCATTCATTACTTCCTCTTGTTTCTTTGAGACTAACATTTAAAGAAAAATAATTGTCACTTAAGAGATTATTTAATTCACAGTAACTATGATTTGTCTAACACAGATGAAGAAGACCAAAACAGGAAAATGTAAATGAAAAGAGAACATGATAATGAAGTACTTTTAAAAAGTACACCGATTTTAACTTAGGTTCAAAATACTGTCCAAAATTCAGGAAGAAACTTCGATTAGTTTCCACTTGAACATAATCCGAACACATACAGCCGAAAGAATGTGGTGCAGGAATGTAGTAGTACCGGTGCTTCTTGATGCCGTTCTCCTGTGGTACTGATCCATTGTTTTTCTGAGTGCTGCAATCGAACCCTTTTGCATCTTTGAAACTGGCCTCCGAAAACCCTTCACACGACTCATCTGAATCCAGGCCTGTATGAAGAAAAAAAGAAAAGATAACTCACACGATTTAATCAGTTATTCCACAGTCAATGCTCTGTACAAATATGGAAATTAAAAAGTCATAAGTGTCGAGCCAAAAAAAAAAGGAACATAATTTTGCATGCAGTCAATGGTAGTTTAAATATGAGGGTTTTTATCTGTGGATATAGATCCCTACAAACATCTGTTTCAATGTACAAACTGTTTTGTATCAGAAACACTGAGGCTCAATTTGAATCTCAAATTTTATTGGTTTTCTGAAACAGTGTATACGGACTAAAGTCTTCACTCATACAGCAGCAGCACTTCATGAAAAACCCTTTCCTAATTTATATTTATGATTACAAATTTGGTGGTTGAAATGTACAGAACAGACAGTAAAATGCTAACACATAGTTATAATTAAATCATAAGACATACCCTTACAGCAAACAATTTTTTTAAATGAGGGCAGTATTTGAATTGTGAAAATTTCTTAATTTTTTGATAAGTCAGGCTTCATTTTTTGCAAACAGTTTCTTACTGGATGTAGAAGTAACATTTGACCTACTGTACGCCTTAAATTATGCTGCAGGGTGGAGCTGAGAAAAACTAGGTAGGGACTTGATGTTGGCCCAAAATAGACTCAAGAGTTTCACCTCTCAATGATATTTCAACAGGAATAAGGTGTGTTATTGTTTGGCGTGTCAAAGAGGTTTGAGTCACTTGAGCCTCCTGTTCATGTCGTCTCTGAATCTCTTACCTACTTTGACACAAGAACAAAGACGTGTGACAGGAAAGCACACTTTTGTGACCAAAATTTCAAGACTTACAAAATAAATTATGATTCAAGTTATCCTGGAAACCATCTGTCCTTTACTATAAACAAAATAATATGACAAAGATAGATGGAGATGCACATGTATCTTTTAACAACACCAGATTATTAGGTCAAGCCCAGTTGTGCCTTAAGATAATGAGAAAGCTTTTATAAATTCACTGCGCTTATCAGAACCGCAGTGTCACACAAGGCGCCAGCCTTCATCAGAGCTGTATCAGTGAGGAGAGCAGCCTGACCTGGCATCAGATTGACAGTCCTGAAGCACACAGCAAACACATGTCACCAAATATGATTTTCAGTTCGCAGACTGCAATGCAAACCATTTCTGATTCACTAAACTGATCACACTGAGACCAATTAGATTTTAAAGGGTATAGTTACACTTTAATACCACAGAGAGACTAAACGACATACTTCTTTAAAAACAAGTTGCAGTTTATATCCATTTCCAATTGTTTTTCTTAATCATGGTGCTAAATATTAGTTAGAAGGATGTTGCTGATGCAACATTAGAATAAAAGCTGAATCCTTGGATACGTTTCTCACACATCAGTGAATCAGTAAGAAGAAAGTCTTTGGCAGCAAGCAGGGAATTAGGAAATTTTTGAAAGAACAACTGCAATAATTAAATTAACCCAAGATTCAGTAGAAAATTTTTAACAACACTAGTTCTGATAATTGCATAAAATATTAGATTGAAACAGAAAAACTCATTTTTAAGCCAGTTTGAATAAAATAAGCATAACTTACATGAATTATCAGACAAGTCAGTTCCTGTTCTATTTTGTTTGTTGTTTCCGTTAGCAACTCTATAGTAAATCAATACCAAATTCACATGAGTTTGTCAACATCAAGAAGCAAGAGTTTCAACTTTTTGAGGAAGAAAATGATTTTAACCTGTGGAAAACCAACACATCTCAATGATAAAAAGCAAAGCAGTCACCTGTGACGGCGTCGTAAAACTCATCCTCATTGCTCATCTTCCAGAGTCAATGCTGAGCAGCTGCTAAGAACCAGATGTTCAGCTTCTAGCACATGTTTCTTTTAGTGATGCTCCCAGAGTTCTTCTGAAGGGAGAGCTGTCAAGACAACTGCTTCTCAGGAATCACAAGGAGTCCCCAAAGTCAGTTTGATGCAGACTTTTGGTGGATGGTGTGACCAGAAAAGAATGACATCAGTGGATTTGAGTCAGAGGAAAATCAGCTTCAGTTGACGGCAAGTTCACGTCTGTAATTTGAGTTTAAATTCTTTGGCTTTGTTGACTGAGGCCAATTAGTAACCTGTAGAAACAAAAAACAAAACACAAACAAATCATTACTACAATAAACGCAAGTAATTTTTTTTTTTTTTTGCCAAAACCAGAAGAACCATTAATGAAAGCTTTAGAGACAAAACTATAAATAAAAGACAATGTGTTAATGCAGGAATGCATGAAGGTCATGCCTTGATATCCATGTTTGAGCTGAAAATTGCTTAGTTTGTGTGAGAAACAATCCAGCCCATCATGGGCCAATGAGTGCAAACAGTAAGGTTTTCCAGTCCAGTAGTTACATAATCGAGACACCACTGTAATAAGAATGCGTTTGGTTCATTATCTCCATAGGGTTTAAACCTGAGATCAAAAATAATAGACTGTTAATTTGAAAAATCCCTTTTCAAACTTAGCAGATCTACCAAGGACACACAAGATCTATGAATACCAAACACAGGGTTCCTACAGGTTTCTTCAAGTCAAATTCAAGTCTTTTTAAGACCTTTTTAAGACCATCTATATACAAATCTAATACCAATTTTACTGCCTATATAACATATGTTGATGTAGAAAGAGGAAAAACCAGGGTGAACATTAGCATAACATTCAACTGCTGGTGTTTTGCACGCTCTTGTTTACTGTAGCAATGTCCGGGGGAGGCAAGGCATAAGGATTACACCCGACAGGAGGGGTGAGAGCTCTGAGACGTGTTTGTGCAAAATAGCTAGCGATACCTAGCTTGTTTGAAAATTACATAGTGTAGCTTTAATGCCTTCATGCCAATTGTACCTAGCTAAATCCTATTTTTGCATACAGTACAAAAAGCCTCAAAAACATTGTTCTCCACTGGTTTTAACCAAAGACGAAAAGACTTTTTATCCTGTTACATTTTGTTAAATTTACATTTCCTCATAGGCTAACCCTAGCAGGAAATTGGTAGCTAGGTAGTGTTAAAAAACCTAACAGGTACTGGTCAACCTTTCTTGTGGTCTGCTGACATTGTCTTTGATTTTTCGTGCTTCTCCTTGGCTTGTTGCTTGTGGTCCATGTCTGTGTTGTGTTTACCGTCTGTGGTTGTGGCATCAGATATCTACTTTTAGTGACTGGGGAAAGCTCTACTGGTTCCATTAGTCTTTATTTATGCTACGTTATTTAATCAGAATCATGGTTGACAAATGAAATCTTTAAGGTGAAATGTGATATGGAGAAGTTACACATAGCACATTTTAAGACCCAGATACCAAAATTCAAGACTTTTTCAAGTCTTTTTAAGGTATTATTTCCAATTTCATGAATTCAATGCTTTTAAGACTTTTTAAGACCCTGTAGGAACCCTGCAAACACACCGTCTAACCAATATTCTAACAACATTAATGAGATACTGGTGGAAGGTTATCCTTTTACTAACTCGGTGTCTGGTTCATGGTGATAGCCCACTTTACCACATTCTTCACAATGACTTTATTTCCTGGGGAAACGTACATACTAGTTCTCACACTACTATAACCTATAGCTGATCTTGCTACAAACCACTGTGGCAGCCAGGAAGCATTTCCATTACGACACCCAGACGCCAAATGCTGACTTACATGTCGACTCTTTTGTTGCATGTAATGAAATAAATCACATTGAGATTTGGGAATCTATAATTGAGCCTAATCATCTCATTTAAGAATGACCCTGATCTTCTTGACTGCTTTGTTAGCTTAGAAATATCTAACGCGAGTAAAGAAATTTCAAGAAAAATTCTAAGTAATGATGAGAAAATGAAATAAAACTTAATGTTTTGTTTAGTTCTTTAAATTTATTAATGTTAAGGGAATCAGTCCAACTCCATTATCAGGCAATTTTATACACACTTTATTTTCTTAAAACACTAAAAAGTGACAATCTAGTGTATTAGTCATGTTGTCAGGTAAAAAACAGAACATAGATGATCATCTGTTTTATTCAAAATTAACTTCATATAAAAATTAAAGTAGTGTCTGTCGTTGTCAGCAATAGAAAATATGAACATACCTGCCATCCATTAAAAAATCCAAGATGTAAAGTTGTTGAAATTTGATAGTAAAACACTGAATCAAGAAGCAAACAGTGATTATTCTTTTTCCTTCCTTCCAACTCTGCCTTTCTTCCACAAAGTGAATGTATTTTACCTTTGCCAGAGATTAGTAACGCCTTCAACACACAAATGAACTTTGGCCTCGGCATCCACAATCGATAAGGCGGACAGAATGAAAGACAAGCTGCTATTCTAAGAACTACTTCAGACTGCACTCTAACATGTTATTTGTTGTGTTACTTAAACTAAAAACATTTGAATAAATGAAAATAGATTAATTTATACTTATAGTTTTAGACAAGCGGAGACACCCAAAAACAACGAGCTCACTCCTCATTAACAGATGGCATTAACTCAGATCTATAAGACAAAATGTATTTCCTGTGACCTCACAATAACACAAACTCAATATTTCAAAGATTCAACAACACATTAATAGAGATCAGTAGACCAAACATAGTCCAATCTAAGGTTTTAATAACCTTTGTCATATTTATATTTGTGCATCATTGCCTCTGTACTTTGTGTTCTACCAATGTTGTTAATCTATCAAATAAAAGGAAGGCTGGAGATCACAGATTAATTTTAAAGCCTCTATTGTGCAAACAAACTAGTGTTTTGACACTACCGAGTCTTCAGAGTCAAGGCAGCTCTTCTCTATTCCTGGAATATTTGGCGTCCTTCAGGTTAGAGGTCACCGATTTAGCTTTTAATTGCTGAAAAATCCTGTTTATATTGACTCTGTTAACCTATTTCAGCCCGATCCACAAATATCTCCAAGTCAGACCTGGAGCAACAGCAAGAGCTTAAAGTCAGATGATGCAAACGTATTAAACCTCAAGTCATTTTTTCAACTGTTAAAGATTAAGGCGAAGCTAATAATTGATCATAAATGCTTAATGTTTAACCTCCCAAATGATTTTTAAATTTCACTTCTTCAGAAGCTAAAACCGTTTCCATTTTATCTTCCTATTCTTGTTTTCTGTAAATCACACTGGTTTTAGGAGGCTCTGTACAAGTTCAAGTTTTTAAATTCTCTGTCCAAATATCAAATTCTCTCTGGTATGTATTGGTATGATTATTGGAGTGACCCAGGAGGTACTCTGAAAATATTTAACCGAGTGTCCAATCCAGTTCTTCGAGGTACACCATCCTGCACGTTTTAGTTGTTTAGTTTCCTGTTCCAACAAACCGGGTTTATTGGCTGAATTACCTGTTCAGCATGTCCTCAAGTTTTTCAGAAGTCTGTCAGTCACACACTGCATCACATCAGGTGTTCTTGAGCAGAAAGTCATCTTTAACATGCCAGATATTGACCCTCAAAGACCAGGAATGAACACCAATGACATTACCAGTCTACTTGAGCCGATAACCTTGAAAGTAAAAAAAAAAAATGCAGCTTGTATAACACCAGAAACAAGCTAAGGTGACAAAGGTCATCATCAATAAATATATTTTAATGCAAAAATCTGACACTGTTCCGATAGTGAAATGCCCACAAAATGATCACTTAATTCAACATGTAAACTTCCACCTTGAGTTACAAAACTTGCAAATTCTACAGTAATTAATACTACGAATAATGAATATTGAATTGCATCCAGTTTTTCCTGAAATACTATGTTTGCTTAGTTTGACCATTAAAAGTTTGAATGATAAAACTCTGAATTAAAAAATTAACAAACTGCACTCCGCAACAGAAGAGTCACATTGTTGTGGGGTTGGAGTCTCATCACTCTCTGTTTCCAGATCAGTAAAAGCAAACATTTTCAAAGACTAGTTTCTAGAAGAGCACATGGAAACTATATTGTGAGAATTTTCCTTTTGACTGGGAACTCGAGAAAAAGTAAGCTGATCTCTGCTTTAAGTAACCACCCTCAGCCTGTAGCTGGCCCTCCCAGGATATTGAATCTGTTTGTTAGTTTTTAGAATTCTATGAAATTCTTATTATTGTGATTCTCAAAAGTAAGATCAGACTACATGAATTTTGGGCTATCCGATTGGCTGCAGTACACTCTCAGATCATATCTCTCGCTCTATCACATGCTGGTGAATCGTTACATAATCGTGACATAAAATGGCACTATGCACATAATCACAGATGACCCAAATATGAGAATGATTTTAACAAGTACACAAACAAATTAAACACTCGTATTTACATGTTTACACGTGAAGACTCCTAGATATCCAGGCCTGGTTGATTTAGTTTGGTTAGTTGGTCGTCTTTAAAATCTTTGCTCAAAAAGCACATTTCTGGCAAAAAAGGCTAAAAAAGGGGAATACTGGTAAATAGGGGTGTGAAGAGATCTTCTGGCTCAAGATCTTGCAATAATAAAGCATGATATTCATCATAGAGGTGACTGCTGTCTCATGAACACTATTCAGTTTCAGTGCATGATTTCTGGCTAAGTTAGCACTTAAGATTCCTGCTTCACTTCTAACTCGTGTATGGAATTTTGTGTATCTGGTGAAAATGATAAACGTAGGAAAACACTGTCCTACATGATTGTTGACACATACATTATGCTAAGATACCTAAATAACCTCAACAGCTTTCCATTTAAAATGGCAGCGTCTATTAGCAGCACCGTCTCCACCTGCCAAACCTTTCCATTCCTGCCCCCCCCCCACTCTGTGGGCATTAAAAATACTACCCTTATTATGCTTTAAACGATTTATTTCTGAGAGTAAACTAGAGAGAAAAATTGTACATCTAGTTATTTTTGTTGTCAATTTTTAAACTGTTGGATTGGGGAATAGAACTTCACACACTGCTATCACTGCTGTCTTGTGAGTTGAATGTTTTGTTTCAGCCCAAGAGGAAAAAAAAAATCCAACATTTTGTTTTTCATGAATCTTTCAAGTAAGAGGTATTACAACAAGTATTCTAGCTTGAGTACAATTCAAACCAACACTAATTTGTTTGTCTTAAATTATACAAATGTTTTTAGCTAGCAAAGATACAACCTACAAAGTTAACAAATTACAAGCAAAAAAACCTGATTATTAAATGCAAGTTGCCACCAACCAACCTGGTGTGCCTGATTTTGCCGTCCTCTGACAGAAAAAGCCAAAGGGTGAGTCAAGATGAATGAAACAAACAGGAGCTATTACAGTGTAACACAAAGCCCAGTACTAATACAGAAGAACACAAACACACCTCTACATTTCTTGTTCCACATGTCTAACTTAATGGGTGACACACCTCTGTGATACATACTTTAAATGCAATTCCCACAGATGATTTTACTGGGATGATAACTTACTGTGTAGGAAGAATACTGAAAAAAATATACTAATCTTCAATATGAGCAACTAGTGATAGCACACAATAAAGAAACTAAATACTTCAAAGGAAAATTAGAGGAAGGTGATGCAGAGAAAATAGTGTCTGATATAAACAGAATCCTGCATAGTCAGATCAGTACCTTTGCAGCTTCTTGGAAAGAAGAGGTAATTTTAGAATAACTTAAGTTTGATTGGCATTTTATTTTCCTGAGAGGTCACGTTATAATAATCAGAACACACGAAGGGTTGGCTTACTGAGTTACACCAACCTCAAGACTACAACATCCACTATGGTAAAATGCTGATTCAAGCCACAATATGCTGGTTCTGACTTGTCACAATAATGGGACAATGGGTGATCATTTCCTATGTATGCATACATGTGTGTGTATATTGTTGTCATTTTCATTTGGTATATGTTGGACTACATCCCTCGCATATGCATTTACAATGGTTAAAAAATGCACCTATAAGAATATGTTTACTGCTGCAGGTGCTTTTGGTAGGTGGGCCATCCTTTTAAATTATGTTTTTATGAGGAACAAATGTTTGCAAGCCATTAGCATAGGGTGACCAAGCATCCTCTTTTCTCCGGACAGGTCCACTTTTCACATTCTGTCCGGGTGGGTTTCAGAGATCAATGAAAATGTCCAGGTTTTATTGTTTTTCACTGGAAATAGGCATGAACTTAAAGTAACTGGTGCGAATAAAGCAGTCCGTGTTGCGTGTGACGTCCCTCTCACAGACAGAACAGAAAGGTTGTAGGTTCGAATCCAACTCCGATTGTGTTGATAAATTTAATATTTGTACTTGCTGATTTTGAAAGCCTATCTTGTTACTTAACTGTTTTTCAAAACCACACAGAGGCTACATACTTTAAATAGGTTTAGGTCTCCTTTAATTAAACAGTATCAAAATGTTTCATGACTGAGCCAAATGCCCTCTTTTTCAAAAATCTAAATATGGTCACCCTACATTAGCAACATGCAAACTGTTGTAATTCTACTTTTAAAACTCTGGAACTTACAAAAATGTAGGGGGAAAGAAAAATGAACATGCTACTGCTATCTGAGCTTAAGTTAGTAAATGTTTTACAGTGATTACATAAAAAGCTAGGATCTCCACTTAGATTTTGAGTTTTCCATTTAACCTTTGGACCTTTTTCACTATTCTAACACCACGTATTAGCAGAACAAATACATTATAAAGTACTTAGCTGTGGTCTTGTGTAGAAGCAGTGTGTTAAAAGTGACCGTGCAAAAAATGCAGAAATTTTAAAAATAGCATAGGAGAAAAGCAAGGGGTTATTAAGAAATTACTTTCTTCAGTTCAGATACTGAAGTATGTTTATTTCTGGGATTATTTTGACAAATAATAAAAATCCAAATGCATAACATCACACATGAAATTGCACAAAACATAATGAAATACATTGATAAAATCTTCAGTCAACATCCACTGTTCAAGGTTCAAGCAACAACAAAACTGGGGTATGGGGTGTTGGAACCAAGATAATTGATTAAGCGAATGGGTTTGATCAGCCAATCGGTGAGGAGGAGGCAGAACTTGGTTGCAGATTGAGAAGCAACAAAAAGAACATGAAGTAAAGATGGGTCACTGTGTTCAAGACAGTTCAAACAGAGAAGGACTTTGCTTCTCAAGGTGCAGGTGCACTAATTTGTTCAGGAAACAAACAAAAAAAGAGATCAGAGCTGATTTTGGAAGGAAGAGTTGCTGTGGAAATGAAGAACTAGTGCTTTTTTGTTGAAGTACCTTGTCACTGAGGAAGTCTGGCAGGCTATTCTAATCAAATATATTAAACAGAGGAAAATTCACAGATCAAACTCAAGCAATGTGTTCCCAAGGTGACCACTCATTTCAGTGATTGGTCACAAATAGCTGGTTCTGATTTTCTGCAGTTTCTGGTCATGAGGAGCAGATTAACAGTATACGCAGGAGGCCAAAATTATGACATTTTATAGTGATACAAGTAAACTAGAAAGTCAAACCACAAAATAGTAATTCACTTTTTTCTTGTTGGGGTGAGTGGTGGGGGTGTGTGCAGACCCAACAGCTTGTTCACAATTAATCACAGCCATCAATAAGATGGAGATCATTTCCATCATATCAAATCATATCTTTAACAACATCTACTGTAAATATGTACTAATGGAACTCATGAGGGCTGCCTGAAGGCAGGAAAATGAAAGTGATCACAAGACTAAAACCACATTTAAATATCAAAAGTGCACAAATAACTTATTCAAATGACCACAAGGATAAAATTCAATTCAATCACAAGACTAATCCTTTCAGAAAACATTCACTGACCATAGCACTTTGGAAGATGTGCTACCACCTATTCTGATGTAGAAGTAGAATCTGGTTAGTTTACCTACTGCTTGACAGATTGAAAACAATAAAATGAATACAAAGCCTATCAACTTAAAACAATATCTGTTACACAGACTATCTCACCAACCGTGTCCAGCAGCTGAGGACTGAAAACATATGATCAGAACCACGTACTATCTCCAGGGTGTGCCTCAGGGCTCCATCTTGGGCCCAACTTGATTTTCTATCTACATTAATGATGTTGCCAAATCTGCTGGAAGCTCTCAGATCCATCTGTATGATAGCACCATCCTGTACTCAGTTGGTCCTTCTCTCAACTCAGCAGCATCTACTCTTCAGCTCAGTCTCACCTGTTGAACAATCCTTTCACAACCTCCATCTCTGCCATAATGCCAAGAAGACCAAATGCATCATCTTTGATAGGAAAACCCAAACCTCCAATCCCTCAAAGATCTGTTGTGCTGATGGCTCAGCTTTGGATTATGTCACAACCTACAAATATCTGGGCATCTGGCTGGATTCATCGTTATCTTTCACCACTCATAACAACAATCTGCAAACAAAAGTCAAAGCTAGACTAGCTTTACTTTTTTGTAACAAAGCTTCCTTCACTCACGCTGCCAAACACATCCTTGTTAAAATGACAATGCTACCAATTCTGAACTATGGTGACATCATCTACAAAATGGCTTCATGCTCTGCCCTAAAAAAAACTGGACATTCTTTATCATTCAGCCATCCGTTTTGTCATTAATGCTCCCTTCCACACTCACCACTGTGATCTCTATAAACTGGTGGGCTGGCCCTCCCTTCACACCCGCAGATTCCACCACTGGCTTCTTTTTGTTTACAAGACAATTCTGGGCAAAACACCTCTCCATCTGTCCTCTCTTCTTCACCACACTCATAATAATTATCACACTAGGTCTAGTGAATATATTAAGCTCATCATCCCAAACACCTCTACTGTCTTTGGCTGCAAATCCTTCCACTTTGCAGCAGCAACACCCTATGGGAACACTCTACAAAACACCCTGAAACTTGTGACTTTGACATCTGTTACAACCTAGATCTAAACTTCATCAGATTATAACTGACTGCCGCTTTTGTTGATCACCTAGAATACAAGTATTTACATAAATTCACACACACATTCAATTTCCTGTATGATGTAATGATTCTCCTGCATGCATGTGTATATGTGCATTTATTTTTCAGACCCAGATTAAAATTTTCTACTGCCTGTTGCCTATTATGTTTGATCTGTACTTAAGTGTTTATCTGTAGTTGTTGTTTTTGCACCTCCTTCCAAGACCTCTTGGCCAGGTCATGTTTGTAAATGAGAACATGTTCTCAAATATTTTACCTGGTAAAATAAAAGTTGAAGAAGAAAAAAATCACGCCGCCAAGGCTAAAATGAGAAAAGCTGTAACTTTTCAATTTTGATCATGCAGGTTAGCATCCTTGGTAATGAGAGAACATCCCTCAAAAAATAAATTGACAGTTCTACAATCTAAGCTCCAGACTTAAGAATGAGGTGACTATGACTTCTTCCAGCTCGTCAAGACTAAAGCGTAACCCCATGGGAATAAAATACTGTCATTTACAGCAGGCTGCTAAGCACACAGTTCTGCTCTCTCACACTCACACAAAGCTTGCCATTCAGCATAGTATGAATCAGCACGTTCCTGTGATACCCGCTAGAGTTGATTTTTACTTTCAAGCTGTATAAAACCTGCTCTGTGTCTTACCATGAACTGTCTTGAAGGTGTCCACCCTATAAATCAAACACAGGGACACTCCTGAGTTTATTAAAAAAAAAAACACACGCATAAAAAACAGGTTTTGTGGTCATTATTGTTTGTGACAAACTGGTATGCAAAGGACAAAAACAGATGAACGGGAAATAAATTCCATACAGTCACTTGTCTAACAGAAAGTACATAGTAGCCTAACCCAAATAAATCAATTAATGAAAAGATCTGTCAACTCTAAGAACTGTTTTACAGTCTTCCAATAACCATTTAAATCCGTTTCCAAGATTAAACCATGTCATATAAGCAACAGTCCAGTTACCAAACTACTTCTACGCTTTAAAAAAATTCTGAATGGTGAATCAAATTACTTGTTGAAAAAAACATAAAGCAGCACTAACAAAATAAATCTTAATAGAAAACTGTAAATAAATAATATTTAAACACCCATTTTCACAATACTGATTATTAACGATAGTACGCTGACAATAATGTGGTCGTGTTCTCATAATTGTCCTGGCTGACCAACATGCTTTTCCTATGACAAAAAGCCACTAAAAGCAGAGTAAATTGATACGTCTGCTGTGTGTGAGGGCTCTTGAATGCCTTTCTTTACACTGTCATAAATTAAACATACAATGTCGCTCTATTGCTGGGATGGTTGCCTGGACCAGCATTAGCTTTAACAGCTGCCTTATCCTAAAGGAACAGCCAAACAAATGCTAACTGCATTTGCATAAGTGAGTAAGAGACAAACAAGTGTTATTACATTAAACACTGTTACAAATAAAACAACAAAACTTGGAGACAATGTTTTTCATGTGACTACTAATTTTTGTGTGTGGCTGTCCTGCCACTGCTGCAACTCCCCTCTCAGCAGTGTTGAAACCTGGCTTTTAAAACATGCATTACAACACACATGTACTTCCTGTTTGTTGAAATTTAAACAGATCTCAAAAATACATATTACACAACTAAATTATAATTTGACACGTTAGGAAGATACATAGTCTATTAGGCAACCATTAAACTAATAAAAGTAATCTCTTAACTATGTGCAAGTTCCTTATAGTGTTGTTGTGGTAGGAAAGCTGTACATTAGTACAAACTAATGCTCCACTTTCAAAGGGAGCCCATCCCCATAGCAACTAACTATGGGGGTAATTAAGGCACCTTAGGGAGGAAGAGGAATAACAAAAGGAAAGCAACTGTAATCCCTGAGAGACTGTGGTGTTTAATGTAATGTTTAAAAAAAAAAAAACCTGTAAAGCAACAAAAGTAATTAGTTACAAATATAAAGAAAATATTTTACAAAGTGCCAGGTTATAGCAAGGCAATAAATTAAATATATCTGAATTTATGGCTAATAATGCTAAATTTTACACTTGCATATGTCAGTAAATGTCCTTGGGGTAAGTCAGTTAAAGGGAGCTGATAAAAACATCCTTGTGTCAATGCAGACCTTAGTGTCAATGACCTACAGTACACCAAGTTTAAACACAAAGCTTTGTTTAGTTTCTTCTTATGAGTCAGATGGTGATGTGGATGAAGGCAGGGTGAAGTCAAACAGGCAGAGGGACATTCCCACTATTTGCTAAGCACTTTAACATGACAAAGGTTTAAACCATGTCTGAGATTGAGTGACCTTTTTAGTTTACCCATGCCCTTACAGCTGACGTTTTCACCTTACACTTATGACAGTTTTTCACTGCAATTTAAAAGTACTCAACAAAGCAGCATCTAGCTAAAAAAAAAAAAAAAAAAAAAAAAAAAAAAAAAAAACACGGTAATGGCTAATGTTTATATATGTGCTTTGAACTGTCGAGCGAAGTTTTGTCTTTTATATTTATACCTAAAACTTTTAAACGTCTAAAACTCCCAAGAACCCGTAATAAGCTACCGTAAAAAGTGTTTGCTTGCATCCCATCAATAGCGCACAGACTGGAAACGGGTCCCGTTTGGCATTATTTACCAACGTGAAACGAAATTTGTTTCAGCGACAATTTCCACCGAGAGCCACCACGTTTTCTAAAATACAGAGATCAAGTTGGTAGCCTAATACACTGTGCAGATCTGGAAGCTTTTTTGACAGCTAGCATTATAGTTAGCGAGCGGGCTACAAAACGGTGGCTAACTAGCATAGCTAACAAACAAAAAAAGACAAAGTTGACTATGCAGCACTGAAAACTAAGCTAAAAAGACAGAGACCGATTGCTAAAACATCTTCCAACTCACCTCGGTTGTGCATGCAGACGGAACGTTTCGGCCAGTCCAAAAAGATGGGCAGGAATATGTGTAGCCTTGTCTTTACACAGTAGCGGAAGTCGCTGGCAGAGAGGGGGTGTGAACAGATGAATGACAGACAGGATCTGCAGCCAATCAGATGAGACTCATGATAAACCATTGTGGCAGGTTAACAACATCACTAATGTTAATAATATTAGCTAGCATTTTATAGATTTGTAGGATTTTCAAACTGCAATGATCACTATTTGAAATATCCATCTTTCTTTTTATAATCCTAATATCTAACTAAAGATAAAATAAGAAATAATCAATATGTTAAAAATATTAATGCATGTTTGCCTGTTGGATGTTGGTGTTAGACTGTCAGTGAAATAAACCTTTGTGTTTAATGTTTCTCATCAATACTAGAGCTTAGTTGACTGTCTGCTTAAAGACCACAAACACAAGATGGAATGAGGCTGAAAGCATCTCCACAAGACGTCCTAATTTAAATGGCATGTTTGATAGTATTTTTATATTTAAAAAAGGCTTTCAATTTCTTCTTTATATGTGAAAGCAACTTGTAGATCTTTCCTAACAATAAAATGGAAGTGTTGTCATTTTTTGTTTTTGCTTGGTAGTTTTGTATAAACAGCTAAAAAAAATAAATAATTTTTTTAAGTTGGAAAACATCATTAGAGATGATGAGAAGGGATTTTAGATTCTAAAAATGTTTTCCAATGCAAATCAAATTAGAATAAAGATGAAAGATTGTTGGTGAATTAACTGTTGTGATAATCAGTATGAGGCAGACAGACAGTTCTTTACTTTTTCTTAATTACATAACAACCATGATGGTGTGATGAGGGGAAAAAAACAAGAACAGAGAATATGATGAGCGAGGGAATGAGGGAACAAACGAAGAACTAGGGGGAGAAACTGGCTTTTATTCAGGCGCTCAGCAGGACAAAGAGTCCTGCTTGTGCACAATAACACAAACAAAGACACAGTCATATACAAATGCATGCTTGATGCATGCATTCAAATACAAACTAATTTTCTACACTAATAAATCGAAAAGCTTGGATTCTGAAATGTACCATAAAATCATATCTGATTAAGCAAATCTTTTAATCTTATGCAAATGTGGAAAACATGCCTTTTTTCCTTGTTCCTTGTTCTCTGTTCACATCAACTCAGCTTTGTATTTGAACTGTGAACTGCAGTTTTTCCAGTTCAACACAAGGTGGAGGTAACAGACTTAAAATGTTTCACCATGCAGCTTTGTCTCTGGTGGGCAAAACAAACATTTATTTATTCATGTCCTCTAATAACTTGAACTTTATTGTCCTTCTGATATATATTGTTAGTATCTTTTTAAACGTTATCAGTATAAATTGAATGTTTTATTTACGAGAGCTGTTCAGGAATAAAAATCTAATTAAAGAGATTCCCCTGTTGTCTGTCTTTTTTTTTAAATAAAGCAGATCATTTGAAAAGCTAAAGTTACATTTAAGTAACATCAAGTCTCAGCAGAAAAATAGCATAAACCCAGTGTTTATTTAAGCTTAGTTCACCATCATAATAACACAGTAGCTCATCTAACAACTGTCAGCTTTGTAATTTGGACGTTCTGTACTGTGTGTACGGCATCATTTTAGGGGATAAAGCAGAATCAGCAGGATTTTCTGACTTTCTATGACATTTAGGCTATCTTCTGCAGCCTTCAGGGAAGCAGAGCAAGGTGAAACATTTTATTCCAGACAAAACAGGCCACACGAGGCTTGTTTTACTTCAAGGAGAACAGTTTTCCCTTTCAGTTCTCACGGGAAATAAAAATAAGCAGTTGAGACTTAAAACACTGCTGCAAAACCAAGTATCCTATAGCTTTAGGGAATGCTCTGCAGAGATTTAATCCAATTCACTAGGTCTGATCAATTCTAAACACAACAGTCCTAAAAGTTAGGACAGTTCAGCAGAGTGACTGTCTCCTGCTGATGTAGCTCAGCTTTATAACCACATGCTGCAATGACTGCCTTCCAATTACTGGACTCAGGATAACTTGCAAAGACAGCAACTTTCTGTTGTCATTGTTTTTTTCTCTTTTTTTCTGTGAGGAAGGCAGAATAGAAAGTATATGCTTCATTACCCAGTTGGGACATCAGTGAGAGGCGTCGGACTAATTTTCACCCACAATTAGTGAAATATGCTCATTGTTGGTTGGTTTCCTCTTTCTGCTCTTAGATTGCGGTTTGGAGTGGGGTGATGTGAGGTCTTCTGGTGACACCTAAAGTTTTAATTCCTTATCTTGTGGTTAGGGTGGGATCTCTACTTTTTATGATCTGTTCCCTGCAGCACCAACAGCGTCTGCCCTCTCTGACCCACAAACTGCATATTTTTCTGCAGGGAAAACATCAACCTCTGGACCATTCAGGAAGATGAAGAGAAGATTGTTGAGTGTCGTTATCATCATCATCAACCAGAAAGCGGAAATACCTGAGGGTTTTCCAGCATTAATGGCCTGTTTAAGGTCAAAGGTCAGACATATGCTCCTTCAGGATTTAATGGAATTCATGGTTTCATCAATTACAGCAAGATGTCCATGTCCTGAAGCAGCAAAGCATCCCCAGACCGTAACACTACCACCATCATGTTTGACTGATGATGATTTTCTAAAATAGTTTTACTCCAAATGGAACGGGACGCACACCCAGAAAGTTCCACTTTTGTCTAATCAGTTGACGGAATTTTCCCAGAAGTCATTGGGAAGATGTTTTTTGCAAATGAGATGATCATTTATGTGCTTTTTGGTCATCAGAGGTTTTGGCCTTGGCTCTCTGTCATAGAGGCCTTTTTTTTTTTGTCCGATTGCTGAATCTTAACTTCTGACCATAATTTTAAGTGAGTCCTGCAGTGCTTTAGATGTTGATCTGGGTTCTTTTGTTCTTGAATTTCTTAAGAAAAGAGTATGGTGTGTTGCTTTTTGAGATCTTTTAGCACACTTCATGTTGTCACACAGATTCTTTTGAAAGGATGTGGCTCGTGACACTGAACTCAGCATTCCGAATAATGTGATTAATCACAATTATTCATGATTTATCAAGGAGGTGTGGCGAGTAAGAAAAAACAGCAGAAATGTGTAAAGGGGCAGATACTTTTTTTATTATTATTATTTTGCTGTGGTGGCGGTAGAGAGCTTCAGTGAGGAGGCTCGCCGTCTCCTCCACAGCTCCATCGCATTATCTGGGCGGAGAGAGGAGGAGGAGAGAGAGAGATAGTGACCACATTGCTTCCCTGTTCTCACCCACTAACACCCGGAGCAGGAACCGGTTTGTGGGAGCTACACAGGCAAATCAGCTCTAAAGGAGCGGAGAGCAGGAGTCTTCTGTACATTTGTATTGAATCCTGGATTCTATTTTGCGTTTGTTGCAGATTTTGGACTCTTCCTCTGCAGATTCGTCCTGTTGCGCTGCAGCTCTCGTTGTAACCGGAGGAGTGATCTCCTTTGTGTTGCTCTGCAATTTTTTTTTTATATTCACTCCCAACTTCTGCCTTCTGTTTCAGCAAACAGGGAGGGTTTATTTCTGCTTTTCTTGTGTCGCCCTAAACGGAATGAATGACAAAAACAAAGGAGGTTGATGTCCATAACTCCCCGACTCACTTCTTCGCCTCGCCCAAAGAACGGAGACTCCATCTCCGGCAGAAGATGGAAAGCGGAGGCGGGACGGAGAGCTCGGACAGCGGCCAGAACCCCGAGCTTCCCGCTCCGCCGACGGGCGAGAAGAAGAAGATAAACCGGGCACCGTCCCCGGCCAGACCGAAGGATGTGCCCGGATGGTCGCTTACAAAGATCCGCGGAGGGATTGGGACCCCGACCCTGAGCGTCAAGCCCGGAGCCATCCATCTGGGAAGCCGCATTTCCAGGCGCAGCCCCGTGGGGAGTCTCGCTGGGAAGGAAGGTAAAGCGGAGAGGTGTGGCGGCAAAACGGCAGGAAAATCACCCCTCTCAAAGTCCTCGGCATCCAAGACGGCTAAAAGCATCAGCGGGCGGAGGAAGGTGTCGGACGCCAGCACCGGGTCCGATGATCTATCCAAGGACTCCGGATGCGCCGCCGGGAAGCTCTCCCCGACCGACAGCAGCTCCGAGCTGTCGGACTGCGCGTCCGAGGAGAACAAACTCTCAGCGGACGCTGCGAGCAGCGACGCCGAGTCGAGGAGCAGCCGGGGGCCAGACGGAGAGAAGCCGCTCAGGGATGGCGCGTTGGCGGGCAAAGCTTGTTTACAAGCCGCCGCTAAGAACACCTGCTCCTCCGCTGAGAGAGACGACAAGGACCGACTCTCTTTGGGCATAGAGACCGGGGAAGGGAGCGTTTCACCGGGCGAGGAGCGCTCGGTGACCTCGTTTGACAGCAGGGTTCCTGCCAGCACCTCTCTGGCTTTCTCAGACCTCACAGAGTTTACGGACGGCATGCATGAGGAATACCTCAGGGAAATAGAAGAGCTCAGATCTGAGAACGATTACCTCAAAGTAAGTACTCGTTTTATAGAATTCTATACCAAAACAGTGTGCAGCCTGCTTGGACTTAGAAACATTTTGGATGCTTCCATTGTTCCTCAGGATGCTGCTGCTGTGAATATGTGACCAAATAAACCCTGCTTCAAAACTAGAGAGTCAAACATATGAAATTCTAGAAAAAGATCTTTTAAAGATGATTTCCACTTATCTGTTTGAGCTCCTTACATAATAATGATGATTAAATCTGATTAAATCAGACATGTTTTGACTAATTTTCACAAGAAGCAGTTTCTAGCCTCAGTGAAATGTCAGTGAATTGTTTTGGTCAAAACAGCAGGATTATAACATTAAAGGCCTTACTCAACATGTTTTAGAGCTCTTTTCTTTACAGCTGATTTTAGAGCATGGCTAAATCCTCTTCTCCACTCCTCCTTTCTTTTCTGCAGGGCATGTGTTTTTGACACTACCCAGTTCACAGTAGCACCTACAGTAAACATGCCCAATCCACAAATATTTACATATATTACATATTATAGTCTGTTGACAGACAGATGTGGCTTTATTAATTCCAGCCTGGGACATTTCTTTGCAGCAACAGACACATGCAAAAACAACAGCGAGATATTAGAAAGAATACACAAATCTAAGAACAGAACAGCAAGATTCAGAATAGAAATAGCAAAAACTTTGTAAAGTTTTATGCAAACTGTGCAAAGTTTGTGCGTTTTACTGTTTATATTTAATTAAACATCACACTGTGGGTTACAAACGCTGAAACAATCTTTATTGTTTGAATTATGTCATGATTCCTCATTCTCACACCATCTCCAGAAACTCCAAGCTTCATTGTTTGATCCTTTTTTTAATTCAGATTTTTCATATAATTGTTGATTTAACTGGTGAACCCTGAACTACTGCAGTCTTTTATTTTGTCAGCTTTGTTTGATACATTTATTAACAAATAGCAATTTCCAACTTGAAACAGAAAAAAAAGTTAAACATAGAAATAACCAGTTTTTAAAATTGTGGTATAACAAAAATACTGATGGAGCATTATTACCTCTTTATTATTTCTGATCAAATGCAAATAGAACCTCTGTTATTTATAGAAAATTAAACTGAAAGAGAAAAAAGTTTGCTTTTTCTACAGCCAGTATACAATACATAATGTAGTATTTGAATGAACAAAATAAGTGTTGTGTATTTGATACGTTATGGAGTGAATTTAGATCCTCAAGCACAGGAAAACTTTTGAAGTTTTCATAATTTGTTGTTTAGTCAAAGACAGTCGCGGCTCTACGTTATCTGACTTCAACATGCGCTGACTGGGGTTAGCATCAGTTTGATTAAAAATGTCCCTCAGGCCCTACAGTATGGCTGCAGGCAGTGAAATGTAATCCAGGTGAATCTATTGGTCAAGCCTACCTCGAGACGAATTGATTAAGGAAAGAATCAATAAGAGAGCATGTCCTGAAGCACTTCCTGTCACTGACCAGACAAGCCAGTAATTGTCAGAGATTGATTGGAATGGTGACTGATGAGGTGCTGTTGTGTGTGGACCCCCCTGTTTTTACTCCTGATCAGTGTTTAAATTGTTGCTCACCATCATCACTTTGTTTTTTAAGCTGTTACCAGCATGTGCTCCCCCCCCTGTAGAGATTGATTGTTGTGCTGTCTAGTGTCAAGTAATCAGGATTACTTGGAATAAAAGATGCATGTTACTTCTTACCATCTTCAGAGTGTTTGTGCGACTGCAGACTGAATGTAGGACATCGCAATACAGAGCTGCCTTTTTGGACCACAGCAGAGCCTCATGGGAGGACTTGCAGTCAAGGAAATCTGTTGCTGCAGCTGTGGGAACACCTGGTCTGTAATCATGATCAAAACAACATACTGTTGAGGTGTCAGACTACAACACCTAATCTAAATTCTCTGTCAAAATTGAGTCTTTTCACAAAATGTTCCCACCTAGCTTTAACTTTGTGTTTCATGCTGTAGAGCTCATGTCTCATTCAGACCAACTTCCTGCTTTCCTGCAGGATTTAAATATGTCACATACTAAGAGAACAGAAGTAGTTTAGATGTTTGACTGAGCATACATCTAAAAAAAGGTAAATAGATCTAAAGAAGAAGTTCTCCGATGGACTTAACACCCACAGAGGATAAAACCCTTCAAAAGTCATCATTTTCAACCATAACAAACAGCAGTTAAATGAAGCAAGGAGTGTTTATGTTTGGGTTAGAGATGCTGGTCAGTTTAATTTCTCACATTTGAAAATGCCAAGAAAGCTTTTCTGCGTTGTTTTTGTTTCGTATTAAGCTGAGTTAGCAGATTTTCAGCTGGAATCTTTTTTTTTTTTTCACACAAATATACAAAAAACTATGCAATCAGTTAATATTCTTAAAGATTAAACAGAGGGCTCAGATTTTGATTTAGTTGCACAATCTAACATGGAAATGGCTTTTGATCAATAGAAAAGTAGCATTTTTCAGCATCTTCTACAATATGTGTAGGATTGTTCTTTTTTATAATTTGAATGTTCACGGTGAGAGGTCGTCTTAGTCATTCTGTCATAGAGCTACAGATTCACATTTCCCCTTTTTAAACACATGAATCATTCATGGAAAACACCAACAACAAAGTTTAAACACATGTGTTTTAGGCACACTGACTGAGAAACATATCAGGGTTCTTCAGAGTTTCATGATTAAGATCTGGGTATTTTTTAAAGCCACTAAACAATCTGAGTTTTGAAATCAGACTGAAACAGACAAACGCCACAGTAACAATATCAAACACCCTGCAGAGGAAAAACCCCTTAAATAGACATTATTTTCTACCATAACTAACAGCAGTTAAATGAAGCAGGAATCATGTTTATGTTTGGGTTTAGAGATGCTGGTCGTGTATTTTCTCACATTTAAAAAATCCCAGAAATCCTTTTGTTGACATGTTTTTGTTTTTTCTTAAGCTGAGCTAGCAGATTCTCAGCTGGAACCATTAAAACAAGCTATTATAATAAGATATAAAAGATGATGCAATTAAACAATAGTAGCATTCTCAAACAATAATCAAAGGGGTCAGATTTTGATTTACACTGCCATGTGGAAAAATACTCAAGACTGGAGCATGAGAAAAAACCTGTTTTTGGACGTGAGACACACTAAATAAATTGATGCATTCCAGGAAATGATCTAATTGTAAAACATTTGATAGTTCAGGGCCGACTGATGGAAGTTTGCAGAGCAGACGTGCTGGACTGAGCAGAGAGGACTGTGTTTCTGATTTCTAACATTAAACAGTCTGGCTCTTCAACATGACAGCTGATTGGCTGATTTCTTCTCCTGACTGGCTGGTTGCTCACATGACAGACACAATCTTCCCTTTTCTCTCTTAGTTAGCCGTGAAAAGCAGGTCAGTGGAACAAACTCTGTCTCTGTCTCTCCCTCGCTGCATGGATTTGTGATTCCCCAGCCTCTTGTCCTCACTTTTTGACTCTTCACCATCACGTTTGACCATTTTCATGTAGATCAAGCTAACATTTTCTTATGCATTATTTGCTCCACTGATTCTTCCTTGTATTGCCTTCATCCTCCTGTCTTTAATTTGTTCCTCCTCTTTTGTTAAGATTCTATCTTTTCCCCACATTAATGCAGATGTGCTGCAGTTTATGTCGGTTTCATCAAGAAATCTTTCCCACAGAATTGCTTGCAGACATCGATGCACGACAATCAGATTAATTGTTAAAAAGTTCAATTTTTCCTTTTAACAGAGCCACATGCAAATCCAGCTCTGACTCATTTTCATATTCTGCACGCACATCCTCTCACATCCCCAGAGCTTGTTACTACAGTAGAAGCTCTGCAGAGGCTGACCCACATTATCCACTGTAGTGAATTACGAAAGCACCACTGCTACTACTACATCCCCTCCTTTTTCCTGTTTCTTGACATGCTCACACACAAGCAGAGACTTTGGCTAAGACAAGCTTTGTTTTTTTTGTCTTGGAATTAAACCATTGAGCCTGTCTACTGTCCCATAAGACGAGTGAGTCCGACCTCTTCTTGTTGGTTATAATTTCATCGCAACAAGAGCTGCACCTTAAATCGGATTCAGACAGAGATGATGCAATTCGTGCTTCAGGGCTTAGATAAATAATTGATCTACGTTTGTCTAAAAGAGAGGTGGATTGCAACATTACTTTAAGCCATTTGCAACGGATTTTATTTCTAGTTTTTTAAAGAATTTGCCCAAATCAGCTTATATTGTACTTGTTTTATATATTTTTTAAAGTCCTGGAATGTCCTTTTTATTGTTTGCTGCTGTCCTCAATGACACTTCAACTTCTGACCTTCCTGTTAACGTGCTGATTTCTAGCTTGCTTGGAATGAAAATATAACAATAAAACACCAGAATGTTTTATTATATTACTCTATACATCACCATGCAGATAACAACATTTAATTCTGCGTTTTTGATGATCATTTTGATTTGACATGACAGAATATCACACAGCAGTCAGTTTTAAGAAGACTCTAATTGCTGTGCAGTTAATAGAATGATGAAAAGAAGATGAGATGACTGACAGCGAGCGGTGATTGATGGGACAGATTAAGATCATTACAAGGTTAATGGAACACATTTTTTTTGAGGGATGATCACCTTGCAGAGGATTTTATAGCTCTTGGTAAACACTGAATGTGAAGGTGATGTCAGCTCTTTTCAGTTATTTACTATCAAATGTTCAGTAAAAGTACCAGCGATGCATTATACTTTTTTCTCATAATGTGCTGTGATGAAACGATATAACATGCATTTTCATTTTTTTTTGTAATTTTCTGTCTCCAGGATGAGATGGAGGAGTTGAGGTCTGAGATGCTGGAGATGAGGGACATGTACCTGGAGGAAGATGTTTACCAACTGCAGGAACTGCGGCAACAACTGGAGCAGGTATGTTTGTTAAGTGTGAGTTAATGAATGCATTTTTATTTTTTGTGATATATTTGCTTAAAATTTGAATGTACAGCTAAGGGGAAAGGCTTAAAGGTTTTAAAACAGGTAGGTCTTCAAAGGGTTATGAGTCATTTGGTTATCATATTTGATCTTGAGATAAGCAAGGCCAGCGTGGATTAGCTAAACGCTCCCAAGGCTTTCAGCCAGTTGAACATGGAAGCACTATTTGAAAAACCATACTGTGTTTTAAATCCTCGTTTTGTGTAAAAAGTATTGAATGCTTGTGAGTTCCAGTGATGTTTTGCTTATTTTGTAGCAAACTGAGTTAGCTGACTGTAGGTTTATTAAATGAGCCAGAATTGGAGGTTCTTTTTCTAACTTCGTTCGGTGTTTCACTATGGGAATCGCCTCGGCGTGACCAACTACGGAAGCTCCAATGACATCACGTCTGTCTGTGACAGACAGGTTGAGCCGTGCTCGGGCTCCACCCACCCGACCTTACCACGGCCAACCGACCCCTCCTACTCATTCTTGCTTTCTTCCCGTGAGAAGACTACACTGGAGCTCCCTCAGTGCCTTCAGGCTAGCTGGTTTAGCTGCTCAACCGTTCTCAGGTGCACCGTTAAGGACAGCGCCGCCGAACGCCGCTTACCGACGCTGGTCTGGATAGTGCTGAGTGAGTACTCGTGCAGAGTATATTTGCTACACTTTATAGCGGAAGCAGTGACCGCGTCAAGGCGAACTGTTCCGTCTGCTTCTCTGTCGTTGTTGTCAGAGCGGTGGTCGTGAGTGTAGCGCAAGCTAACGCGTTAAGGCGAGCTTATCTTGTTGTTTGGTTAGCATTAGTTTGCTAGCGAGCTGTGTTAGGTGCAGCTACCATGTCAAGACGAGCTGACCTGTACGTGGCTTCCAGGCTAACGATAGTAAGGCGACCGTGTCAAGACGCGCTTTTCTGCCGTTAGCGCTATGGCTTCAAAGTCCGCTCCCGTAGAGGGGTCGGAACCGAAGGCTAAGGAGGTTGTATCCCGCCCGTGCCCAGCATCATGCGGGGCTTCGGTTTCGGGCAGGGACCCCCATCCTATGTGCATAGCGTGCATGGGCTCTAAACACGCCCAAGCTTCGCTGGCTGACCCGCAGGCGTGCCCGCACTGCTCCTCGATGCCGGAAGAGATCCTGGAAAGGAGGCTGAGAGTGGCAGTGGCGAGTAGCCGGGACCCGGGTCTCCCCACAGCCGCGCCTGTGGCTGCAGGCGACAGCCGTCAGCCGCGGGCCACCACGAGCTGGGCGGACATGATGGAGCAGGAGTCCCCGCTCCCGCCGCTGTTTGAGGGGCTTCTCGATAGCGAGGAGCTCGAAACTGGCGGCGTCAAGGCTGAAGGGGACGCGAACTCCGACCTCCTTGATCTGGAGGACATGGAGGAAGAGGAGGAGGACTCCACTTTTCCGGCTCAACACTCCAGGCCACCCAGTGGAGCTGACACGGCTCCCCAGGGGGACACTGACCTGTATGAGGTCTGTCGGCGCGCAGCCACAAAGCTGGGTATCCAGTGGCCTGCAGCCCAAGGGGCAGAAGGAGTGGAACGTGACCTGTACGATGGTAAGAGGCTTCCACCAGCCTCTGCACCAGCCTAACAACTCCTGCCAGCTGTTCCAGCTTGCATGAGGGAGATGAGCCGTCATTGGTCGAGCCCGTTTAAGAGCAAACTCCCCACCAAAGGATGCTCTAAACTTGAGGTTCAGGGAATGGGTGAGCTGGGGCTGACCGAACCCCCAGCTGTGGAGCCTTCAGTGGCTTACCACCTTCACCCCAACCGCAGGTCTGTGTCAGCATCGTCAAGCATCTCTCTTCCATCCAAATTAGACCGCCTCACAGCGTCTATTTATCAGAGAAAGTACAAGTATGCTGGTCAGTCTGTGTGTTCTCTTAATGCAGTTACACTGTTGTCTGCATACCAAGGAGAAATCTTGGAGGAGATGGGCCGCCAGCTGGACTCTGGCGCTCCAAACCCTACTCTGTGGGATGAAATCTGTGTGGTTAACGATCTCATCCTGCGCTCCTCCAGGGGAGCAGTTCAGGGCTGTGGTCGTGTGATGGGGCTGGCTGTCTCTGGTGAGAGAGCTTTATGGCTAAACCTCTCGGGTCTGGGTGATATCCAGAAGGCGGAGGTCATGGACGCCCCATATGACCCCTCCAAAGGTCTCTTTGGCCCAGCTTTGGAGAGGATGAGGGAGACAAGCACTCGCAGGAAGCAGGAAGGCGAGGCCTTTAATCTCTGCTTACCTCGTAAGCAAAACCCTCATCCCGCCCAGGGTCCCAGACCTGGTTTTACAGCACCTGCCACGGCTATACAGGGCCGGCAAGGTGGTGCCAGGTCACAGAGACAAACAGGAGGACAACCAAAAAAGGCGGAGAACCCCCGTCCATGGGGCAAGCACTCCTTCGCAGCAGTGGCTGCCAGGAACCGCTCGTCTCACCCCGGCGAGGGCAAGAAGAAGCGAACATCCTAGCCGCTCCTCCTCTGCTTTCCCCTCCTTCAAGAAAGAGGAGGCTGTCGGACGGGGAAACAAGTCTCTGTGTTCGGGATTTGGTCTCTCCTGCAGTTCCCAGTTCAGCAGGAGTTCGATTCACCCCTCTTTCCCAGGTTCAGAGAGGAGGGAGGAGTGTAGTGCGGAGAATATTGTGTTCCCAGGCACCTCTGTTTTGTTGCACACTCCAAAACACTTTGGAAATAAACTCTTGTTTGAGTCCAAATGTGTCCCGTTTTATTTCAGGGAAAAATCTCGAAATAAAGAGTTCAGTTCTGCAACCAGGCACACAGCCAAAGGCAAACTGCTCTCCACCAGCAAAAAAGGTGAAAACAGAAACTTGGGTCAAACCACCTTTCTGTCCGACAGGGGGAGCTCGGGCTCTTTCGTCCGGATCGGCCGAGTCATCGGGGGTCACGAAGGTGACGTCACCCAAACACGAGGCCCTGTCGGCTCGGGTCGAACAGTGGTGCGCATGCGCAGTCCCCTCGTGGGTCCTGGGGACCATTTCTCGGGGTTACAGGCTCCAGTTTGCCACGAAGCCGCTCCGTTTCAATGGGATTATAACCTCCGGAACCGGAGTGGATTCAGCGCACGTCCTGGAGGACGAAATCGCTTCACTGTTGGACAAACAAGCCATCAGAAAGGTACCGGGCGTCGAGGCCCACCAGGGGTTTTACTCTCGTTACTTCCTCATTCCGAAGAAAGACGGGAAAACGCTCCGCCCTATACTCGACCTGCGTGTGTTGAACAAACACTTACGCAAGTACACGTTCAGAATGTTGACTCACAAAACACTCTGTCGCTCCATCCGTCCCGGGGATTGGTTCGTAACAATCGACCTCGCGGACGCGTATTTTCACATCGCTGTTTATCCACCACACAGGAGGTTTCTCAGGTTTGCTTATCAGAGCACAACCTACGAGTTTCAAACCATCCCGTTCGGTCTGTCGTTAGCACCGAGGGTGTTCAGCAAATGTGTGGAAGCAGCGCTGTCCCCACTCAGGGCTCGGGGCATCAGGATTTTCTCGTATATAGACAATTATCTGATATGTTCTCACTCTCGAGAGCAGGCTATCAGCGACTCCCAGGCGGTGCTACGTCACTTGACCGACCTGGGTTTCCAGATAAACCAAGAGTCGCTTGATCCCCATGCAGTGCACCGAGTATTTGGGTCTCAAGCTGGACTCCCTCTCGTATCGTGTCATGTTGTCACAGGGGAGGATCACGTCCTTCACACAGTGTCTCGGACGTTTTCGGCGAGGAAATCTCGTCTCGTTCAGATTTTGCCTGCGCCTTCTCGGCCTCATGGCCTTGGTTATTGCTGTAGTACAGCTGGGACTGCTGATGATGAGGGATTTTCAGCGGTGGGTGAAGTCGTTGCGACTTTGCTCCCGCCGTCATCTCAGCCGAAGGGTGAGAGTAACTCCCAGCTGTGTAGCGGCTCTGCAGCCGTGGACGGACCCCGCGATCTTTACGACCGGGGTTCCGCTGGGAGCAGTGACGAACAGGGTCACCATGACAACAGACGCATCCCTCACGGGCTGGGGTGCGACGTTGATGGGCAGAGTCGTGAACGGCGTTTGGTCACGCAGTTTGAAGCAAGTTCACATAAATGTGCTGGAACTGCTGGCAGTATTCCTCGCTTTAAAACACTTTCTGCCTTTTGTAAGGGACCGCCATGTCTTAGTGAAGACAGACAACACCACGGTTGTGGCATACATCAACCGGCAGGGTGGGACTCGATCCCTTCAGCTACACAGGCTGGCCTCGAGACTGATCTGGTGGTGCAGCACCAGGCTCCTCTCAGTTCGAGCAACTCATGTAGCGGGGTGTATGAACAGAGGAGCAGATCTGTTATCCAGAGGGAATCCATTGTATGGGGAGTGGAAACTCCACCCCCAGGTGGTTCTCCAGGTATGGCAGAGATTCGGTCAGGCCGCCGTAGATCTCTTCGCCTCATGGGAAAACTCCCATTGCCCCCTGTTTTTCTCCCTGTCAGATGCAGACGCGCCTCTAGGGGTAGATGCGCTGGCTCACCCGTGGCCGAACGTGCTGCTGTATGCATTTCCTCCTCTCAGTTTGATTCCCTCAATTCTATCACGAGTGAGGGAGCAGGGCCTGACCTTGATACTGGTGGCCATCCAAGCCCTGGGTGGCAGACCTCATGCAGATGGTGTGGGACAAACCCTGGCCCCTACCTATTCGCAGGGACCTTCTGTCACAGGCAAGGGGGGAGATTTATCATCCCCACCCAGACCACATGGCACTCTGGGCCTGGACCTTGAGAGGTGGAATCTAGATGCAGCCAGACTGCCTCCGGAGGTCATTGATACAATTCAGAATGCAAGGGCCCCCTCTACTCGCTCTCTTTACAGTGGTAAATGGCGAGTTTTTGAGAAGTGGTGTGAGGAGAGACAGATTGTCTCTTTTCAGTGTTCTGTTGTGGATATTCTCTGTTTTTTACAGAGCTTGATGGAGAAGGGCAGGTCTTTCTCCACTATCAAAGTTTATCTGGCGGCTATTTCAGCCTGCCATGTGGGGTTTGGTGACAAACCTGTGGGTCAGCACCTTTTGGTGTGTCGCTTTATGAGGGGCGCACGCCGCAAACTGCCGGTCTCTAGACCGCTGGTGCCGTTGTGGGACCTCTCGCTTGTGCTAGAGGCTCTCTGTCATCATCCTTTTGAACCGTTGGAAGGGGCTAGTATGAAAGTACTCTCTTTGAAGGTGGTTCTGCTTTTGGCTTTGGCCACGGCTAAGAGAGTGAGTGATCTACAGGCTTTGTCGATCAGTCCTTCTTGTTTACAGTGGGCCCCGGGCTTCACTAAGGTGTGTTTAAGGCCCGATCCGGCGTTTGTGCCTAAGGTGATGGATTCATCATATAGGTGTTCTTCAGTGGAGCTGTTGGCATTCCACCCCCCTCCTTTTTCCTCAGCAGAGGAACAGGAGCTTAACTGTCTATGCCCTGTTCGGGCTTTAAAGACTTATGTGGACAGGACGTCTGGTTTCAGGAAGTCTGACCAGCTGTTTGTTTCTTGGGCCACCGCCCATAAGGGCAAACCTGTGTCCCGTCAAAGGCTAGCTCACTGGATTGTGGAGGCTATCAGTCTTTCTTATAGATGTAAGGGTGCTCAACCCCCTGTCGGGTTGAAGGCTCATTCTACTAGGAGCATGGCTACATCTTGGGCCTTACTCCGTGGGGTATCGGTCCAGGATATTTGTGCAGCGGCTAGCTGGGCAACACCGCTTACGTTTGCACGATTTTACAGGCTGGACGTGTCCCGGCCATCATTGGCACACTCCGTGCTTGAGGCAGGTTCTACGGAGCCCGCATAATGCGTGGCTGGAGGCTGTTGTGGTTGGCAGTCTCAGGGTTAACCATGCAATCCGGGAGCGGGCCATATCTCCCATAGTGAAACACCGAACGAAGTTAGAAAAAGAACGTTGGGTTA